>VXBO01002676.1:0-31767 GCA_013400135.1 Rhinoptilus africanus | reverse complement strand
TTTTTTTTTTTTTTTTACCCACTGAATTTGCTTCTAGGTAACAGAACAGCAGCTGTAGCTGTTGCCAATGTTTTCTTCTCTGGTGATACCTTTACTAAAAGTAGAGTTTTTTACTGAAGGGTAAATAGGAAGGCTTTCCTCTATAAAGCAATATTCTTTGACCAGCAGTTTCATGTAATGACCAAGCCCTACCAAAATTAGTTGCCTGCATATTCATCTTTGTGGCCATAACCTAGTAAGGTACTAGTCTTAAAGTTCTACTGCTCTAGCCTTGATATTTCACTGGTATATGGGCTTGTGTTGGCATAACTTTGAGAGAGAAGAGTTATTCTAAGGAACTGTTACTCTTGTGTATTTGCACTCTCATCAGGGCTTCTCTCAGTGTGATTATTTCAATGTACAAAATTTCTCTAATTAAACTGCATTTTGGTGATGGTGCTCTATGTGTGTATAGTGGATACAGTGGCTTTACATCTTATTTGTTTGTCAGTCTCCAAAAGGGATGTATTTGGTTTTGGACCGAAGTAGCAGAAACCATTGGAAAGGTGTTGTCATTTCATTGAGCTGGATTTGACGATGTCACTATCTCACTGGGTTGCTCCATTGCCAGTGAAGTAAAAAACAGAGCACTTTTGAAGATATGGCTTTTATTTAAAAGAGCTGTTAGCAGATCCTCTGCTGGAGGACGTTGGTAACGCCTGCAGTATTTGTTTGCCTATTCAATATGATAAAGGTGATTGTCTGGTCTTTCTTAATTCCTGTGTTACTTTTGAATGACTTCTGATTTTATTTTTTTTAAGATGACTTTCTACATCATATGGGTTTTGAATCCAAATTTCAAAGCCTTTGCTCATTTTACTAGTCATGCTCTAAGTTTGATCAGTGTTATTCCAACTGTATCTTTATTCTCTTCAAGGGTACTTCCAGGAGAAGCTCACAAGGTGGTGCTATATCATTCGCCATCTCAGACTTGGGCTAACTCTCCATGATACTTTAAATTTCAGTAGACCAGGTCCTGCTTCCAAGGTTGTTCTCTGTGTGTCTGTGTTTTTCTGGTGTTATTATTAGGATTTGGTTTGATTGTTTTAAATTTCTTTTTCCTTGTTCTTGCAGCAGAAACCTCTGGGAAGTGTTTGTTGGTACAGATCTATGATGGAAGACTATCTCTTTGATAATCTCTGAAGTAGTGTATAAGATGAACTAAATCAGGTGGTGTTTGGGATTCACCCAGAAAACAATACTGAGTTCCTTCCTGAACACATGCTCCTGAATACATACTTAGTACTTGCTTATTAGTGTTACTTTGAAGAAGGGAAGCATTATATTGAATGACTGGATAACAGGAAGTTACAATCCAACCAAACAAAAATGCTCTACATATTTGGTTGGCTTTAGGGTTGACATTTTATTGGGGGGGAAAAATGTGGGCAGGTTTTAGGTTAAAGCCATGGAACACTCTGGGATAAGCCAAATACATTTAAGTGACGAAGCAAACGATTTTGAAGCTCTGATCACCTGGGTCATAGAGACAGCAAGAGCAAAAGACTTAATTACAGAACCACAGAACCACAGAATCACAGAATGGCAGGGGTTGGAAGGGACCTTAGTAGATCATCCAGTCCAACCCCCGTGCCAGAGCAGGGCCACCTTAGAGCAGGCTGCACAGGAACCCATCCAGGCGGGTTCTGAATGTCTCCAGAGACGGAGACTCTACCACCTCCCTGGGCAGCCTGTGCCAGTGCTCTGACACCCTCAAGGGAAAGAAATACCTCCTCATTCCCTGCAACACATCTATATTTTGAGAAGTCTTTCCCCTTCCTCTCCCCTTGGCTAGTTTAACTGTTTCATTCCATGAATTAATTTCTATTCACTTTAACTTCTTTTATCATTTTCTCACCACTGCCACCGTGCCCTCCAGCTCGATTTCTTGTGTGCTACCACTTTGAAACAAGGTATTTCAAGAATTGTCAATGAGGCACAAATCTTGCCCATTAAAAAAAGGAAGAGGCCATACATGCTTTCAGATACAGAGGACATTAAAATACATTTATAATTAATATTGTATGAATATATGTATAGTTATATTACATCTTATGACATATTTTACACTTATATTTTATGAGGTTATAGTTACAGTAGCCAAATAGCATGATAGGGAGACTATGCTTAGTAAACTCTTCAGAAAAGGAAGAAAGTGAGCCCGGAAATGTCCATGGGCTCCTTCCTTTCTAAATATGCAAATAAGAAGCAGCAGACAAAGGTGTTGAGTGCTCTGTGCTCACTAAATGAACAGTAACTGACAAATGTCCTTCCAGCCTGGAGATGCTGTGTGGCATGCTCCTTAAGAGGTGTGGTCAGAACTTGTGCATGGTTAGCTTTGTTTTCCAACAGCATAAAAAAAATGCTTTGGTTTAAATTGCATCTTCTGGAACAATATCTGTGTACAAGATATGGTTGTTCCCTGCACACACACACCCCCCCCGCCACACCCCAAAAATACTGAAGAACTTCTGATTTTATCTGTATTCTTCATAAGAATTATTCATATTCTTCTTCTATCAATGTATGTATTTCTCTGTTGATACCAACAGAATATCAGACTAGATTGGACCCTTATTTTGGATGGATTGGTTAGAGCACATTGTGGATGTGTTTGAGGTTAATCACGTAAGTGCTCCCATGGATATGGATGTTTTTCAACATGTTGCTTTCTGAAATAAGATCTTACAACTGTCTAGTACCTAGGCCTGGTGGCATCTCTTACATTCCTAAACACTGGCTCAATGGGATATATGTGTTGGAGAGATGATTATCCCTTTTCATGACAAATGATTCAGGAATTGGTCCTTAGTGTTTTCTACTGCTTACAGAATCCATGTCCTCCAACAGGCATGCCTGTTGGTTCCCCAGCATGGTTACAGTCATGAGGAATACCTTCACCTGTTTGCTGCTTCTGTCTCTCTTCCTTAAGAGAAATGCCGGCCTAGCTCTGACAAACCTTCCCAGGAAATTTCAGTTTGAAGAATCCTTTTTCCAAGAATTGGCATTCTTAAAAAAAAAAAAATCTTTTCAAGCCTAAAGTTTTTTTCCTCTCTATTTTTGAAGTCCTAATTGATTCTAATAATGGTTTTAAATGCATCTCAAAGGCTTTGATGGAGATCAAAGGGGACCCACAAAATAGCAACATATTACAGTCTTGATTTCCAGTCTTCTTTCTCTATTGCATTTTTTTTTACCTGTTATTTCTTTCATAAGACTCTCTGAGGGATTGTCTGTGACACTTATTCCTTCAATTGACCCTAGAGGTACAGCTCAGCCAGGAAAACAGAGAGGGGAATAAAGCAGAGGCTCGACCGTAGTAAATCAGCTTGCAGCCTCTTCTGGAAGCATTACATTTCTGTGCTGATCCCCATTTGGACCACTAGCCAAATACTTCAGTTTGTCTTGAATTATTAGACACAGTAATTAAGAAAAGTAAAGCAGTCATCTTTACTTTGGGCTACAATAAATAACTGTTTATTTAATTTTGTCCCTCAATAAAGATAAAAGACCCTGAAAGAGTGTTCTGGGCTCAATAAAAGTTCAGAGACAATATCCTTTTAAAAATGAATACTCTCCAAGCAAACTACAGGTTATATGTGCAAAATGAAAACTGGAGTTCTTTTTTGGACTCAGTATTACTTAGAGGAATAGTGCCAGCCTAAAACGTTATATAGACCACTTTTTAAATAGTGCATAAACCTCGTGACGTTCAATAAGGCAAGTGGAAGGTCCTGTACTGTGGTCGGGGCAACCCCCAGTATCAGTACAGGCTGGAGGATGAAGGAATTTAGAGCAGCTCTGCCAAGAAGGACTTGGGAGTACTGGTGGATGAGAAGCTGGACTTGAGCTAACAGCATACCTTCACAGCCCAGGAGACAACTGGCTTTCTGCACCAAATGAAACCTGGCCAGCAGGTCAGAAGAGGTGATTCTCCCCCTCTACTCTCCTCTGCTGAGACTCCACCTGGAGTACTGCATCCAGCTCTGGAGCCTTCAGCACAGGAAAGACATGGACCTGTTGGAGCAGGTCTGGTGGAGGGCCACAAAAATGATCTGAAGGCTGGAGCACCTCTGCTATGAGGACAGGCTGAGAGAATTGGGGTTGTTCAGCCTGGAGAAGAGAAGGCTCTGGGGAAACCTTATAGTGGCCTTTTAGTACTTAAAGGGGGCTTATAAGAATGATGGGGATAAACTTTTTAGCAGGGCTTGTTACAATAGGACAAAGGGTAATGGATTTATACTAAAAGAGGATAGTTTTATCAACAAGGGTGTTGAAACACCGTAACAGGTTGCCGAGAGGTGGTAGAAGCTCCATCCCTGGAAACATTCAAGGTCAGGTTGGACAGGGCTCTGAGCAACCTGATCTAGTCGAAGATGTCCCTGCTCATTGCAGGAGAGGTCAGAACAGCTAACCTTTAGAAGTTCCTTCCAACCTAAACCAGTCTGTGTTTTAATATCAATTGGACGTGTTCTCTTTAAACAACCTTTCACAGGTACAGTCATGCAATTTGTCTTTGAGCACGCTTCAGTAAAGAATCAATGAAAACACTAGAGCTGTTGACCAAAGAGAAAACACATGAGAAGTTATTACAATTGGGCTTTTATGTAGGGAGAAAAAAATATTAACATAAGCTTTTAAAAAAGAAATATAAAATATAAAGTTATTTCAAAATTACTGTGTCTTTAGATGTTAAGCATGATTGTAACTAAATATATGTTAACCATAAAATGACTGAAATTTGACAAAATATGTAAACAACTTCAGTTAATTGTTCTAAATAAGGGTTTATGAAAAAAATGATATTTTACTTTTTCATTCCGACTTCTATTATATTTTTCTCTGCTATTTTTTTTCCAATATCATTCCTAGAATACAAAAAAATACTTTCACTTACAGTACAGTCTTTTCAATTTCAATCATGATCTTTTAAATAAGTGAGTATTTCAGTTTTATTAAAAAAAAAATATTAAACTGGGGAAAATTCTTTCATTGTATTTTCTCATTTTTCTATGAGAAATTAAAAACAAATAAAACAATAAAGCACTTTATTAAAAAAATCCATTTAAGAACACTTATATTTTTACCTTTTTTAAGTAAAAACACATTTATCAATATCAGAATACTATTATTTTTATTATACAACCTCATTTTTTCATTATTCAAACTATTTGTTGCCTGGCACAACATGAGAAACTCATTATTCTGTGATGCAGATTGTAGAATGTAGATTACCTGATTCTTTTTTAGTGTCAAGTGTCTTTTCAAAGCATATTTTAGGCAATAATGTCATGGCTACTACTGTATTACACAGTTATTTAATTGTGTGGCTTAGTGGGATTGATTGGGGAATATTTCTTCATGCAACATGCACTGTTGCATTTTTAATCTAAACATGAAAAATGTTTTGCAATGTTGTTTGGGTTTTGCTATATCATCCCAGTGATTAGAAAAAAAGGTTTAATTAAATTATTGTAGTTATAATAACATGGAGGCATAAAGGAGTTATTTAGAGTGGTGTTTAAATTTTCCTAAATGTCTGAGTGCTCTGAGCACCACAGGAAAACATGCAGTTTTCCCTTGCAGAAATGCTTTATTTATGAGTTGTTTCATTTCTCTCTGGCCGGTGTCACTGCGAAGCTCATAGCATTATAAAGCACACCTTTTTTAATTTAGCTTCTGTTAATGTGTGATTAGTGGCTTCCATTTGTTGTTTCCAGCTGCTTGTGGGTATGTGCTGATTTAATTGGCTGCATTCATACACCGAGGAGAAAAATGTTGTATGCTGATATCCAGCGTGCACACTGTTTGTAAGCAGCACTCGTTTTCCAAACTACCATGTTTGCAGCGTCACTCTCCAATGGATTTACTGAAGATGCACTGCCTCTGTCACGCCTAACTTGATTATAGGCCGAATATTGATATGCATAATTTAAAACTTCAGAAATGTGTGAATCAATAGTTCAGCGCATCAACACGAGAGCCACTCTGTAGTATTTTCATTTCTCTGCAGGATCCATAGCATCAACTAGTAAGCTGACTCGGAGGGGGAGTCATGCTGTGCCCCAGAAACACCCTGGGATAAAGAAGATGTATCCCTGGAGTAGGAAGGTCCCCAGTGTCCTGTCCTCTGCCACCACCAGCAATGAACAGGGGGCAGGAAAGTCCCTGGGGTGTAAGACCTCTCTGTTGAAACCAGGACTGCTTTTTGTTCCTAGTCTACAAACCATAATTATTTAATTCCTTTGTAGGCCAGTCTTATTGTTACTAATCCTCTGGTGCTTTATAATGTCTGACATGCATTTAGCCCTAGACATGATCTTCCCGCACTTATAAAGTTTGGGGGTTTCTTTATTTCTTTTGTACACACTGTTCTTCTGTTGTTCCAGTCTGCACCGTTTTGTGTCTTGCCTTTCCATGTTCACTTAGACAACCAAATTTCTACTTAACTCTTTGATTATTTGGGTGTGGAGCTTTGTTTGAATTTCTCCCGTGTCTTTCTTTTCCTTCCTTCCACCTACCCCCTCTTCACCCCCCACCTCCATTTGCAAATCTTTATTTTGTTTCTGGAATGTTTCACAGTGATTATAAGAAAAGTTATTTCATTTCTGGATCAGGGAAATTGTTGTTATCCCACACTGGACTAATCTACCATGCAGCTGGGATAAATGCTTGACCTCAGCAGAAAGATATTAAGAACGGTTCAGCATTCTCTGGAGGCATTTTTTGGGTGGCTTTGGGGTGTTGACACTGAGTTGTATGTTGTAGGCACCAATAATTATATCCTCCTTCCTGTTGTGTTCTATATTTCAGCCTTTCACTGGATGCTTATTGTCACTTGGTTCAGGCTGGGGTTTCAAGTAGTTTGTTGCAATGCAGAAATGAGAGCTTTCCTTTTGTGATTTAATGAAACAGCATTTCCAGTAACAGTTCAAAAATTACTCATGCTTTTATCAAAGACATAATTGTCATCAAAGGTTGAGGGCCGTATTTAAGTAATGAAAGAAACCTTTCAATCTTCTGGGGTTTTTGCAATCTGCTTTTAATGGCACCGTTTTCTGGATACTAGCGCAGAAATCACTAGAGCAAGACATCTCATAGAAGCTTGATCTCTGGGCATGAATCATAAGTGAACCTGTATATGTATGTCACTCATGATTTTCTAAAGATTTCAACTTCTTTTGCATTGCAGATTGTGAATTTCAAGTCAGAGGCTGTTTTCTGTAAATAGGCTTTGAATATTTAACTGCTCTTATCTAGCAGCAGTTCTAGCCTCAGATTTGATTTAAAAAAAACCCAAACCAAACAACAGTAGGGTTTCTTAGGGGATGTCAGTTAAGACAAAAAGAAAGTAGTATGGTATAGGATGTGTAATTGCATCTATTTATTTGTATGGGTGTTACACAAAATGGCAAATGCAACAAGTGGTGGCTTTGCAAGTGTCATGACACCTTCCAAAGGTAGTTTAACAGATGAAGCCAACTAACCCTCTGGAAAAGGGAGCCCTGTCCCGCAGCTAATTCCAGGTTTGAGGATAAGAGCTGAATAACGCAACATAGAGAGAAAGTAGAAAAGCTTGCCAAGGCTGTTTGTTAAAGTGCTTCCGTGGTGCCCTGGTGATGGAGAAGTTAGGTGAGCATGTGAGCCTCGCCTCACAATGAATACAGAATGCTCTGGGGGACAGGGAGTATTTAGGTTTTAGGTCTTTATCCAGAACAGCGCTGAGGTTCCTGCTGTCCCTAATAATCTGTGCATCAGGCAGTGGTAAACTGTAGGGGCATAAAAACACTGGGAAATCTGCTTCAGATCATGGTGTTTATAATCACATGCTCTCGAGACATTTCTGTGGGGGGGGGGGGGCCGGCCCTCTTGTACACAAATCTGAAATAATCTTAGGCCATAGTTGCATGGCCACTTTAAAACAACACTAACTGCTGCTGGAGCTGAGGGAAGCAGCCTTAGCCCATGACCTATCTCTGTCCCAGAGAGGAACCTGTTCATGGTGTTATAACCTCTCTGTCAGCAATAGGAAGAGAGGGAGGAATGGGCAGGATTTAGGCAGTAATTTATATCAAGGATCTGGCATGGCCTTCTGCAGAGAGTGCTGGGGCAGTGGTGCAGATTGGCGCTGTGGCTGTTGCAGGGTAGGTGAGACCACACTTCCCAGCTGGAGCAGCTTGTGAGCGGGCATTGGGTTAGGAGGCAAAGCAGCCAGTTTGCAGTATGGGTACTATATGACTCTGTCTGAGGGAGAATTGAAGATCCAGCGAGGCAGAAGCCTGAACCACTGCAGGCATGAAGGAGTTCACTCCTTGGTGCTTAGTATAAAGACAATGTAGATGCGATTACAATAACTTTTGCAGAACCAGAGAAGGTTCTGCAAAGCAAGGGTGATCCTCCTGTGGTCAAGTAGGTCAATTTGAGGTCTTTAGAGAGCATTGCAGGTAGCTAATCTAAAAAGGAGGATCAAGGGGAAAAATTAACTTTTGTAAAATAACAGTTTTACAAAGTTGAAGAGTTAATGTCTTTAGAAGCCCTCTTCAGTCCACTTGATTTAGCAAATAAGGAAGGGGTAAGGACAGAAAAAGGGCATATCTACTAACTTTCAAGCTTTTGGTGGGCTGTATATTTCCAAGGAATCAGTAATTACACTCTTACTGTCCTTGATCTGTGTGAAGAGAGAAGAGGGGCAAGCATTTCAGAAGCTGTAAAAGCTTTGTCTTTCAATTACCCTTGTTGAGAACATGGAGTGCTCAAAGGAGTAGTTTAAAAGGCAAATGCAGCTTTTACAGCTTCCAAAATTGTTGTGACAGGCTTTATAGTGGTCCTTGTCTTCTCTTTTTCTGAGGAAATTGAAAGTGAGCAGCCACTTTAAAAACTTTTTTCTGTCCGTCTCCCAGCTTCCTTACAACATGTTAAATGAGATACTGCTTTGTGCCTCAAGAATGTCTAATCTGATGAGAGTTTTGAGTTAAGTGCTTTCCTGTTAACTCTCCAAGCTCCTTCTGTGCAAATGAATTCAGAGGGAAGAAAGCTTCTTGATGTTATTTTGCATTTATCTTTCACACACGGAAGTACACCCCTGATGCATTATTCTAGTTGTAAAGATAGCAGGATTTTCTAAGCCATGAAGAAAGGGCCTTACGTTGGAGGTGAATGAAAGAGAAGCTTCATCCCACTTAAAAAAAAAAAACGTTGTGAGAACAGTATATGCTTCTTTTTATGCCTGTTTCCCTTGTTCTTTATTTGTGTTGGAGAGACCAGCTGTGCAGCTTGGCAGAATCCTCATGCTCAGGGGAATTCAAGGCATCTCTCTGCTCGGTGTTTTGCTCAGATGTGAAGAGAAAGGGCTGTGTAGGACCAGGTGGACTCCTGAGTGTGCTGTCACACCTCTAGGCCAGTAAATATACTGGCTGAGAGGCAGGATGCAAATGCACTGAAAAGTAACTTTACAGAAGAAATGGGAATAAATGTTTCAGAAGGTCTGGTCTTCTGCAGTTCTGTCAAATTCCAACAGCAACAGTAATATACAAAATTATATCACAAATTCAGAGAGAATTAGTTGCATTCACAATGACGTGACATGCAATTTCAACTGCTGATATTCTATACAATCACTAGCCTATAAATTTATAATTGTTAATCCAGAAGTCAAACATTTTATAATCTAGATATCAAAAATCTAACTCTTAACAATACTTCTAGGTCCTTTTCCACAGTTGCTTTAAAATCATCTTAGCCATGTTTAAAATTAAAATAGGTATTCACAATCTTGATGCAGTATTTCTTGCTGAAGAGCAGTTGGCTTTTTTATGCCTTTCTCAAGGAAATAATAATTAAAAAAAAAGTGAAGTTCACAAAGACCTGGCTTTACTGTAATATAAAATTTATTAGATTAAATAACCAAGAGCAAAGTTAATGGAAGAAAAGGTCAGTGGTTAAAGTTTAGTAAATTTTAAGGGGTTTAATTTTAGACAGTCATTAAAGACAAACATTTAATCTTATGACTTGTCTACCTATTTGCTATGAAAATTAATGGAAATTAGGTAGAGGTAGCCAAGGGATGAAAACTCTTCTATTTATCTGCAATCCTCAATTATAAGGGAGAAGAGAGCAAGAAAATTGAAACTGCATGTAAGAGTCAGTTTGTTGTTATCTTCCATTCAAAAATGCAAGCATACATCATAAGCATTATGATACCGCAGTGCAAATACCTCTTCAGATAGCTCTTAGGCCCTAAGTGTTTCTTTTGTAGTTATTTTCTATTTTGTCCGTGCACATGTTACAATTTGCACAGGTGGGTTAGAAGTCTGCAAACTTTTCTCTCCTATCTGCAGTGAGTTTAAAAAAAAAGTTAATACATTTGTCAAATCAATGTGAAAGTAAACAGAACATCTCTACAATATCTAGAAACTAGTGAGAGGTAAATGACACCAGATATTTTCCATTTTTCAGTGAGAAATATGGCTCACTGAAAGAAACTGGGGGGAAAAAATAGAACGCCTCCTCCATTTTCCTTCTCATGAATAAGGAATGAAACAGAACTAAGTGAGTCAATATAGTCTTTATTTTGAATTTGTGAAATACTAATCATAGCACTCGAGACAAAGTGGCATATGTTTCTTTTGATAGCCTACTCTTTGATTCTTTGCCTTGTTAATGTCTACAATGCAAGCCCTTTAAAAAAGTAATTGCTGCAAAAGGTATTTTTACTAAATTGCTATGCCTTGTACCTAACAGTCTGTTTCTATGGTTTAGTGGTAAAGATGGAACTCTTAATACCTACCTGATAGTGGATCTACTGGTATTGTGGCTATATTAAAAAACTAGAACGTTGGAAAAGATGTATTGCTCATATATAAAAACTAGTCAAAAGGAACTTTACAAAAGTAGATGATTCACCAGAGCAGTAAGGACTGAAGGAATTTTAAGGCTTTCAGGTTTCATCCCTAGTGCTTACATAACCTCTTCACTTAGTCTTTCATACTTCTGTTGTATCATCAGAAAAGGCTGACCTCTTACCTAGACAGACCTGTACATGAAGGGAGATCTATCAGATGCCACGCTCTGTTTCCAGCTACTTTGTTTGTTTCTCCACATCTTATTTTGGCTTTTCAGTATGCCACCTGAAGTACGCAGTTTCTCTTCTTCATCAGAAAAGGAGCTGGCAACTAGGTCAGATTTGAGGATTGCTTTTTGGGGAGTCAGACAAGTAAAAGTGAGGTAATGCCCTGTGAAGAGTCTTAGTCCAAGTAGCCACGCTTGAGGTCAGCAGAACTGTGCTGGTAGAACAGGAAATTGAGCAGAGACATTCATAAACGTGTATATTCTTCTTTGCAGGGCTGGACACTTTCAGCTCTTGTTGAACACGTTGAGAGCAGAAAGCACTCAACATTGTTCAGTTTCCTTCACAGATGGCAATGCATTTTCAAACATTTGTGTAATATCACACACGAGAAGCACCATCTTTCTTTTAGCTCTAAACATAACAAGGTGGGGGCAGCTGGTGAAAGGAGAGTGCTAAGGAAGCTTTCTACAGGTGAGAGCTCTGTGAAAACTGACTGGCTCTGGCCACAGTCATAGAAAAACAAAACAGATTTCAGCCATATAGTTAACTCTGAGTTGCATGTGGTACCTCCCATTAGATCAGAAGAATATAAAATCCACATGTTGTGGATATCTGTTCAGACACAGATAAACCTCTCCCCTTCTTCAAAACTCCTGCTCTTTCCTGCTCTGCTCTCTCATCCGGAGAAGCACAGGAGTGGATCGCAAGGCCATTGCTAGTAAGACAAGTAAGTTTAAAGATGTCATTAAATAATACTTTTGTGGAATCTACTTAATATTAAAGATACTCTAAAAAATGCTCACCATCATTTGTACCACTTGGAGTCAAGTAGGAAAAATACTGAGGGTTATTTTTCCTTTTGAACACAACTTAAACTGTGTGCAGGTAACGCAGATTATTTGGGCATTATCTGTATCACTAGAGTAAAAATGGATCTCTGTTCCATTCTATTAATTTAATGGAAAGAATCTAAACAACTATTTTGGACTGAGTTCTTTCTGATACAGTGAAATGATATGGAGATGAAAGTAGCAAAAACAAGTAGGTGATCAAGTTCAGGTGACTGATGTTTTTACTATATTGCTTACTCTTGTCCAAAAAACCCACAACCCAAACCAGACAACTGATAACAAATGTACTTCTTCTTACACACCCCCTCCGAAAAAAAAAAAAAAAGTTGTATATTTCTTAAGCAAAATGTACTGAAAGTCATTCATATCTACTAGATTGCTGTTGGAAGCAAAACTCTGAAAAGTCAAATAGTGCCTTTGTATTCACTGATTTGTACTTTGATTTGGATGATAAAATTCAATGCTTATTGAGGACAATTTCAGTTATGCACCCAATTTCTGCCTAAAACTCTGCATCTTTATTGTTTTCATTATTTTTGTCTTCAATGTTCAAGACCATTAAATATGTTTTTTAATTGTGAATTTCTCTGAACAAAAGCCCCAGCTTCATTAAACACCATGATGTTATCTGATAGACATTAATGTAAGAAATATGCCTTGACAGAGTTGCTTAATCATTTAAGGGAAAAGTTCCCCAGTGGCAACATCAGTGGCTCCTCAGCAAGTTCAGTGATAACTCCCACAAGGTCATTGTATTTACACTGAAGCAATTTGGAACAAATTAGACATTCATAAAATTGTTATGCTCATAGTTAATTTATGAAGCATGACTCCACCTTCCTTTGAAGTAATATGGATGCTGCCTAATTTTAAGGATCTTGGGTGGTTTGAGTTGACTTCTGAGAGACCCACTGCTTCTAGACTCTTTCATTATTCAGTCATCTAAGTAAGCAGAATTGAAGTTAGATTGTGTAAACTGTTACCCTGTTCTGCCCTCCAGGCTTTTTTCAGGAGTACAGATTAGAGGTAAATATTTCAACATCAAAACATCAGTGTTTTATACAGAGGCCAAGACTTATTACAGCTAAATACCGGTGTGACATCCGTCCCTATGCATGCAGCCTAGGAAACCTGCGTGTGGACCTATACCTCTTTATGCTTGTTGTTCAACAGGAGGAAACAAAACACACCTTCTGTGCTTTGCTACCAGGGAAGCTGTGGACAGAAAATTTGCTGAAAGCTGACAGATGCGGGGATCTGTCTATTGAGTGGGTTGCTTTGCTTGATTTTTAATTTTTCGTTGAGTAATTTACAGCAAAAGGAATTCTAATCTTTTCTGATTCACAACAAGAAAATAGTTCAATCCTGTTGAAGGTGTGTTGATAGCCTTTTATTGTTCCTCATCACTATGGACTGAGTATCAAAAATACTATTTCACTTGATTGTTAAGTAGATAGTTCATTGAAACAAAGCTACCTGCTGTGGGGGAAAAAAAAAAAAGGAATTGAGGCAAAATGCATTAACATCTTTAGTCTTGAAAACCATAACTGTGTTTCTCCCTGATGCAGTGAAAGCACAATTTTGCATTTGGCTAAAGCTGATCAGAGTCTGTGCTGCTGCTGAAAGAGATGGCCCTGCCTTCCTCTTCCTCTCCTTGGCCCTGTGTTTCATCAGCCTCATAGTTCAGGGAGCTGAGTCACCTGCTGTACCCTAGTTGTTCTGGATGGTACTCTTTTTTGTTTGGGCCCTCCCCTCCCTCCAAAGAGTGACTTTTTTAGCTGTATCGATGACCTGATCTGGCCTGTTGCATGGCCACATGCTAGCGTTGACACAAGTTGCCACAGAAAACATTCAGCCAAGGCTGGAGAAAGGCATGGGAAGGGCAGGGGTAGAACCACCCTCTTTGTTGGCAGCCTCCAGCTAAGGCTATGCTCGCTTCAGTCCTGACAGAATAGTTTCCATGATGGGCTGCAAGAATTTGCAGTTTACTCACCTGAGTTTGTTACTCAGCTAAGTATTAATAATGTCTAAGTGGGCAGTCCAACCCTTTCAGCTGTATGTAGAAAGCCCTCCGCCCTCTTTGTTGGTCTGTAAGCCACAGTCTTGCTTCTTTGCTGTCCATGCCTGGCCATGCACATGCCAAAACACGTGTACATGACACACTGCTGTCTCCCAGAAGCAGGCTGTTTGCCAGTCTGGGAGGAAACTGGTGTGGGTCAGCATCGCTGCATGTTCCTGTTGCAGCGTGAGTACAGGAAAAAGAGCTGGACAGAATTTCACCCAGACCAGCTCTTTCCCATGGCTGTCAGTGCATGGATGACCATGACCATACCTGCACTGTCCCATGGGGAAGGTAAAGGTGACAACATAAATATTGCTGTGCTGGGTGTGAGACACTCTACAGATGGAGAATGATGCTCTGCAGCGTTGCAGCCTCTTTCCTGGCACATAATCCCAGAAAACAGGTCTGTCAGCAATGGGGGTCCTACAGCTCTTCTAGCCCAGCCTGATAAATCTGTCTGTTATTAACGTGACAAGGACAATTAGTATATTTCCATCCTAAATTAAATTAGCAAACTTAAGACCTCAACTATAAAGCTTATTATCTTTGGAGCAGGGTTGCTGCCAGCTATGCAAGTAAAAAAACAGATATTATGTTATTCTTACGAGTACTACAGATATTTTTACTTTCATAGTCAAATAACAGATCCTATCTTCGGTTGGATCAGATGGAGAGCTAGTCTCACAGGTATGGAAATTTTTACATTCCTAATAATGTTTTTTTCTTCTTTTTCCCCCTCCACCTTTTCCTCTAGCCTGGTGGCATTTCTGCAGATCTCTAAACCTAGAGATACAAGTAAAATATACATCTGCAGTCTCCAGCAAGAGGGTGACGAGAGAGAGACTTGCACAGAGAGCTTTGGGAATTTTTTTTCAGATATCTATACATCCAGTAAGGCTAAATTTAAAAAAAAAAATCTTATAATTTGTGATTATTATGTCTTAAATGTTACTGAGAACACACCCTCTTGGCTTGCTCTCTCAGGAAGATCTCACAGGCCTCAATATCATGGTGTGGAGCTACTGTAGCAGGGTCCTTAGGGATCACCACATGTGAGAGAGGAGAAAGTGAAGAACATGGAGTGTGAAAATTCCCTTTCTCCACCCTCTTCCTCTATGCATTATTTGTCAGTTCTCTCAGTCTCTTTTCATCCTTGCTTAGATCTCCTTCCTCTTCAAAACTTACTTAGAAATAAAATTTCCTTTCTTCTCATCAGGCAAAATCTGAGAGAAGAGTATTTGTTGAGATTGCTGTCTCAGAGGAGCTAAAAACTGCTGGTGGTGTGGATTCCTAAAACGGTTGTGCAGAGGATTGCAGGAGACTAGCCAGGACATGGAAATCTTTTCCCATCATCCAACTGTGTCTGGCTTACAAATTTCCCTGTACATACGAACAAAGGTATTTTCAGAACCATGTGGAGGAAGAAAGGACCACGCTGAGGAAGAAAGGATGTTCACCTTCTGTGCTCTCCACTTCTTCCCGTAAAAGTACAGTGGTCAGTGTGGTAGTCACTTCTCTTGGAACAGTGTGAAGATTCATGGATAAAGTTTTCCTTTCTTGCTGGGAGATATGTTCTGTCATTGCTGCTGGAAGGTGGAGTTGAGGAGTAGTACACCACTGTGTTCTGGGAATGGCTGCAAACCTAGCAAATGCTTCCCTTCTCCCCCTTCCTTGTCTTACCCAGTGGCAGACAGTCACTAAACAAATGACCATTCTCTCAGGACCCAGGTTTGTGTTCTTGGCACTACTTATGCCAGAAGCAAGAAGTGTAGCATAATTATGAATGTTGTAAAAAACCATTCACATGCTAAGGCCCTATGTTCTTAACTATTTTTCCCCTTTTCTAAATGTTTTGTTATATCTCCGTTTCTGTTTGATTGCCTATAAAATAGATATGCAGGGATAAACTCAGCAGAACATTCATAGTCACTAAAACACTCTCTGACCAGCCTGGCTGAGCTGATAAACCTTAACACTGATTCACATGTTCTCTTCATTTCTGCCTAAACTTCTTACCTGTTAAAAACGCTGAAGGCTTCACAGACTGGTTCTTGCTTGAGGTGGCAGAGATTCTCCTGAGTTACATTAAGAGAATCTGTGATGGAGAAAATAGTCCTGGAGTTTCTCTACCCCCATCCGCTTCTGGAAGGTTTCAAAGGCTTCAACGTGGAGCTGTCTGGCCAGCCAGCTCCCTTGGAACAAATACTTTCTGATTACAGGGACACCGTAAGATACAGAGTTAAAATGGGTGAAGCAGCAAAAATACGCATGCCTTATTGTAACATCGCTTCATGGATGTGTGAAATATTGATTCATAGTTTGGACTAGATTTGTATGAAAATCTGGCTTTATCAAATGTATGGTATATATTTTGTGGCAATTCTATATTTCCAGTAATGCTCATAGTGCTCTGCAAAGGTTTTGCTACTGTAGAAGATACTTGGTGGGAAGAGGTGTACTACTCTGGGACCAGTTAACAGAACTCCCTCATTAACGGTGATGTTATTTGAAATGCTCATGCTTTTGCAGAACTGGATTGGATCTTACATAGTTTCACTTCCTTCCTCTTCATTAATAGCATTGTTTATGAATGCTTGTCTGACTTCCCATGTTCACTTTTGCCCTCTATATCTTTAGGTATCTTGTTTGCTGTATTTACAGAGGCATTAAGTAGAGCACAGTCCTTAACTCAGTACAGCCCAGGAGGTAGCAGAAAGATGTAAAACCATTTGGTTTTGTTTGAATATTCAAGGACATAGGGACTTCTAGCTCTAAAGAAAATAGGATGCTTCTGAACATCTGCCAAAATGAATAACTTCAACAAACAGTTGTGTGTCATCTTGATGCAGATACAAAATTTAGTTGGTTAATTTAATTTTTTTAATGATACCTAATGCTTTAGAGCCTCCATTACATCCTTTTCTCAGGAATGTCTCTCTTTCCCATCACTACTGTGAAACGCACTCTTTTTTGTGTCCCATATTGATTTCCATGTCCTTTTAATTAATCATTTCATAAAAGATAATAGAGACTGTGCTGAGAAAACTGTTACACAGAATCTGGTTTACTTGCCTATCATTTCAGGAGATCCTTGCTACTTCAGTCAACTTTCTAGTGGCCTGGACATTATTGGTCTCACTGGGGAATGGCTCACAGCTACAGCAGATACTAACGTGTACGTACTGTAAATACCAGTCTCTTGTACCAAGTGAAATTATAGCAAATACTCCGGTATCTTGGCCTTTTCGTGCAGACAAACCCCAGGTACGGTCGTACATTCTCTTCTCACCAGCGGTGGACAGCATCTGTTTAAAGTGTTCCTTTCCTGGCTGTATTCACTTCTCCCCTGCTCAGCAAGGGGTATGGCAGCGTGGTACAGGTGGGACCTCGCCTCTGCCAGCGCAGGGCAGCCACCTTTAGCTGAGACCCTTAGCTGAGAGCAGGGGCTTCTGGAAGCGCTCCACATTTACTTCCTGCAGGACATCCACTCAGGGCATCAGTGACTGTTGACAGAACGTTTGTAGACAATTACCTTAAAATACCCATCTCTTGCTCGGGTGAATAGCAGCTAATCTTAACACGTTTGGCTTGGGTGTACTAACCAGGAGAAACACTGCATTCCTTTGCAAATGCACCGAGTTAAAATCTGATGTCCGTGCAGATCAAAACTTCTAATATCTCTGTGTTCTGCCCTGTGAAACTGTAGGTGCAGGACTAATACATGCAGAATTAACATTTTAGGATGTTTGAGTCGAACTGGGTTAACTGCATGTAAGATTCTATTGACTGGGGAGCGTTACAGACCCATGTAGGAGGGAATACAACAGGTTCAGCAAAGGGTGAAATGACCTCCTGCCATAGCTGCGCTCAGAGTCCCCTAAAAAATCTAAACCATAGTGTGTATGTGACTGGTTCTGCTATATTGACACATACCTAAATGCCTTTGTTTAATTAATTCCTTGTAAAAGCCCTACATACGTATGGCTATATGTATGCGTATACATTCAATCTCAACCCAACAAATACAGAATTACCTGCAATTTTAGTTGCTGGGTTAACTGGAAAATATTTTCAGTATAGAGCTTGTCAAATATTTGCCCTAAAATAATTTTCTCAGTTTTTTTTCCCTTAACTTCCATAAAAGAATAATGAATAAAGGGCAGACTTTGTCAAAGATATTTTGATAGGATTCAGGACTGAAAATACGTATTTCAGAAGTGGGAAACGGGTAAGAATAGAGCAGGAGTGGCATTGAGAGCATCAGCAAGTAAGTTCCACTTGCAGAAAAATTAATAGTGCTAAGAGACAGAATAAATATAAAGGAGTACAGACAGATGTGTGTTTATACAAGAAAAGAAATTACAGAGTTAATGAGAAGTACTTCCACGGTTGCTAAAGGGAAGCAGAGGAAAGAACTGATGGTTGCAAGCTTATCTGAGGTAACAGCAGGATATTCTGTCCCTCCTAGAATTATACCTTGGGTCTCCAGACATATAACTCGAATTATTTGTGATGTATTGGAGGGGAAGGCAACATATACTTACTTGCCTTTGAGGAGAACTTTTGGCTTTGTTATGTCCTTTTTTTAAATTATTTTATTGAGACGCTGGAATAAGGTTTTATTATGTTCTTGGAAGCAGCCAACAGTTTTCAGGTTTTGATAAAGAATGCTCCTACCTCTTTTTCCCGATCTGAATATCCTTTTAGCACTATAGTATGTGTACAAAAAAACGGAAGAAAACAGAGCAAAGAAGTCCAGATAATCATAGTATACACGGTTCCCTTTGGAAAGTGTGGGTGAAAAAGAAAGTATGTAAAGTGTATGTTTGTGATAATAGTTTTCTCTTTAAGACTGTGGGTGTGGTCATTTTTAACTAGGAATGTTACTCTACCTGATGATCTTCAAAAAGGATTGTGAGGCTTCTCATCTATGCCACATTTCTTGATTAATATCAGAAACGGACTGTAGACCCAGTTTACTAATTCTATTCCATCGTGTCTTTTGAGCATGTACATAGTCCTCCTTAAGAGTTGAACTACTCGTATTTGGATAGGGAACCTTTTGTGCAAAGGACTGCAAATGTATCTCAGTCCCCTTTGACAGTATAATTTGTATAATTTGGAGGGTGAAAAATGCAACTGGTGTGCAAGCTTCCATTTTTCATTCCTGATGTTTGCAATTAATTTAAGCATGCATTTGGCTTCATTTGTGATAGCAAAGCCATTGTTTATAATTAATTTGAGCATCATTCTGACAATCTGGCATCCAAACATCTCTTATTGCTTATTAACCTAAATTTTTGCACTCCAGGCAAACTTGGCCATATGGGAATAAAAAAAAAAAGGGGGGCACACAGAAGGCCAAGAAGCCACCCATATTGCTGCCCAAAAGTGTCAGCATTTTTTCTTTCTTGCTTTAAAACTCAGCTTCTGATTTTTTGTCATACAAATAAAACTCCTATTGCTGCTTGTTACCTAGTGGCTGAAGCTATCCTGGTCAGTTTAGGTGGTGGTGTGATATATTAATCTGGGCTGGTTAGATTATATTTTTTTTCTCTTACTTTCTGAGCTAAATTTATAGGACTTTGTGTTGCAGACTTTGGTTTAACTGGAAAATAGCAGTGCTTCAATGTCATATCTAGTAAGTCTAAATTGAATAAATGTATTATATCAGGTTTCTTGCAGACACATATTTTAAAATAATTGAAAATCAGAAATTTTATATGAAAATTCAATTAAAGGAAAAGCAGAAAACATTCCCTTGGGCTCTAGTGCTAAGCAATAATGCCTCACTATACCTTATAACCATCTCTCATAAATCTTTTTTCGAGTAAAAATCTGTATGGCTTTGTAATCTAATAGAGCAGCACAAATTAAGTAAACCTGACTTCAATTACATGCAAGTCATCAAATAGTGTAGTGGTTTTGTATGTTTACATTTGCCTTTGCCAAACACAGTGTGTTGTCCTCTGCACTACAGGTGACAGAAAACAGCCTGCAAACCTTTTAGCAAGCTCGTGGTACTGGCTAGAAGTTGTGTCTATCTTCACATTAGTTCAGAGTTGTATAGTGAAATGAGATAGTACTGCATGATAATGCCCATGTACTAAATAGGCCTTATTAGACAGTATTGGTTTCCTGACTGTCTGTATTACAGGTCAATTTTGGTTAAATAATTTTTAACTCCCTTGATACCATGCATCAGGTAGCTGTCAAACTCCCTTGCTGCGCAGAGCACAAATTGACTGGACTGTATTTTTACCATAAATCAGTACTTGATGGTTTGAGGTTATTGTAGTCCCTCAACATCATTACAGACCGCATGCAGAATGTCTCAAATGTGATGGTGTAGCACAAAGACTGTGCTACACAGTCCAGTGTTAATTTGCAGCAAAAATAACTCGAGGCCTGACTCAAACACTAGAATGTTTCAGCCCAGGGAGCTAGAGTTCACAGATGATGCCTAAATTTAGTACATTTTGTATCAAAAACCTGTATGAACTGCAGTTTTTAGAAGCAGTTGAAGAAGCAGAGGAAATGGTTGGATGGACGGAATTTGAAGCAGATGGCATCTTTTCTCAAGGCAAGTAGAGCAAGGTAACTAGCCCTGTTTATGCATTGTCAGCCTGTGAAACCTTCTAGCACCACTCAATTGAGAGAGACTTTGAATTTCTCAAGCTCTAGAGAAGGGTTAGTTTTGGAGAGGGAATAAAAAGCTTGCAGTAAGACAGGTAGTAACTTGTACTTCTATCTTAACCTAGAAGCAAGCAGTGGTGGAACTGTTTTGAAGGCAGATAACTCTGGTTATATTTTTTAAATACTATTTATAATTTCAACACAATTTTTGACAATTGAAAATACTGTAAAAATGTGGTAAACTGCTTTCTCAACCTAAAAAAGTCACAGATAGGAGCATCTCCAGATTTGGAGGTACTAGAATTAAATTTTTCTTCAACTGGCCATCGGAAATCAACCTCAATAACACAAAATAATAAACTTTTAAAAAGGCATGAACGGCAGTGACAAGGACTTGAGTGCAACTATTTCTTCCTCTTTGATGCTTTGGTATTCTGCCAAAACTTAGGACTTGATGGATGAAGGAACAGGAAAAGAGTCAAACAGGCCTATGAAGTACAACCATATAAGTAATTAGGGGGTAAAAAATACTTTAATTCCCATGTACCCAGCCTAAGTTTTCTAGCACTATCAAAACTGAAGAAGTACAAAATGGGCTAAAGAGTGGAAAGGAAATCCTCTGATCTGATGCCAGGTGGCAGACTGCGCAGGCAGTCAGCATGGGAAGTGTTTGGAAAGTTAACTTCTTGCCCCTTGGGGAACTCATGCATGGCTGGAAGACAAATGATAGCTCACACTGACTGAGGATCCTAGCCCAGGATCTCCAAGAATGTAATGTTCAGATTCTGCAAAAGAATGAACTACACAAAACTCAAACTCCTTCTGTCATTTGCATGGTATTAGCTGGGACCATATCAAACCTCTACAGTGTTTTGCTGTCCTGCTACAAGTCTTTCCCTGAGGTTAAAACTAAAGGCAGAGTTGCGCTTCCATGTGTTACGGTGTTTGTTTCTAAACGCACAAGTATCTCACCGCAGTAAAGCTCCATAAGCTGCCTGCCTGTGGCACATCATCAGTGAGGAGTGCTGTAATGCCTGCGCCAGAGTGCACAGACCGTGATTTATGAAAATCCCAAATGTTTCATAGTGTGTGTGTGTAAAAATATTCTTAGTGAATTAGGAAACACTGAGCCTGCAGTGCTATGTGCTTCTGAGCCACTTGGATTGTGATGTTTAATGTAAGCATCCATATCCTGCAAGTATTTGAACCTTAGATGATCCTTAAATCATATGGTGGTCTGCATAAGCACATAGTCACCTCTTTTCCTGCTTGTTACTGCAGGGAAGAGAAGGAGCAAAAATGTCTTGCTGACCCGTATTAGCAAATTAACCTTAAGGGCACACAGCGATTTTTAAGTTTTTTATTTATTTCTTTCTTTTTTTTACCTAGTCATTGTAATTTTGGTAGTTCCAAAGAGTAGGGGTAAAAAATGGTTATTCATCAGCCACAGCCAAGTATGTGTATTTTGTTTACAAATAAGAATATCAAACAGCCTTTTGTTTAAATTAAACATTTCATTTCAATAAAAAAGTACTGCTAATATTGAATTTGATTATTTTTTAGAGTACAAAGACCTAAAGACATTTCAAAAGTTAAATCACTCTTAGCTGAAAGAACTCGATATGGAATATGAACGTCAGAATTAAGTGTAAGCGTGGGTTTTCCCCTGGATTTTTTTCCCTGTTGATAATAAACAACTACCAAAACTGTCAGGTAGTCATGAACCCGGTGGTATCACTAAGTCCTTTCTTTAAAATTATTTTTTCATTTGTCCTTAATAATAAAGCCTTTGTTCTTATCATTTAGCAAGAGAAACACTCAGCCCTCTGTTATGAAGGAGTATGGAGAAAACATCACACGTGAATCAGGGGCAAAGATGGGTGAGCATTTGTCCAGGCTGCTCTTACTTGTAGCTGTGTGGCACAAAGTACTGGTAATCTATGAGGGCATACGGGTGACATTGTTCTGCCCTGCAGCCACTTTGGCCAAGCCACTGGGTGCTTCTCTTGTCTTGTTGCTGCAAGTAACTTTCAGTGCACATCACTGCTCTTTTAAAAGCTTTCTGTGGTTTGATCCCAAGCCCAGGAAGTTGGGTGGATTGTGTGACAAGTTGAATGGGCTTGGCGCAGAGCTATTTGGGCCTGACCTTTGCCAAAGTTTAGGGAATAGAGGGATTTGTGAAATAAAGCAAGCAAGCAACACCCTCTGGGTGTATAAAAGCTGACGCTATTATCTTGACAGCAGCAGAAAAACCAAGTATTTCTTCCACAAATGTCAGAATCTGCCTGGTAGGACCAGTGTGCCTCACAGACAGATGGATGGCCAAGCCGTGGTCCCTTCTCCCGCTTTCCCCACCTTGCTCCCAGACCCGCCTCAGGGACTATCCCAGGACACCTGGTGTAGGCGGGATGGATGTGCCACTCAGTCCTGTGCCTGCACACTTGTGACTGTTCGCTCAACTCCTGATGACATTTTGGCTAACACAGCTCATGCTAAGGCCTGATGTATGCTGGGAGCGGTGACATTAGGTCAAATTGACAGTACCACATAGGCAGGACAGGTGGCCAGAAAGAACTAAAGGGCCATTATGCAGCTATTATCTGCAAACTGCAGTCTGTCTTTGTCCGGCAGTTTCATCAGAATCTGACGGTTTATGGAAATGGTACAGACCAAACATCCAAGCTGCAAGGCAGAGCAAATCAGCTCACCCGAAAAGATTTTGAAGGGGATTCCATGGCAGTTGGACTGCTGAGGCTTTCATCCTTCATGGTGTCATACAGCGTACGCCCACACTGTTACAGAGGAGGAAGGATGAGCACTTTCACCGTTGGCTAGGTAAGATTTTTTTCCCTCATAGGTGCACAGACTGAATTATGGGTTATAAGTTTTGTATTGAATGAGTTATGTAACTTTATGACTTGAATGGTGAATAACTGAATTCACGTGATCAATTAGTCTAGGCAAAAGGAGATGGAGCTCCTCTTTGTTATGTTAGTTTGTCATGTGTGTTTGTTATATTTCTTAACGAGCTCGTGAAATGAAGTTTAAATTAGAGTATGTTGCCCTGAAAATTTGAGAGATCCAAATGGACTGTGACAGCCCTATGTGGTGACTGGCTGCATCCTTGCAAATGTTTGGAGAGGAACAGGAGATTAGTTCAGGTAAACTTATTCCTTTATATTATACAAATCCCCTAATGTTTAATTTGAGAAATTCTAAGGTAGTTATATATCTCAGTGCTTCACCCGCAGCTTTAGGACTAACTGCACTAGCCAACACTGAAGTAACCAACCACTTAAGTATTCATGACGCCACTTAGTAAGTATTCATGATACAAATACAAATGTTGTGTTACTTCTGTAACTTAAATGGTTAATGATATTACTTGGATATATATGATAGTCTTGCTCCATAATAATGCCATCATAAATTACAAGGAACGTTGCAAAATTGCCTCTCCCTTGTTACTGAGTGAAATTGTTTAGTAAATTGCTCAGTACTGTGCATAAGTTAATTATCTATTATTAAATATGTATATATACACGTATGTGATCTTCTTTATCAGAATGCATTATGAAATCATCTGAAGAAAACTGTTGGCTTCCTATATGGCATAGTAGAGTGTAGTGCAACTGAATGTATTACAGAAGACAGGGAGTTTCTTTTGAAGGATGTATTGCGGCTCCTGCTGAAGACACAAACCAACAGAACACTGGTGGACTTTAACAGGGCTCCTCTTTAATGCTGGCATTTTTACATAACTGGGTCATGCACAATGTATTTCTTTAGGACAGAAAGAATGAAGAGGAACGTATGGTGTACGTAAGTATATATATATGTATAAACACCACTTGTGTTACTGCATACATGAAATATACTTAAAGTCCCTTCAAACTTTTTGTTCTTTATATTTAAGAGCCATTATTTGCTGAAGAGAGCAGCAGTGGTTCCTGGAATTGGAACAGATAATGTAGTTACAGTGAAGTATGATAAAAGGTAAGACATGCTATGCCTATCAAAAATGTTTTGTTGCACTTAACTTCCACTGCTACAGTGTGCCTTCAGTTCTGCCTCCAAGTAGGAATCCCATTTCATAAAATGAACTCTGACTGTTTTGAAGAAAATTCATTATTCCTAAAAAACAGGGTTCATTTTTACATGTTGCTTTTTGTAGGTATTTCTTCAGGTCTCACCCTGTTTAGTTTGAGTAAAAAGTTATTGTTGTGCCTGAGGGAAAAATGGAGTAAAAAGTACTGGACTCTCCTTAGACATATTCCAAAATCTCATTGTTATTTACCTCTAGGAGATGGTCCTCTTTGGTGTGAGTCAAGGTGGTAGAAAGTGTTCTGGGCGGAGAATGGGATTGGGTATTCTTGACACCTTCTGTGCAAAGAGCAGTGCGTTGCTCAGCCATTTCAGGAAACTTGGGGAAGAAAACTGATATGGGACAAAATAGATTCCTCCTTTCTTGCCTCAGCCTTTACAGAGGTGTGATAATTTTCCAGGTGCTCCTACCTGTAACACGTTAGTCTTGTTGGGGCAGTAACAGCCCAGGAGCTTGGGTTGGGGTGGGAGGCCCTTGCTCAGATCAGAGGGCCTCCTTGGGGCACAGGTGAGAGTGCAAGAGACCTGCCTTTGCTTTCCAACTTAAAGGATTTGCCCAAAGGGGTTTGGGTGCACTGGAACCAGCGGCGGTGGGAAACTGGCCTCTTAAGCTAGGGCAGCATTTGCCAGAGTCTATCTTCTTCTGGGCTTCTGTTAAAGCACCTGCTACCATTTTCAGTCTGTCTTAATCACTTTCGGTTTAGACCTCTATTGTTTTATTTAGAAGGGTTTTTTTCTTCTCACTGGCATGTGACTTTCTGTCCTCTGCATAAGGCTAGTATAGTGGTTTCAAGGAGAGGTTTACAGACATATTTCTTTTGTATTTATTGCTCTTGGAATATGTGCAGGTCTTTAGGGCATATCTCTTTAGTTCTGCTTCAGGTTTTTTCTTGTTAAAATAATATGTAAGTTGTGTTTCATTGAGGAGGAAAGTAAACAAAAAACCCCCCAAAACTCACAATACCACCTATTACTGAGTTCTTTATTATTTCCTAGCATTGTCAAAATGCAAACTGGCAGTTTGTGGGGTGGAAACCCCCCACCTTGATCTCTTTGTAAACTGTGTGTGCTGTCGAATTCTTTGAGAAGCATCGTGAAACAAAATTAGGGGGCAGGATGAGGGGAGGACTGTTTGTTTCTTAGATCTTACATAATGGATGAGAACCAAGTGTTTGTGTTTAAACTTTGATATCTTTCTTGTTATTTTCTTCTCTGCTTAATGCAGCATCTTGTAGAACCTACACAGAACTCAGTTTGTAGAACCTGTATTTAAAAAACACCCACCCTTTCTGTGGCGCTCTCTACTTCAATGTTTATCCAATTTTGCGTAATTGGATTATTAAGGTCAGGATGTCCTAGGCAGCTAGCCTGGAGAAGAGAAGGCTCCCAGGAGACCT
The DNA here is from genome assembly GCA_013400135.1 of Rhinoptilus africanus. Classification (NCBI taxonomy): domain Eukaryota; kingdom Metazoa; phylum Chordata; class Aves; order Charadriiformes; family Glareolidae; genus Rhinoptilus; species Rhinoptilus africanus. The sequence continues at coordinate 5,610 of VXBO01002676.1, read as the reverse complement.
TATAGCAGCCTTCCAGTACCTAAAGGGGGCCTACAGGAAAGATGGAGAGGAACTCTTTATCGGGGAGTGTAGTGATAGGACACAGGGCAATGGTTTAAAACTGAAAGAGGGTAGTTTTAGATTGGATGAGAGGAAGAAATTGGTGGTGAGGCACTGGAACAGGTTGCCCAGAGAAGCTGTGGATGCCCCATCCCTGGAAGTGTTCAAGGCCAGGCTGGATGGGGCTTTGAGCAACCTGGTCTAATGGGAGTTGTCCCTGCCCAGGGCAGGGGGGCTGGAACTAAATGGTGTTTAAGGTCCCTTCCAACCCGAACCATTCTGTGATTTAAGAGGGCAACTCCCACCCCTCAATGCACATACATGTTCCCACCACCCTGAATCCCCATAAGTTCAAGATATTGCCATAAGTTCTCCTCAACTCCTTGACCCCATTCTTTTTTCAGACAGCTGAGCAAACTGAAGCATTGCCAGACGACATATTTCTCCCTGTTTTGCTGCTCTGCAACATGGAGGATAACCACAGTTATATGATGTATGGTCATATCACCCGATATCAACCTTACAAAGAATGACTGAGGGAACTGGGGTTGTTTAACCTGAAGAGGAGGAGGCTGAGGGGGGACCTCATCACCCTCTACAACTACCTGAAAGGAGGGTGTAGAGAGATGGGGGCTGAACTCCTCTCCCTGATGACAAGGGATAGGACAAGAGGAAACGGATTCAAGTTATGCCAGGGCAGGTTTAGATTGGATCTCAGGAAATATTTTTACACTGAAAGGGTTATTAAACATTGGAATAGGCTGCCCAGGGAGGTGGTGGATTCACCATCCCTGGAGGTGTTTAAGAAAAGGGTAGATGAGGTGCTCAGGGACATGGTTTAGAAGGGGTTTTTGTCAGGGTAGGTTAATGGTTGGACTTGATGATCTTAAAGGTCCCTTCTAACCTCACCGATTCTATGACATTGAGATTGAGAGGAGAAAGAAAAATCAACTAAGTGATGTTGCTTCTGTCTATGACAGCATGAGGTAAAGGGGGATAAGTATCACCAAGATGTCTGGAAAAAAATTGTGGTATTCCCTGTAGTGCTTTATTTTAATATTGCTGTCTATCATTGTTATTCTTACATTTGAAATGTTACAAATATATGATGCCTCCACTCCCTGTTGCCTCAATGACTGAATCTGTTGACTCAGTCTCTGAATCTGTAGTTTGAAATACTGATGGGCAATTCAGAAACTTAGTACGTTCTCACATCTGTAACTTTTCTTCACTGATGCTCAAAACTGAGATGGACTCTTCCCTCTCCCGGAGCCCCCCCTCCCCTCCTCCCGCTCTCCCCCCGGGGCTGGCAGGGCTGTTTCTCCCCCGGGTTCCCTCAGCCCTGGCTGCCGGGCAGCCTTTGGCCCTTTCTGGCCCAGGCTTTCCCCGCGGCGCCCGCCCGGGGCTGAGGGGCTCTGCTGGGCCCTGCGCTGGGGCCCTTGGGGCCGGCAGGAACCGGCTGGGGCCGGCACGGGGCGGCCCTGGCCCCACCTGCTGCCAGCACCTGGGGACCTGCACCTAACACAAAACTTAAAAATTGAATTAATGTAATTGCATTAAAATTTTAAGTAAGGACACTAAAAGAGCAGAAAATACTGGTTTGGGAAAGTTTTGGCCTGAAAGAATTTTGGGCAAGACAGCTGACTTCTCCTAGTTTGAGGAAGAAACCCCTTGGGCCACAAATGGCTTTAAAAGGTGGTTCTTTAGTAAATGCAGTTTTCCGTAGCGTAAATAATAAAAGAAAGGTTGGCTGCGGTCCTACGAGGCAGCGTTGATCAGCAAAGTGGTGCGCCACCTTCCTTCTGCTGGCCCAGCTCACCCCAGCGAGGAGGCGAGGGCAGCTGCTGGGCGACATGGCCTCCCCCCACGGCGGGGCTGAGACGGGCCTGCAAAAGGCTTGCAAGGATCTCCACGTATAAATGGCATAGGATCGCTTTTTACCAAAGTCTAGGTAGTTCTCAGATGAAGAAGGGGCTGGGGAAGGTGAGCTTGGGAATCAGTTCTTTCTCTAGCGCAGGTTTTTATATTTTCTCAACAGTTTTGATGATGGCGTGAAATTATGGCTGTCGCGTTAAGAGGACTATATTTTTGATATTTGTCTGTCAGAGTCCCAGGACTTTCACTGATCTACTATCAGAGTCCCACCGAAGGACTTTTACTGAATCAGATGCACAAATATTCAAAATTAGTTACTTTATTGAGAGCAACAGTTGCAGATTCGAGATTGCCGTTGATAAATTCACTAGCTACAATAGCGCTAATTAATTAAGGTTAATATTGCTAGCAAAAATAACAATAGTACAGCAACCCGGGGTAACATTCACCAGACGGTGAAAGGCGCAGCGCTTACCCAGAAAGGCGTCCCTGCCTGGGGTGGAGGAAGAGAACACAGCCCGTCCACTGGTCCGTCAGGTGTCAAGTTTCTTCTCTCCCAATTTAACAGTCATTCTCTCCATCCTTTTATCCCCAAAATTATGAGGTTTCCCTCCCCTAGGTGACGTGTAGTATGATTTGGGTGGAGAGACGAGTGCTATAGTCATATATGTTTAGCATGATCTCTAAAATCTTCATTAGCATATACAGGGCTGTCAACTTTAATATGCATTTCACAGGTAATGAGGCAAAGGTCAACTACCGGGCATAGTAGCCTCTCAAGGAAACAAAGAGCCACACAGAGTCTCTGTTATCTTGATTTTACTGTCTCTGCTGATAAAAAGCAGGGCTGTCCTGGTTCCCCAAGACTACCTCGTTGTTTATGTATCCTGTGATAGCCAGGCAAGCCTTCACTCCCCTGGATTGCACAAGAGATAGCAAAGCCAGTCTTAATTGCTCTTTGAGCACAGAGACTTCACCTCGTTATCCAAATTCCACAATGGCTGGTAAAATTTGCAGATGGTGTGAACTTAGTAGCATGGTAAATAATAAGGGGCATAGAGTTCTCTGAATAATCTTAAGCGTAGAATCTGATGCCTGATTTCCTGATCGGAAGAATAAATGATGTTATTCTCTTTGTGGGTTTGTGGTGTGTTTTTCTTTCTCTCGATATTTGACACTGAGGAAAATGATTCCAGCTGATTTGGAGGCTGAAATACTGAAAATCAACTGACACGTTGTTATTTTCACTCATTTTTAATATTAATGTGCAGTTAACTCCGACAATCCTATCTGAAATCTGGCAGCATTAACCCACATAAAATGGTCATTGATACTGATTGTAAAAGACAGAGCAGGAGATATATATATATTCCCCACCCAGCTCCCCCTAGGAAATAGTAAAATAGTTGAAAAATCTGTTTTTGAAGCGAATGAGAACTGTCTGTTAATTTGTGTCAAAATCTGGCCTGCTGTTTCAGCCAGATTTCTCCAAAAGGAGGAAAATTTGAAAGGCTTCGCTTTGATATATTTTTAAACAAAGCATGTTGACTCTGTGTTGGCTCACAACTCAGCTATTTTAAAAAGTAACTTTAAATTACAGCAGTATGAAGTGCCTATGTATTTAATTTCAGGATGATCTGAAATAGCGGCTTTTGTTATTGTTCAGTTGTTTTTCACATTGCTGAAGCACCTGCGTATGTGTTTGGGGAGAGAGCCAAGAAAGCTAAGAAAATGTTCTTCAGCTACGTTACCACCACAGCAGGAATAGGTTCTACATTCACAAAAGCACTTAAGAGCTTGTGGTGTCTTTGGATAGCTTCCGATGAAAAGTAATGGAAGTTTTCTGATGGACAGCAGTGCTTCGGTTATGTCATGCGACGGATATCTAAGACTGTTTGACACAAAAATAGAAGCAGTCCTACAGATAAGGTGCCATTATATTTTTAGTGTTTTCCTTTTTTTGGAAGAACAACTTTTTTTCCCAGTTCACCCTGAAATGAAATAGGGATTTAAGAAATGAGAAGAGATGGGATAGCAAAGAAGAGTGTTCTTCGTTATTACTTACAGAGATAAGTTCTGCTAGACATATGAGGAAAACATAATATGTTTTCTGTGACTTTTTTGAGCTCATGTGGAATTGCAAAATCTTCTGTCACTTTCAGGGTTACATCCCAATTTATCAGTGCCACAGCTGGTACCACCATGGAGCCTTTGATCCCCTTTTTGACATTGTTGACGTATGTGAGAAGCACAAGCTCTGGATGCACGAGGATGTAAGGTTTTCTGGAAACAGTGCTTGGCATTCTGATAAGCTTAAAAACTGTAAGTAGTTCTGTAGGTACTGCTTTGCTGAGGTTATGAAATGAATGGCCTATTTGCCTGAACGGATGTTATCAGAAAAAAAATACAGGAGAGGATATAGGTTCAGTATAGGTCGTGCTTGTTTACAGAAAAGGTTGTCTGCACTCATGCAGTAATATAGCACGTACCTCTTCTAAGATGGTTCTTCCTGCATCAGCTAAGCCAGCTGCAAAAATTAAACATGCTCCCTGTGCAGCATATGACATTTGAGCTCCTGAGTTACTGTCTGTCTTCAGCATGGTCATTCAGTTTACCCTCTTATTTTAGGTATACTTGGCCTGTAACAAAGTAAGGTTGATTATGCTTCCTAAACAACATTCTTAGCTCTGGTCTAACTGTGGGTGTAGGGCGGAAAGTAGCTTGTTTTGGTTTGGGGGTTTTGCTGATGTTGTGACGTGGTATAAATAATTATGGTTTATACCTTTAGCCAATTTTGGTATTGTGTTTACTAAAGAGTCTGACTTCTTCTTTTTTTTTTTTTTTCCCTAATGTTGAAGTTTATAGGAGCTTTAGTCCATTAGACCCTCCTGAAAACCTCTACATAGATGCTAGAAATAGGCTTGCATGCCTCATATTAGGAAACCATTTTAAGGAAATATTGTCTGTTGCGCATAAAAACAATTGAATGCTGATGTGATTAGCATTGATTTCTTCCATAGTACAAAGACAGTATAATAGAAGTATAATGAACTTATTCCACTGAAATCACTGTGTCCTGTAAAGATATTCTAATTTCTACAAAATGAAGAGGATATCAGACTAATTATGTGGGGGAAAATAGGGAACTTTGTTGTAAAGCTGCCTTGCTCTGATAGCTGCTGTTTGGTACTTCAGAGCTAGGAGCTCAAGATATTTGAAAAGGATGATTACAGTGAATAAAGAATACAGAGGCAAATTGCTTTCTTATACTCGTGTAACCCAACTATTTGTAGCTAAAGACCAAGCTTACTTTCCTATGAAATCATACCTTCATTGAAAATAGTGAAAGGTGGATTGGCATAAAGGTGACCAAAATACGATCCTTGATATATGTCTTGTTATGGTGCTAAATCCTGCTTCTCTTACTGATGCATCAAACCATGTTCAAGCCAGTAGGACTATTTGTGTAGGTATAGCCTGAATAAATACAACCAGCTTGTTATCTACTATATCAAACAACAGAATGGTATAGAAAACCACCAGTATGGTACAGACCTTTATAACACTTGCTATATGGCATCAGCCTACTTAATTTTTTAAATATATTGGTTTTGTCCTCTAACTGTGCTGGGGGAAGAGAGTAAGCTGTAAGTTTCTTCTCCTCTTTGAGTTTCTTTCTGTATAATACTTGAATAA
>VXBO01002675.1:126211-139254 GCA_013400135.1 Rhinoptilus africanus | reverse complement strand
TTACCGTATAGTTAAACAAGGCCAGGGAGCAATATGCAACTAAGGCATACCAGAGAATTTGGGGAATTTCATGAATGCCAACGGTACTGGTGAAAGGCTTCCTCTCCTATGATACAGTTGTCCAAGCACACTGCTATAGGAAGATGTGTCATCTTAGGAATCTGGTCTCTCCAGGCTCTATTACTGACTCCTCGTGTGATCCTGAGCAAGCCACGTACCAGCTGNGTGTGATCCTGAGCAAGCCACGTACCAGCTGCTATTTGGGTTGAATTCCCCACTGGCAAAGAGGGATTCACTCATGTGTTCATCTTCAGTTATGACCAAGCAAAGCCATGTCTGAGAGATTTTAGTTTTTAACACCACGAAATTGAAGGGTTTCTCCACCCAACAGTCTCGGTCCATTTGGAAGATGTGTTTTGTTTTATTTAGTCTGCAAGTTTTTTTCACTGCATTCAGATGTCTGATTTCAAAACCCATCCTAAGGAACAGAAAGTGCCGTGTTCTGGCAGTTACTTCATGAGCATCTCTGATCTCAGGTCTTGGGAGGAAAGGCACATTAAGAGAAAAGACTTCTTTATTAAGTGGATCTAATATAAAATCACTTAAGAATAACAATAACTTTTCCTAATTGGGGGATAAATTTAATATTCCTCCTGCTCCATGTGCAAAATTATTTTTTGTCTGGAAATTAGCAATCTGTTGTCAAAGGGAAGCACATCACTCAAAGTCAACAATGGCTCCTTGTAAGGCAGAAAGTAATCTGATTTACACAAAATGATGTTTGCAAATCATTAACATGGAATCATAGATTCATTAGGTTTCTTTGGAAATGCTTTTAAAAGATTAGGGCCAAAGTATGCCTTGGTGATTTTGGTGCAAATCTGGACTAGTTTCACGCAAGTAGTAGAACTAATTCTGATCAAGGATGCTGGAAGGGAGTAGTGGTTGGCTCTGAATCTATTAAATTGTTTTCTTTGCCACAGGAAGCGCTCCAAAGGCCCGTTTCTCTGAATTGCACAGAGGGATACACTTTACAAACCACCTTCTCATGCTACTACCTTACAGCTGTGTTAATNGTGATTTTGGTGCAAATCTGGACTAGTTTCACGCAAGTAGTAGAACTAATTCTGATCAAGGATGCTGGAAGGGAGTAGTGGTTGGCTCTGAATCTATTAAATTGTTTTCTTTGCCACAGGAAGCGCTCCAAAGGCCCGTTTCTCTGAATTGCACAGAGGGATACACTTTACAAACCACCTTCTCATGCTACTACCTTACAGCTGTGTTAATTTTTCCCATGCTGGTGTCCTGTCATTGGGAAATTTGGCTGCTGGCCTTCAGGGATCTCACCCAAGAAGTGTGTTATCAGAGTCTGATTTACAAAAAAAGGTGTGTTTCTCTTTTTTTTTTTTCTGAGGGTGCAGTCCCCCAGAATCAACAGTTATAAGAAAATATCAAACCAGATATCTCCTCTTTCCTCCTCTTCCCTCCTCTTCCTCTCTTGTCTCCATCATTTCTGAGGGTGNCTCTGGACACGCTCCAACACCTCAATGTCCTTCTTGTAGTGAGGGGCCCAAAACTGAACGCAGCACTCGAGGTGGGGCCTCACCAGTGCCGAGTACAGGGGGATGATCACTTCCCTAGTCCGTCTCACCACACTAGTTGTCTTCATCTGTAGTGTGGTGCTGGTCCAAGCATCTTTCCAAATCTGCAGTTCTCCCTGAGCATGGGGTTTTACCAAAACAATCTCTTCCCCCTTGGTTTCTACCCCCAAAATACCTGAGATTGTAGTGTTGTCCCAGTGGTCCTAGCTAAAGACCGGATAGGATTTTCTTCATGTACTGCCTGGCAGAAAGGCTTTGCCCACACTCTTGTTCTTCCAGCATGAGCAGAAAACCCTGCTCAGAGGAAAGCCAAACTGCCATCTGAGGCAGCATTGAACTTGGCTCTAGCCGTACTGAAGCAATCATGACTTGGAGAGGGATCTAAGAGCACATCCTGGGGGTAAAACTTGAGAAATGGAGGTTGTCTAGCCTAAAGAAGAAGAGCTGGAGAGGAGATGGGAGAAAAGTATATTCAAAGCTGCCAGAGAGAAGAAGAAATATAATTTTCTTCTTGTTTGCGCTGGCAAGAAGCTCAGGTTAGACACTAGTTTGGACAACTTTATATCTCAGTCTGGTTGCAAAGGGAAAACATGGTGTGCCATCACACATTACAGCTGTTGGAGTTATTGCAATTCAGATGTTTCTTGGTTTGAAGCTATTGAGAATCATCAATTAAGAGTCTTTTCTGAGGTTCCTCGCAGTCTTCTTCATTGTGGGTCTGTGACCATACAAAATGTGTTAAACCAGCGTCATACCAACGAGCTCATTTGCCTGCTTTAATATCCCAAGAGCGTGAGGGATAACAATACAGGGTATGTTCAGGAAAGGAGACATGTTGCTGTATTTTAAAGTGTTCCCCCCTAGCTGCAATTTATATGGGGAGGGTGGAATCCTTGCTCTGGGGCACTTCTGGAGCTCTAATTTTCCAATGAAGTTTTCCTTCTGGGAAAACAGTGGACAGTTCTGTTGTTCACAGATACGGTCATTAAGCAAGTTGGCCAGAAAATGGGAGCAATTCCTGGACTGGAAATGGCTTTTCCATCAGTTAGAGCATCCCTTGGGCTTTGCAGAAGTGTCTGTGAGAGGCTGCAGCTGTAAGTGCTGAAGAGCCATTGTGTGGGGGACCTTTTTTGTCGAACATAGAGCAGGAAACTATTGGCTTGACTTTTTGACAAGTGGGCAATTTCTCCATTTCCTCGTTTTTTTTTGTCTTGTATGTGAGAAGGAGGGGGGAAGAAGAGGGTAAATTTCACCTGTGAAGTTACTCTTGTTGGGCAAAACTGCTTTGTCCCAGTGGGAACATCTTTCATTCAGTCTTTTTTCTTCTCCTTCTTTTTATTTCACTATTATTAAATCTTTTCACCTAAAACTATCTATTGATATCGACATTGGGAGAAGGATACCATTGAACAGCTGGTGATCCCTTGAGGTCCCCAGCAACATACCCTAGGAGATCCTTACTTGATCTGAATTGTATTGGGCTTCAAGCACTTGAGAAAAGCTTTTTGTTTTTTTGTGGAAAGGACACAATTCGGTTGACTCCAGACCTCTTAACAGGTATGAATACTACCTCTTCAAGGGCTGGGCTGCTCCTGTTATTGCAGAGAGAAGGGAAAAGACAAAGAGCTGGAACAGATAGTTGTGAGGGAAACCTCTACTTAGGGGTCAGCGGATAGGAGACAAAGGCAATGAATAATGCTGTTGTCTCCTTATCTCCCAGAGGTCCACAAAGGAGCTGTAACTTCCTGGCCTTCTCCCAGCAGCAAAGGTTGTGGAGAAAGTTGTTGGTGATGGTGGAAACGCTTGGGCTGGTGGTGGTATGCCTGACTTTCCAGGATCCTGGAAGAGAAGCAGGCACTGGGGACAAAGCTTTTCAGGTGCACTGAGCATGCCACCGCCTAAGGAGCTTCACCTCTCTGCATCTGTCCTTGCTTTCTTGGGCTTTGATGACAAAGTGACTGAAAAATCAGCTGGGTACTTGTAATGGCAGATCTGAGTGTGGCCCTTTCTCCTTCAGCATCATGGACTGGCCCAGCTTAGGCAATCCTTCCTGCTGACCATTTTTTTTTGCATACACATGCCCAAATCAATCAGCAGGAAGGTAATTTACAGCTTGTCCTGAGTCCCACCCATAACATTTAACAGCCACTGTTAGTTTTCACAGTTATTCATTGCTCCAAATCCCCAAATTCCATGGTTTTATGCTGAAAACCATATTACACTAGAATCTAACCTGTTTTGGGGTTGATCTCAGTCCTTATGAGAACATACAAATGTGGAAACTAATATAAATGGCCCCCAAAGGCTTTCAGGCTGAGTTCCTCCTGGGGTGCCCTGTGGGACTTGTGCCTTTCACTTTCCTGTTCCTGGATCGTTTCTGTGGCTTCTGGCCTCCACAGTAGGGATGAACCTGTTTCCAAGTGAAAAATTCAATGTTGCATGAACTTGCAGTAAACAACTCCCTGTGCTGGGAAAGCCATCAGGTTACACTGACAGTGGAAATATTCCTCTGCAAATAGGCTCTCGGGGAAAGGAGAACATTTGAGGAGCTCTTTTTCTGCTTTCTGTCTCTCTTTTCAAATTAAGGCTGTGAGCTGGCACTCAACTCCTGCTGTGAAAAAAATCACGCACAAAAAAGAAGTACCAGAATTCAGTTGTTGAGAGCTGCTGCCACAGCTCACGACCACATGCTGGATTATGTACATCAGTCCCCTGAATAATCCTTAGGGGCCAAAAAAAAAAAAAAATTTTTAAAAGTAATTAAAAAAAAAATATGTTGTAATACTCTTGGAAAACATCATATTTGCATGGGCAGGGTCTGCCTCCAGTGAAGAGGGGAGGGGAAAGAGTATCATGGAGTATCATGGACTGATAGGGAGCAAAAGGTTGTGTGCTGGAGCAGAAAAAGACACCCCAAGGTTTTGCCGAAGGAGGCAGCAGTTTCCATGAAGTCACAGATCTTCCATAATTTTTTGTCTCACCAGGAAGGACTTCCTGGCAGAGGGCAGAGTGTCTTCTTGTTTTGGTTTTGCCCTCCATTTTGTTATGACCTCCCCTCAGATCATGCAGAGGTGGAACCTACAGAGGGGCTGAGGAGCCTCTAGTCCACATGTACCACCCCGATCCTCATTCCCTTGGATTTCAGTACTTAACGGGGGCCTATAGGAAAGATGGGGAGGGACTCTTGATCAGGGAGCGGAGCGATAAGACGAAGGGTAATGGTTTTACACTGAAAGAGGAGAGATTTAGATTAGATATTAGGAAGAAATTTTTTACTCTGAGGGTAGTGAAACTCTGGAACAGGTTGTCCAGAGAAGTTGTGGATGCCCCATCCCTAGAGATGTTCAAGGCCAGGTTGGACGGGGCTTTGAGTAACTTGTCTAGTGGAAAGTGTCCCTGGCCACGGCAGGGGGATTAGAAAAAGATGATCTTTAAGGTCCCTTCCCACCCAAACCATTTTATGGTTCTATGATTCTATGAACTTTGGCTCCAAAGGGACTTACCATGGAGCCAAAACTGGCGTCAGCAGCTCTCACCCTGTTCCTGGTTGCTATTCCCTTCACTGAGCTTCCCCATTCCCCTTCCACAGCTTTAGAAACTTCTCGTTTTTTTGGCAGGGTTATTTTTAACTTGGATCAATTCACAGGTTCAGCATAGGATCCCCAGCCTGCTGCATGGGAATGACTCAAAGGAGTTGTATGCATCCAGCTGGGAAAGGTACATTGGGATGGGGAAGAGGTGGGGAAAGAGTAGTTACATCTGCTCTGCCAACTAAAATATGGTTGGTGTTTAACCAACAGCTGAGGGAACATGGTTGATGCCAAGAGATTCCTTCTCTCTTTTTGGGAGAGGATGGTTAAGAGCAAAGGAGACGGGAAATATGGAAGAGGGAAGGGAAACAACCCCTTTTCAATGGTAATAAATTGCAGCGTTGGCTTGCTGAATGGGATCCACCACAACCCAGAGGCTGGTTTTGGGAACAGAAGAAGTCCTGAGTTAGTCATGGTCAGTGGTAACACTCTCAAGCATTCTGCACCCTGTCCTGAAACACCCTAAAGGTGGCTTTATCCACGCTCGCTGCAGACCAAAAGGAGCCGTAAGAGCTCATACTGGGAAATTCCTTTGATTTTGTTTGGTATGCATCATTTATCACCTTCAGCTTTTTAATTTTATGCTTCTCTTGCTGATATTGAGAGGGATCCAGAGGGGAGGTGTCTTTGACATTTTGCATGCGTTTACTTAAATTCGGTTTTCCCTTTCCATTTGATTAACTCTGTTTGTGTTTGTTTTATTCAGTTGGTGATGGAACGTAGGATCATGCATGTCTGAAAGACTCTGTAATTGCGTTGCCTGTCTTCTGATAGTGCAATTAATCAGGCATATTAATTATCACTGCTTTCCAATTATTGCCTCAAGAGTAGATATATAGCCTTGAAAATTCAAGCATAGACTTAAATCTTTACAGACTTATTCCTATTAATAAAAACTATAGATGTGGTGACTTCCTCCATAACCTCTGGGCACCTTTTGTGATGAGTTATTTATGCTAGCTTGATTTGATTTGAAGACCTTGGTCATTTACATGGTTTAATTAATGGAAGTTATTTCCCTGAAGCTTGAAGTCTTATATTTGATTTATTTCCTGAGAAGAACAATCTGTTTGTAGGTGCTCTGGACAGAAAGGGTTTTGTGATATTTCTGTTATTGCTTTACTTCCTAATAGTCTACAAAAAGGCTGTTAAAAGTCTTTAAGTTGCTTATTAAGAGGAGTCTTGAGTAATATACGGCTTGACTAATGGATGACCTACATGGATGGCAACGCATGGGTGGATTATAAACCTGTCAAAAGGCACTTTGGCTTTTAGTTATGTTCTTTGGCAGGAAATAAATGCCATTCCTCTATGAGCTCTATTATCTTAAGCATACCCATACCTCATCTGTAAGGAATTGTTAAGATTTATTTACGAACATTTGGCCATTGTGATACCTGAAGTAGTCTCCTGTTGCTGCGGCGGTGCTAGGTGAGAGAAGGGGTTCCTGAGGTGAGCAATGTCTATGTAGTATGGAGTTTCTATCAGATTTTGGTGTCTTTGACACCCTGAGGTCCTCCACATTGTTGCCACAAAGCGTGAGAACTCATAACAGTGCTACAATAGACCCAGAGTCCACTCTGGTTATGGTGCTGGGTCTTTTACAGTCCTGAAATGCATGGTTGGGGACCATCTGTGTAAACCTTTGTGTGAAGGCAATATTTTTGTCTCTGGCTTCAGTTCTATAAGGTCAGGACTGGACTTGTTGGGTGCTGGACTTGACTGCTGAAGGTCCGTGGTGTCTTTTCTTAAGTAGGTGGCTTGGAATAGAAGAGTTTTCAACAGAGGGAATTTCCAAAGCACTGAGGAACTCACTCCTGGTAGAGGACAGCGGAAACAATTGCAAATAGCTCATTGCACTGATTATACAAATGATTGTATTTACACTAAAAGGAACTCAAGGAGACCACTCAGTTCGGACTGGATGCACACAGATGTAACTAGAAAGCAAAGCCTAGTCCATCACCTGTCTTGGGTCAGAACCTTTACAGGCCCCCAATAACCCATGGCTGATCACAGATCATGTAGTAAAAGCCTGTTCTCAAGGGCAGAAACTTGGTTCAAAGCTTTTACAGAGGGGCGTGTGCATGGAAAGACCTATATTACATCTGTCACTGGGGTACAGAAGCTTTTTCCCTCCTTGCTATCCATTTTATTACCAACAGTTCTCATTTCCCTAATTTAATTTGCTAACGAAAGACCATTTACATTCATTAAATAAATCAGCATTCTGGTTCATTGTGAAGCTAATGATCCAGTCTCTAATTCGTGCCGTTACAAGGAACTTGATAAACAAAAGTAGCTGCTGCCAGCAAGCGCCTGCCCTGGTGAAACTCGGCTTTGCCAGCTCCATCCATTCAACGCCACCCACATGGAGAGCTCTGTGCCCCCTGCCCTGTCCCTTTCATACCTGGGTGCTGCGGAGTTCAATGGAAGCTCTGTGTGGTCCCCGTTCTCTCCCACTTCCAAGGACATGGTGAGTCCTTGCTCTGTGTAGTACTTTCCTGCTTATCCACAACATTGTAGGTGTTGTACGGGGAGCTGCCTGGAGAAGCAGCTCAAAATTAAGTATTTACCATTTAGCTCAAAATTAAGTATTTGGTTTTTTGCAGCTTTGGAGGCTGTTGGTTTGATCTTGGGTGCTGTGAAAGTGGGAGGTCTCAGATAGTTTCCAGGAGCTAAGAAACATCCACAGTTCAGAATCAGTCACACAAGTGGCTGAAATGAATAGGAAGTGGACAACTAAAAAATTTCATGGTGTAGGATGCAGGGTGGAGGTCCAGGGGTGAGAAAAAGGGTGCGGGGTGCCCCTGCTGCACGGTGTAGAGCATGTGGTGGGCTCTGGCTCTTCGTGAAGAGGAAGGGTGAGAGGACTGTGATCCCAGTGTTGAACTTGCATCGAACGTGGTGTTGAACTTCGAGGTCACACCAGATAGGGACTCTCTTGAGGAGATGGATCTCATTTTCTCACCACCATAGTAATGCAAGTGGTTCCTCTTGAGAAACTATGAGGATCTGACTAGGGTCTCATGTCTTTTACACCAGTAATGATGGTGTCACTGGAGTCACTCCAAGTTCAGACCAGAATAACCCAGGCCAACAGAGGATGCTGCTTCCATTCACCTGAGGGCAAGCACCCAGAGATGGATGAGCCTAAATGAATCACTTCCTGCTCAATTTATTTATTTTTTTTTTCAGGCAGCGAAGTGTCACACTTTGAAGTCTGAAATCCCAGCTTCATCCAGCTGAGACTAACTTCCCCCCAGGAATACCAAGATGTCAGAATGGAATTTGGCTTCCCTGTCACTGCTGGGATGTTCTGCTGACAGCTCTGGAGACCTTGACTGCATTGACACCCTGCAGCCCTGTTACTCATTTCATTAAATTCTAGTGAGGGGAGGTATCGCTTTGCAGACTAGTCCAGGGCTTTCAAACTCAGCCACTTTTCTTAGCAGTTTCTTCTCATGGGCTCGTGCCAAACATGTTTGGGATAATCTAGCCAGGATGTCATGGATTTCTAACTGAAGTATCTGAGCTGGGACCCTTTTCAGACCAATGTAAATTGCTTCAACCTTCAGAGAGGGATTGAATCTAGTTAAAATTCAGGACTATAACCTTGGGCCTTCACTGCAGTTTGGTCACTCTCTCTCTACAGGCAAATAACTTCTTAATGAATTCCAGATGATGAACTACACAACAGAAAGCCGACAAAAATATTAAGCTTAACTGCAGCATTGTTCCAAACCATGAAAATCTATTATCTTTTTCATATTTCTAAGCCAATACCCCTGCTGTTTCTTGAAAGTCTTCCTTTTTTTGGTCCATCATTAAAAACAAGCCTATCTACATTTGTGCACAGAATAATTGGAAAGGAGAAATAGACTGAAAGGTAATCTAATAGCTCTCTAAGCACTTATGGGAAAAAAAAGATCTGTGGAAATGAAAAATACTGGAACAGAAAATACCTTTGTCTTTGGAAGCCACTAGTCAAAGTGTCTGAGGCTGCTTTTCTGGTGGGTGGAACAAGAAAGGCACTTGTGCAGGTTGATTCAAACCACCCTAATGTATGTGTCCAAAGCGGATTGACTGAATTGCCCTCTGAACATCTCTTTCCCTTGCCTATAGAGAGAATACTTAAACTAAATGCTCATCTTTTTTAAACATCTAGACTTAGGTGATGTGAATCACACCCTGGCATCTATTCAAATAACCAACAGAGATTACAGAAAACAAGGAGAAATCTGCAGGTGCATTGTCCAAGAAACTGTGTCTGAGTCCTATGGGTGCAGAAAGACAAAACCTTCTGGGAAACTTTTCTACTGTCTACTTCAGGACCTTTGTTTGTATGCTTAGGTCATGAACACATTCACCTAAGGTACAGCCAGGGAGGGAAAGAAAAACCTCTTCTGAGTGCAGTTCAGAGCAGGAACATGAGCAGGCTTGACAATAGGTGTACTGAATAGGGCTGTCATGATAGGCATTAATCTTAGGTTGTTAGGATGGGAGCAGTGTCTTCCTTCACGTCCGCCCACCCCTGCGAATGTCAGGGCTGCTGCTGAAACCAGCCAGGAATCTTGAACAGGCAACAGCATCCCCCGAGCAAAGGTTTAATCACCTTTCAGCAATAAAGCCCAGCCTTAGTACATTTTTTGTACCCTTGGCTTCAAAATCAATCTGGGTTGAAAACAGAAGGCAAAGGAAAATTATAGTGCCAAAACAGTCTAAAAACAATGAAGTCACTCTTGAGCTACAAGATGTTAAAACATGAACCTTGAAAGGAAATTGGGTATGGTTTTGCCCAGTATGCTTTTGTTTTCTCTCCCCATGATATTGCGTCACAGTGAAGCATACTCCTTGGGGTTTAATGAGAACAGCGTGTTTCTCTTTCTGAGGTGGTAGGTTATTCTTACTTCTTTGGATAAAAGCTTGCGTTTTGTGAAGGACCTCCCAGTAAGTGTGTGGATATTGCTGTTGCTTAGCACAACAGACTGGACTTGGAAGCAAAATGGTTTGGGTTTGAAATAAGGGTGGTGTTGCAGCTGATGCAAAGTCTCAAAAACAAACTACAGCTGTTGATAAGGTGTGGTAAAAGCTGGAGGAGGTTTCCCTTCTCCTTACACAAGCACAAACTCAGCACTGCCACCCTTACCTATGCCCAAATATGCAAGATAGCTTGGGGCACCCACTTGCCTGGGTGGCATTCTGGTAAAGTGGAAAGGCGTTATGTATTTTCCCTTCCTCTGTGTTTGTGTGTATTAATTAGGGAGGCGTTCACTGCAAAACACACACTCATGGTAAGATCCTAAGAAGGCACAGACACGGTTCCTCTGATAGATGAACAGCAGTTTCTCCCTTTCCATGCTAAGCGTCTCTTCCCCTTCAATCCTTTGCAACTCCAGGGCTTGAGCTTAAAGTTAAGGACTAACTTCCCCTTCCACATTTCATTACTGGGGTCAGAAATGGGACTTTAGGGAGCATGACCAGCAGGTTGAGGGAGGTGATTCTGCCCCTCTGCTCCGCTGGGTGAGACCCCCCTGCAGTGCTGCCCCCAGCGCTGGGGCCTCAGCACAGGAGAGACACGGAGCTGTTGGAGCGGGGCCAGAGGAGGGACACGGAGATGCTGGGGGGGCTGGAGTCCCTCTGCTGTGGGGACAGGCTGGGAGAGCTGGGGGGGTTCAGCCTGGAGAAGAGAAGGCTCCGGGGAGACCTTGGAGACCCTTCCAGTCTCTCAAGGGGCTCCAGGAAAGCTGGGGAGGGACTCTGGAGCAAGGAGGGGAGCCATAGGATGGGGGAGGGGAGGTTTAGACTAGATAACAGGAAGAATTTTTTTGCTGTGAGGGTGGTAAGCCCCTGTCCCAGGTTTCCCAGGGAAGCTGTGGCTGCCCCATCCCTGGAGGGGTTCAAGGCCAGGTTGGACGGGGCTTGGAGCAGCCTGGGCTGGTGGGAGGTGTCCCTGCCCAGGGCAGGGTGTGGAAATGGATGCTCTTTAAGGTCCCTTCCAACCTAAACCATTCTATGATTTTATGATTCTATGAGTTCCTGAGACGTGACTGTAAAATCTGCATCACATAGCAAGATTCAGGATGGTCAGCCACCCTCAGCTCACACTCAAGAGGGAGACATATCCATGAGTGCTGCACATTCATCTCACCCAGCTCCTTTCGAATTCAGCCCTGCAGAAAACATGCCCACGTGCATTCAGCCCCAATCCTTGTTTCCAAAGTTAATTACCTTTCTCCTCTCAAAGAGAATTCCTGCACTGTTGACATTCATCATCCATGTGTCAATCTCGCTTGAAGATGTATTGCGCTGTGTACTCCGTGCAGAGCCGGGAGTGTCCCAGTGGCGTTTTCTGAAAGTCATTTTGAGTAATCATCCCTGGAGGGTCCCTTAAGCACATTCAGCTCCACATCGAGCAGCATCATCTCTGCCTCATTAGCATTCTGCAAAGCCGCGCTCCCTTCCCCCTCCTGCCCTTTCTGCTCTTCACCCAAAGACAGAGAGAAACTAAGTCCTTCCTCTCCCCAAATAGCTCCTCTGCTACCTCGTCCATCTCAGCACCTAAATCAGAACTGTCCATGTGCGGGAGCTTATGATAGCAGCCTTCTCCCCTGTGGCTCCGACCATCCATTTATCTCCACCTTCCCGAATTGTTTGAATAGCCAAGACTATTTCCACACTGACTTAGGAGCTTGGAAAACATTTCCAGAGAGCTTACTGTGCTTACCGTATTCCCCTTTCCACATACATTATTACTAAACTTTCCTTAGATCCAGGGCTTGGAAGAGCAGNGAGCTTGGAAAACATTTCCAGAGAGCTTACTGTGCTTACCGTATTCCCCTTTCCACATACATTATTACTAAACTTTCCTTAGATCCAGGGCTTGGAAGAGCAGAGATGTGGCTTAAAGGTGTACAGGTCTCGAGTTAAGTCTTTCCAAAGTTTCTTCTTGTGTAGATGTCAGAGCACTCTGGTCCTCCCTTCTCTCCTGCTGGGTCTCTAAGATGGGGAAGGGCTCTGCATCGATAGCGCAGATGCTCCAAGCGTGGCTGTGTGCTGGGCAGGATGCAGAACCTGTGTTTTATCATCTATTTCTCATCGAACAGCTGCACGAAAACCCACGAGCTGAGTCTTTAGCTTCAAAGTACGTTGTCTTTGATGGCTTTCCTGCTCTTCCTCCCTCTGCTGACTCTTGTTCCTGCCGTCAGGCTGCTGCATGCCATCCCTTTTCCCCTGCCAGCACAGCTGCTCTGCTGAGAGCTGGTTTGGGGAACAGATCCAGCTTAAAAGCAGCATAGCCAAAATAGGATTTTTTGGGGTAATCGGTTGCTTCCCTGATTCTTTTTATCCTGCCCTGCTCCGCCACAGCTTTGTGGCACTAAACCATGATATGGCATTTGGGAGGGGGTAAGGGACATGGATTGGGAGGCAATTGTTTAAGCTGATGTTGCTGCAAAAGAAAATGTATTAAGAAACCACAGCCCGAGGTGCAAGACCTCAAAGTGAAATAACAGAGGGATAGTGTCAAGTTCCTTTAAATCCCCCAAGGAATTTGACTTACTGGACAGAGATCCTTTCTGAAAGAAAAAAAACCCAAACAAACAGCCGTTTATAAATCAGGAAATGCTTGTTATCTCCTTCACCCTCTGCTCCTTTCTGTGCCTCTTCCTTTCAAAGTTAGAGTCATGAGGATATACAGAGATGCAGAATATTGCAATACATAAATAAGTGCCCTGGAGCTCAATTTTGATTGCAAATATTTTAGATCTGCATGGGTTTGTGGAAACACCGTAAGCTGAGCGGCAGAATTAAAGCCTTACAGCATCCACAGATCCAGACCCCTGCTGAGACG
>VXBO01002675.1:42846-124969 GCA_013400135.1 Rhinoptilus africanus | reverse complement strand
CCCAAACAAACAGCCGTTTATAAATCAGGAAATGCTTGTTATCTCCTTCACCCTCTGCTCCTTTCTGTGCCTCTTCCTTTCAAAGTTAGAGTCATGAGGATATACAGAGATGCAGAATATTGCAATACATAAATAAGTGCCCTGGAGCTCAATTTTGATTGCAAATATTTTAGATCTGCATGGGTTTGTGGAAACACCGTAAGCTGAGCGGCAGAATTAAAGCCTTACAGCATCGGCAGATCCAGACCCCTGCTGAGACGTGTTCAAATACAACTTTAAAGAAAAATAAAAACATGGCAAAGGCTGAAAACAGCAAGGCTTTCCCCCCCGCCTCCTCTCACTCCTCATTTCTCACTTCAGCAAGTCCCAATGACGTTTCCTCATGTGTTGGGATGGGTGCTTTGAAAACCTGCCAGAATCCCACTTTTTGCTCTTGATGTTAGAGTCACCAACTCCACCACCTGAAAGAAGCCCTTGCCACCAAGAGAAATGGGTCTTACACCCCACGGCATGTGGGGAAGAAAGGCACAGAAGTGTTTTTTTTAAATGGTAGTCTGCTGTTCACATTAGTTTCTGAGGCAGCTGAAAAATGTAGCACTGAGACTTTTTGGAAAACGTCTTCACTTCTCATTCACTGGCATGGTCCTCCCTGGGCTATTTCTTCTGCCACTAAAAGCAGCTTAAATTCCTGAGGCATGTGGGTTGGGACCTCAGACGTGCTTGACTCTTTCTGGAGGTATTTAAGAGACGTGTAGACGTGGCGCTTAGGGACATGGCTCAGTGGTGGACCTGGTAGTGTTAGGTTTATCGTCAGACTCAATGATCTTAAGGGTCTTTTCCAACCTAAATGATTCTATGATTCTGCATTTAGTGAAGAGAAATAGGTGCCTCCAGAAATTGATTTGGCCCTGCTGAGATACAAATCACCTTTCAGGAGTGTATCTGAGTTGCCCCAGGCTGTAGCACGACATTGAGCAATTCAGTCCCCCACACTTTGGTCTGGTGTCAAATGTTGGAATGGGCTCTCCAGACACAATGCTGATGCCTTTTTGGAGGCTAGGGCAGAGAAAGCATGGGCATTTCAGGTGATGACAATTAGCTCACTGGGGACTGTGTTTATGTCTGTCACTTCTCTTCCACCTCCTTTCTTCATCTCCTGCATTTGATTTCCCTGTGGTCTGTACTCCCCCTGATCTCCAGTTCCTACCACCTCCTACACCAGGTCCTCTCTCCTGTTGTGTGCTGACATGGGAAGCTCCTGGAGATGTTGGACCATCCAGTTGATGTGGCTACAGTGCTACTGGTTTCTGAGCCAGGGACCCTCATGGTAGTTTTGGTGCCAACCACAGCTGCACCTTCAGACCATAGTACAAACTCTTTGTCCTCAGGCAGGACCTAGGCCTTAAAATGCTTATGTGAAACAGCGGCCTAGGAATATGAATATTAGGCACTGCAAGACCTTGGAAAATCTGTCTAATTGTAGCACAAAAAAAGTATCTGGTTGTCAAAAATATATCCTTCCTAAATGTGAAAAGAAAGGCCAACGTGATGGGGATGTGTCCAAGCAGCAAGCAAGGAGACAAGGCTCCGATTGCCTTGATGCTGGGAGCTGTGGTGTGGCCCCGAGCATGGTGCTAGAATGAGGAACCGCTGAAAGGCCAAACCCTTTTCCATCCCTGCTCACTAATATGAGGC
Source organism: Rhinoptilus africanus (assembly GCA_013400135.1). Taxonomy (NCBI): domain Eukaryota; kingdom Metazoa; phylum Chordata; class Aves; order Charadriiformes; family Glareolidae; genus Rhinoptilus; species Rhinoptilus africanus. The sequence goes on along the minus strand of VXBO01002675.1, from coordinate 123,274 downwards.
TGCAGGAACACAAATGTGGCAAGCAAACGTCTCCGATTTCATCTGCTGGTTTCAGGGCAGGCTTAATCCAGCATCAGTCTAATTGTGTTGCCCTGTGGTTTACTGAACCAGTCTGATCTTGTTCCCCGTGGTTAATACTAGCTGCTGAAACTTTTTGCCTCTAATTCTTCTTTTGACATCTCTTTTTGTCCTAGCTTAGGCTAAAGGGCTTAGCTTCTGAAACACGCAACTTAGGTATCTAAGTCCTAAAAGAACAATATTTAAGTCCACTAGTTTTAATGCACCTCTTTAGTCTTCTTATTATCCTTAGGAGTATAAGCAGGATTTCCATTATGTGTTTATGCAGTATATTACCCAGAGATGTCTTAATTCATGGCTGGGATTCTTATATATTGCTAAAGAGATCCACAGCTTGCCAGTCTGTTCTCTTTTATCTGTCTTTAGCCAGCATAGTCCAGCTGCAGACCCTTCATAGAGTGGGCAAGAGCTCGCTCAACTTCACTTGCCTGGGTGGAGGGGTCCCTAAACCAAGGTATGGGCCCACTGCAGCAGATTGCCTTGGGAGGCTTTCTCTAAGTAAAGACAGATGTGTGCCACTGCTCTGCTGGGAGACCTTGCAAATCCTTCTCTCTTAAGTTTCCCCACCATGACTTTCGGGTGAACAAGTCCAGAGAGGTAGTTTTGGTGCAGCACAGCACCCCTGGGACCGGATCACACTGTCAGTGCGGCAGCAAAAGCTTTCTCCATGGCATCTTCTGAGCATCTGCTGGACTGAGCACAAATCTCTCCCAGTGGGACAGACTGTGGGGGCTGGGAGCTTCCTTCCCCCTCTTCCCTAAGTCCTTCCACTTAATTTGTGTCATTTTGTTCAGATGCAGCTGGAAAGAATTAAAATGTCAGCCAGGCACAATTGCCTCCATTGAGATGAAAAGCTGCTGGAAAAAACAATGCTAACAAGCATGGCAAAGAGAAAAAGGGAAAGCCTGGTGCTGTTTAGCTGGTAATAATTAGCCCCAGAAATGGAAAAAGACAAGATCTGCTGTGGCTCCCGTTCAGTTGAAGGGAGGTCCAGTTAGGACCAGGTCGACGAGCACTGCTTAATTGCTACTAATCCGTTACTGGATCGAGTCTGGTCTCCAGGAGGTGCAAAAGCATGTGGGAAGCTGGTTTCAGAGAGCAAGGGCAGGCAGAGAGGCTCCTAAGACTTGGCTGTTGTGGGACCTGACTGGATAGGGTTACTTGGTGACTGGTGGTTGTGGGGGTACAAGGTTTAGGAGATCCTTTGGAGATTCATGTTATCCAAAATGGAGTGATAGAAGGAGAGATTGTCAACTCTTTAAGCCAAATGACTCATCCCACCACAGACTAAGGCACTACAGGTAAAGAGAAATAGATTCCAGGAAATCACTGAAGCTCCACACGCCTTTTCTAGGAGAAGAGATCAGATGTGTGACTTTTGGATCAGGAACATGCAACAGCCCTGCGTTGAAGACTCAGTCTTTTAGCCTACTGGTTGACCTTGGTTAGCTTACTGGTTAGCCTTGAATAAACATAAAAAATGGGACTAGAAAGGTCCTTCTGTGCCTGTGTCATCAGCCAGAGCTTCTTATCAAGCAATGTGGAGGATGTTCTGGGTCCACTAGTCCCCCTTCCTTCTCCTCTTTCCAAAGCTTCCTTCTATTTCTGGACAACGTGAGGACAATCCAGACAGCCACCATTGTGGATACAGTCTCAGTTTGTAGCAGGAGATGTAGCCAACAGCGCTCTTCCTTGTCCTCTTCACATCTTCCCAAAGCAGTTTCAGCACAACACACATTTATAAAGCAATATCCTCAGATGAGAGCCTGGTTTCAGGGCTTCTATACTAAGGGTGCATTGGGAAATATGGGAATAGAGAGTATTGGGAGGGCAGTGAAATCTGAATCATAGAATCATAGAATGGTTTGGGTTGGAAGGGACCTTAAAGATCATCTAGTTCCAACCCCCTGCCCTGGGCAGGGACACCTCCCACTAGACCAGGTTGCTCAAAACCTCATCCAGCCTGATCTTGAACACTTCCAGGGACGGGGCATCCACAGCTTCTCACACTAGAAATAGTTTTGAACTGGAGATTCACTGTCTCTGATCTACCCAGCTTTTAAAATCTGTGATGATTTCGTATGTTGTTCCAGATCTTTCTTGTTTATGTGCCCTGGGGTAGGTCAGCGTTTGCCTCTGTCACTGCACTGTGACGCTGGTGACTCAGTTGGCATCCACCATCAGGTCAAATGTTTGATGTGCCTGGGAATCCCTCTGTTTTTTTCAAGCTAAAGCAGTTGGCCTGATCAAAGGTATGTTCCCTCCCTACAAATGTTGCTTAAGCTCGGCCTTGAAGTCTTTCAGGCAATATTTATCCCACATCAACGCTGCATACACAGATTATTGCTTCTAGGAGAAAGATGGGAACTGGGTAGGACACGTTCAACACCAGATAAAGGGGGGTGACAGGACATGCTGGAAATACTTTTTATGGTGAAGTTGATGTCAGAGAATGTTGTACATGATTGAAATCAAGGTGTCTTAGGGATATGTTTAAATGTTTTTCTGTCCTGATGCCTAGGAGTTCCTCTGTAGTAAAAGCCAAGGCAGAGCAGTGAGAGATCGTGGGTGACCAAAGGAGGATGACTGCACCAGGTGCACCGTGAAATCTGAAGCGTACCTTTTGTGGTTTTCTTTTTTCTAATTAAAAGCCTGCCCCCAACATGGCAGGCTGAGTTCACACTGAAGTGCCAACACATGGGTGCCTTTCATTGCTTTTTTGAGATAGGGGCTGCCCTTCTACCTCTTATCTAGTTCAGTAGCTGTGCCAAGTGTCGCGACTTTTTCACAGCAGTGTAAACACCCGACGAAAGCAAGGTCGGGCACTTCTGACATCTGCTTGTACGTGCCTTATCTTTTAATGCAAGCAGCAGCACCCCTCCTGATTTGGTGGGGCAGAGAGCTGTGATCTGTCTTGATATGTGTTTTCAAGGGGGAGGCGAGGGAAGAGAATGGGTACTCAGACAAAGCCAATTCTTACAGTCCAATGGTCCAGTCAGACCATTGTTCCAGTTAATCCCATCTTCTCAGATAGCAACTGCTCATTGGGAAGATGAGAGTCTTCCCAGGATGCAGCCGGTGAGCTGTGCAATACCCTCAACCATGTGAAAAATGGCTTTCTCACCCTCCCATGTAAACGCCTTATGCTCTCTGAAGCATAACGTTAGATTACCTGAATAGTATTGTCTTCCTGCTTCTTTTGGTTAAGCCCTTTCAGTGGGCTGAGATTTCTCCAGCGAGGCATTGAAGTGAAAATCACTCCTTCATGGCCTCTGTTGCAGTGATTTTCACAATAAACATCCTCTCCCCTTCTGTTTTATTTCTTCCTTCAGAACTAAGGGCTAAAAATGACAGTATATGGTTATGACTAGATTAAGATCCCTTGCACAAATTTAGGGAGTGTTTGAAATAGGAAACAGCCATGTAAGAGATCTCGTACGTAAGAGATCAAGGAGGGTGCTATCTGCCAGGCTGTCCTGGTTTGAATTACACTGCAGCTTGGACACACTCAGGACTGCTTTCCTATGCCTGCCTTGGACAGGCACCATGTCTACCTCATGGAGCTCCCCTGGGCTCTCCTGCTCTCCAGGGAGGGGTTGAAGCCCTTAATGAACTACAGGATGCTGCAGCACTCGAAACAGGAGTGAAGACAGAAAAATCTTCCTGACATCCACTGCAAACCCAGTTAGGAAACTGGTATGTGTTGCTGCAGTGACACCACTTTTACCGGTGAAGCATCTGGAGAACCTCTGTATCAGGCCTGGGACTCTAATAAATTGGGTTTGCCAGCTGCTAAGCCACTGTCTGAGCCTGAAACCAGCCTCTGAGGTTCAGTGGTACCATTACAACCGGCTTTATGAAAAACAGTTCTTTATTCCAGATGTGATAAACCCTATGCTGGAGAAATGTAGACCTTGAACAGAATTTAGGTGCCTGTTTTCTGGTCTGGTTCTCATCTCTGTCTTAAAAAATCCTCAGTCCCTCAGTCTGTGGGTAGAGGTCCTACACCCAGAGGTGGTATGTCCCTGTGTCTTGCCTTGAGTTCACTCAATGGTAGTTGTGTGTGACCAACCTTACAGGAGACAGGACAACCTGCTAGGTGTATTAATACCTCTTAATGCAAGTTTTGTCCCAGTCTCAGGCAGTGTTTAGCACAGTCTGCAGCTTAGTCCAGGAGTTTGCCCCAGGGCTGTTACCACATAAAGGTAGCTTCAGAGAAGGGCCTCCAAATGGAGCTGATGCTATCCCAAGCCCAGCAGAAGAAACAGGGGCAACATCTGTGTATGCCTTTGCCTCCCCAAAAGACCATGACACCTCATCCCCTTGCAGCTCAAAGCCCTGGGATGCCAGGCAGAGACTTCTTCAAGACGGTACCCTGGCTCTGCAGTTGTGTTCCTTCACAGGACTGCTTCCCCTCCTTCTTCTTGGTGCTGCTGCCCAATTCCAGCCTTTGTGAATCCCTTCAGGGGCCTGAGGAGCAGGAATTACCCATTCGTTAGCATCAGTCTGCATCCCAGGCTCCCATCAGGAGGCCGGACGAGGAGGGCTTTGCCATCAAGGCGGTCTCTTTCCTGGCTCTGCCAAATTGCCCCAGGGTGCCTCATTAAGCCCACTGCTCCCTCCCTGCAATGGAGCTCGTTTCTTTCTCTTAATGCACAGGCTGACAGGCCTGGAAATATCAAACTCGGCAGCTTCGCGCCCTGCTCAGATCTGAAGCGCCGTGCGTCGGAGCTAATTAACTGGATTTCAAATCAGAAGGGCAACTGGCTGCCTTCTCTGACAGCCCTGTTTCATCAGGACCTCCCAGGAAGATTGTTTTAAAGTTTCCCCTTCCCAGGCTTGAATTGAAGTCACAGGAAACTTCTCTCTTTTTTTGGAGGGGGAGAGGAGGCATTAAATATTATTTTTTTTTCCTTTGCCTCATCCAATATACTTCATAATTCCTTTTAGTCAAGTAAAGAACATTTCACACCTATCAACCTACTCTGTTTCAAGAAGCAGTGGGGAGAGGCATGTTTGCTTTCCCGGTAATCTTCCGGCGTCATCATCCCCTATCCCATGAATATCACTATCAGCACAAGACCTGCCTTGGAAGAAGGCTGTGTTTTTTTTGCATATTATGAGGCGATTCTCCTCTGCCTGATGCTCTGCCTCTGGGAGGCCACCACAGTGCTCAGTCGGCTGCAGAACCACAGGTTTTAGGGCTGGAAGAGGGAATTCTGAGCATCCAACTGTGTTTTCCAATTTATATCCAATGCTCTCCATCTTGACCTGTACACTTCCACTACAACCAGGGCATAGCTGAAGTCAAGAGCTGAATTCACGGCTTTTGGCTCCTTATGTGTTGGCCAACAAAAGATCAGTGATGAGTTTGGGCTGCTCAGCTTTATACAGATGGAAGAGACCTACATTTTAGAGGCAGGTGCTTAATGCTTTTTGCAGACCAAGCATTCACTGAGGCAGCATCAAAATCTCTATCCCTCCATAACCTGCTCTGATGTGCTACAGAACCCCCCTAAAAGCTTCTTGCATGAATTCGAGCCCACCTGGAGTTGCTATTCCCGCCTCAACCCATTCAACCACTCTTCTGCCTTCATCTCTGGACCTTTAATCACCTCTGCGGTGGATGCTGGGTTCCTACACAATACGTTGCTATGGGCAATTGGCACACTCGGGAGCCGCTACAATAAATTCCCACCTGAGTCCTCTGGCACCAATTCAGCCAGGCACTTTCTTCTTTATTTCCCCTCTCCACACCCCCAATTAAAAGTAATATGTCATTAAATTGCCTTTATGTTTGTGTTGGTGGGCATGTCAAATGCTTTCACAATTCCAGCTCTTATAAAACCTGAGACAAAGGGTCCCACACGAGCTCGCTGGCCTCAGTCACTTCACTACAAAGTCCCTCATTGTACATCAAGCCTTAATAAAGGAAACCTAATGAGACACCGGAGGGGCCCCCAGCAACACAGGATCTGAGACTTGAGGAGGGGAAAGCGGGGGTGGGGGTAGGTTTCAGACCTCTGCAGTATTAGGCAGCAGGAGTTATTTAACTGAGTGGAGCTGGTATTCACCCCCAGGAATAACTAGCTGAGCCCTCAGGAGAAGGATTTCCAATGCCACTTCATGCTGGGGGCCTGATGTCTCCATTTCTGTAGAGTGATGCATCTCTCCATCATGGGCCTGCAGAGCAGGGGGTGCAGCTCTACAGGAGCTGTGGGAGAGGATTTTCAGCTGAAAGCTTGATGTGTCCTACACAGGCTGCCTTATTAATCCCTTGCAGTCCTCCAGTGGAAGAGGGAAGGATGATTCATTCCCGGTTTTACTGAAAAGAAACCAGAGCATGAAGAAAAGATACCAGAAAGAAAACTTCTACTCTTCTCTTCTGAATTAGACCTTAATTAGTGACTCTGGGTGTATCAACGTGGTGTGTGGATACAGGGATGAAGTCACTCTGTCCATGACGAGCTCTCTGGACACAAGAAGGACCAGAGCAGAGGCAGGGCTGGGGCACTACAGCTGGATCATGCCCCTGACATTCCCCTCTCATGCTATGGCACAGCACTGTATGTGTGGTTTGGGGTTAAGGCTGCCCAAAAACTGTCACATCCTGGCAGAGCAGCTTTGTCCTGCCTGTCTCCAGCCACGCCAACATGCTTACTGAGGCATTGATAATCTGGTGATAGAGAGGGTGCACCCATGGTGACCCCAGAATTACAAGCTGTGTTGAGAGGATGGGCTGATCAGGTCTGCTTGGGGCTGCAAGAATGGGCCGAACACGGTCAGGCGAGGATGTGACTCAGAAGGCAGCCTGTGATCCACCTTCACACCTCTTCCGGCACCCAGCCCTTCTGAGCTCAACACCCTTCAGCCTCATGAGTGAGATACTGCTGCCCCACTGGAGGGTGCTGTGACTGAAAGCAAATATCAGGCAGGGAAGGTCTCACTTTCACTGTCCCTGCTCCCGAGCAAATAATCTCTGAGGAGCTAGGAGGGTCTACTGTGGGATCAGCAAGTAGGAGTTCAAAGCCTTGTCTTTGGATTTGCACTGAAATCTGTCTCTATGGAGCACTTTGGTGTTGCTGAAAGTTTGGGGAAACCAGTGGAAAGTGCTGAGAGTGAATCATGGCCCCTTATTCTCTTGTGAACCGATGTCTATGGAAAACTCATGTGCCACAGCCAGGTTTGTCTGATAGACCCCCTACATCCAGGATGAATCTAAACTCTTCTTTTTCCAGCAAACGCATCCCTATCAAATCCTGCTTTGCAAATCTGTAATATCGGGATCAGTTCAACCTGTGCTAGAGGCATTCTGCTCTCTTTGAAGGGACCATAGTACGGGTTGCCACCAGCATTGTTTGTGGCTACGTCGGTCATTGCAGGCTCCGGTGTGTTCATCATAGTAGCAGGACCGAGGTGGCAAAACTCCCCTAGCAGTAGGTCAGTAACAGCAATGCAGTTTGCTCGGGCAGTGGGGTGCAATATGTGATGAAAAAAATCATCACATGTGATGAAAACTTTATCATGGAATTAAAACAATCCCAGCTTCGTCTTGCAGGTACTGGCCACAGGGGCTTTAATCATCCCATTTATACTGGCCAGAAGAAAGGTCTTATATTGTGGGATATGATTGTTGATGGTCCTCGTTTCCTCTCCAAGCTGAGCACATGGCAGGGTCCATCCTGGAAAAGAGGTCATGTGAATAGTTTCCCACATCTGCTCATTTCTAGGAAGCAGTGATTAAACCCAAGACATTCATGTACCGAAAGTGAAGGAAAACTCTGGTCCCACTAAGTGGAAGATATGTGAGGAAGAGGGAAATGCTGGTGGGACTGACTGGACTTGCCTTCACCTGCTTTGTATTGCCAGTGTAACAGGGATGAGCTGTTTACACCCTCAGGCACATACTTCCCTTGTGGGCTGGAGAACTGGGTTTCTACCCACGGAGGGAACAAATGTGCAGTTAGACAGGGACATATCTGCCCTCATGGACCTTATGCGGAAAAGATGCTGAACCCTGGTGTATTCCCTGGCTGCTAGCAGCCTGATGTTTCCCATACCATCCTTAAAAGCTACCTCCATAGGGAAGCTGGGCCAAGGAGTGGTTTGTCATATAAAGTTATGTAGCATGATGCTCTGAAGTATCTCTGCCAGAAGGCAAGAATTTCAGGACTTCTTGCACCGTGCCTGTTTCATGAATCATATGCAGAAGACTGCATTTGCTTAGCTATCATCTAAAAAATATGTGCTTACCCCACCCTAGCAGGGAGAGTTGCGTTACTTCACTGGAAGGTGAGTTCCCAGCTCTGCACCAAGTCCAGAGGAACCAGACTGTTGCATCAGCCCTGCGGGGATGCAGCCAAACCAAGCCAAGCAGCTAGTCCCGTGGAGTTTATGGATAGTGTTCCAGTCCAAATCCTACTTCTAGCAATGGTCAAGACTGGTTGTATCGGAGGAAGATGCGTCAGAAAACAGTCAGTGTACTTGGTGCATGGGGAGCTGATCACATCATCGTGTTGGACAGCATTGCACGTAATGACATTTGCTTTGAGACCAGTCAGCATCATGCTCTTGGATCCTTCTTCCTTCAGCGTGCAGAACTGCAGATGTTTTTAACAGCTGCAACGTTTTGCAGCTTTTAAAGCCATCATCCATCCTTTAATTCCGCTTCTGTATCACCCAATGACCCCGTTAGCAAAGCTAATGGTGAGGGTGGCTTGCCTTTTTGTTTCAAATCTATTTTCAGTCACTGACCAAGAGGCTGAAAGATGCTCACAGGGGAAGCAGGCAGGTCCTGCAACTCAGAGACAAGAGTCTGGCAGAAAAGTGACTTTGCTTTCAAGGAACAGTTGGTTGTTGTCTCTCTTGTCCCTGTTTTATAGTTGGAGAAACTGGGTGATTGAGAAAAGACTCAGATGTGGTCTGTTTAACAAGCCCAGTTTTAATTCAAGAGTACAAATGGGGTCAGATCTCTTATATACAGATAGGTTCTTGCTAGTGGAGAAAGTTTCTCCAGAGGAAGTTTTGGTTAAGGGTAATGTGGTAGTTACAACCAAGTGAAAGCTGCTGGAGGACTGGACATTCCTCATCCGAACAGTAAAACACCACAAGCACTATAATCCACTGTACATGTTTGAAACCACCAGGCAAGTTCTCTGCTGCTTCATGCCCTGTTCATTGCCCACTGCCTCCAGCCAGGCACCATGATGTCCAGAGTTTTGTGTCTGACTCCATTCCAGGTGCCCTGAAGAACAAGGATGTGCTTCACACAAGTGAATGCGCATCATCTGTCTGGGCAGAAATTTGGAAGAACTTTGTAACCCAGCCACTCAAAGGAAAAACAAAGCCCATCACAAAATAAATCAGGTGCTGCATCTTGAGAGTCTTGGTTTTGATCCAGCTGGATCCTAGGACCAAGGCTGTGATGAGAGGCCAGACCCTGCCTCAGGGCATTCAGTCACTGGCAGTCTAGACCACAGTCCATCACTTAGTTTTATTTGAAAACTACTATCTGAAGTCATGACTATTTAAAGATCATATCTATTTAAAACACACACACGAAAGGGAGATAGAAATAGCAGGGGCTGTGAAGAATGGGGGCTGAGCTCAAATTCTTTCTCGTCTGAACACATGGTGACTTGGATGCTCTCCATGGATGGCTCACAGCCGCCGTTCCTGGACTGCCAGCGGCAGGGAAAGCAACATCTCCCCCACACGTGGTGACAGCCCCCTGACATTACAGCCTGGCCCTTCAGTTTATTTGCAGGTCGTTATCACACTATTTATAGCTGGCACCTATCTCTAACCCTGCAGACCGTACATGAGAGGCACCACCACTTCCAGAGTCCCTGGCAAGCCAGGAATGTTTGAAGTGTGACATCCATGAGGACAAAAGAATAGAAAGCTTGACACAAAAGAGAGATGGAAAGGGCAGACAGGGCACAAAGCATGTCAGGACCATCAGAGAATCACACTATTGTGGGCGTTGGAAGGGCCCTCTGGAGATCATCTAGTCCAACCCCCTGCCAAAGCAGGGTCACCCAGAGCAGGTTGCACAGGAACCCATCCAGGTGGGTTTTGAATGTCCACACCTTCTCTGGGCAGCCTGTGCAGGGCTCTGCCACCCTCAAAGGAAAGAAGTTTTTCCTCATGTTGAGATGGAATTTCCCATGTTCCAATTTGTGCCCGTTGCCCCTTGTCCTGTCCCCGGGCACCACTGAGAAGAGTCTGGCCCCATCCTCTTACCACCCACCCTTTAGCTATTGATGAACATTGATGAAATCCCCTCTCAGTTTGCTCTTCTCCAGGCTGAACAGCCCCAGGGCTCTCAGCCTTTCCTCATCACTGACCTACCAGAGAGTGTCTCCGTCTATATGGCACCTACTGTCATTTCTGCCTCATGGGGTATATAGAGTCTGACTAGGGGAATGGGAGAGGAACTGACCCTTGGATAACCCCCAGGACCTTTTGTTTTTTGCAATATTCTTCTCTCTGTCTCCTGGCTTCTTATTTCAGGCTAAATTTCTTCTCTCTACAGTTCTGGAAACATCAGTTTTTGTGGCCCTGTGGAAGGAACCTCCTTTGGTGACAGGTATAGAAGACAGAGTCACCTTCTCATTCCAGGTACAGATGGTCTTTCTACTAAGTGCTGGGCTACCCCATGGGACTTGCTATCCCAAAGTGTGCTGCCTGCATCCCAGCTTGAGCAGCTGCAGCCCATGGGCTCTGCACTGAGCGGAGACCCGGCCATCGGCATCCGGCACTACGTGAAAATGCTGGCTGCCATCCGAGCTTCTCCCTGCCTGTTATAGCACAACAGCTGTGAAATGCATTACTCACAGATGTCTATAATTAGGGTCCGGCACTGCCTTCCAATGGCATCTGAACCAAAAAGGCCAACGAAAATTGAACAAACTCACTTGAGCCAGTAAATAAAAGATTCACGCTCTGTAGACCTGCGCAATTCAGTTTTACTGATTGAGCCGCATCCTAGTTGTGGGAACCAATAGAAAAAAAACCTGGATCCCAAGGAATCATAGGTGAGCTGTTGTTTCCAGCAAGACATACCCATATGGCCAGGAGGCTTTACATCCTGGAGTCCTATAGGATCCTAAATGACAGAAGTAGGTCTTTATTGCTATGTTTTGGGATGATTATTTATGCCTTCCTGCCTGCCATGGAAAACTAATTTGCATCTTGACTAACACCAGCTGTTTGCTACTGTTGATGAGCTTCAGTCATCTGTAAGTTCTGTCAACAACGTCACATTTTATATATAGCGCATTTTCCAACACGAGCCAGCACCAAGAGCCCTTCCAGCTACCACAATATCAGAAAATCTCCTATAGAAATAGAGAACTCCAAAAAACCCCATATAAATTCACAGTTTCCCTAAATAAAACTTACTTAAAATTTTGTCTTCAGGGAGCTCTGTGCAGTTTTTGGGAAAGCAGGCTAAGCTTGTTGAAGGTGTTGTGTGTCCACCATGTTGGGGGTGTATCCCTTGTCCCTCCTGATGGCCTCAGCCCCCAATTTTGCAAGAACCTCTGCATGTATTTTAAGTGCACAAACAATGCTAACAGAAAGTCTTTGTTGGGTTAAGATAAAAGACAGCTGATGGAGACAAGTAACAGTGCAAAAGATGATATTTGAAGGTTGGTGACCTTTTTTTGATGGGGGTCTGTACATTTTAGGAGGGTAGGAGGAGGTAGAGTAGGCAGGGTGAGGAAGAAGAGGCAGGAAAGTGCCAGCACAGAAAACATATGGTTAAAATGAGTTCTCACCAAGATCAAGAACCAGCAGGAGTCAAACCAGAGATTTTATCCTTGTCCTTTCTGCTCGGATCATCTATATGCTGTTCTCTTCTTTACTGCCACTTTCCATTTATTGCTGCAGTTTTGCAAAAGCAAAGAATAAAGGTGTTTTGTGTTGGTTTGGGGTAGTTTTTGTTATTTGGGGTTTTTTTATTATTTTGCAAATAGGCTATGTTAGCTTCATATTTGCGGATAGTTCCCATTTGTGGCTCTGCTATTTCTAGTGATAGGATATCCATCATTCCTGGAGATACATGCAAGCTGACATTTTCCGTTAGGCCAAAATATAATTAGATTTGCACACACCAAGCACAAGGTTATCGACCACGAAAACAAAAAGACATCGCATGTACAGGGAAGAACGTCTGGGAGACACGCCAATCCATCTAGGGATCAGCAAATACAAAACCTGAATAATAGATGGTCTAACATGATGCTATCAGGGCCAACGTCTTGTCTGATTAAATCTACTTCATCAGACTTCATCAAGGACAAAATGTGCCCTTTGCCTATAGTTGGATGCATGAGTAAGAAAAAATATGAGACTTGTAACACATTACTGAGTTACTCTACATTCTCTGCGTTTTGTAGAAAGAAGTCACAAAGCACCCCCATGCTCTGGGCATCAAACTGGTTTGCAAGTACTCCAGTTTTAGGGATGCTAATTTGTTAGATATTGCCTCAAACTGGAAAATCTGCAGGCAAGCTCTCCTTTCCAGTCTGCTGTGCTGACAGTAGACCTGAGGACATGCAAAGTGTTGGGAGTGCTTAGGGTCCCCTGCTGGTATGCATCTTTGAACCATGTCCTCATGTTTATGTTTTCATAGAATCATAGAAGGGTTTAGGTTGGAAGGGACCTTAAAGATCTTCTACTTCCAACCCCCTGCCATAAGCAGGGATACCTACCACTAGGCTCCATCCAGCCTGGCCTTGAACACTTCCAGGGATGTTTAATGTTTGCACAGACACTAAATTTGGTCTCCCCAGAAGCCTCACACTGACTGAAAATACAGCATGGATTCCCTCAGAGGGTCTGTCAATATTGCACCCTCTGCATGGTCCCAGCCTCAGGCAGGGACAGGCTTGGTTTGTGGGGAAGCAGCTCATGGACACACCTGCTGTCAGTGCAAACCACAAGAAAAAAAACCAATCTCAAGCTAGTCCAGATGGCAGGGAGAGATAGCGAGTTATGAAAATCCATCAGCAACTGACTGAGGACTTTGCTAGAACATTTTAACTTTCCTGGGAAGCCAAAGAGAAGGATCTCTCTCTCTTCCTGCAACCTGGTGACTGACAGCGTCTACGTTCATGTTGAAAATGTCTTAAAGAAGATGAACTGGCAGGTAAATTGGAAGTATTGGGTGAGACAATAATTCAATTTCTCTCCTCAGTTCAGTTAATGGCTTTCATTTAGAGGGTTCATGGAGGATCATTACTCTCCATTAAGCTGCCACAGGTAGACACAGACAGATGGTAGACCAGTTTCCTCAAAACATTCTACTAAAACTGTCTACCTGGAGACAAATCCCTGAGCCTGGATGTCAGAGGAATTTGTCAGGCACGTGGATGAGAGCCTGGGAAAGTCCCAGGATCTGGCTCCAATGAATTCTTATGCTGGTGGGCCTGCAGGAGGTCTGCAGGGTGCGTGGGCTGAAGATGACTGCTCAGGAGCAAACATGTGTTGCAATATAAAGGTGAGCAGAAATTCAACCCAGAAGCTCTGTTCTTCCACTGCAGGGAACTGTGAGCTGGAAAATCCTTTGATGCTGAGTGTGTGTGACTGCAGGGACAGGAGAGCCCTCTCTGTGGGTCGATACATACAGATTGTCCTTTATTCCATCATATTCTTCTGGTCCATGTTGTGGGTGTTTAAGCAACCTCAGAAAATTAGAAGCTTTGCTGATCAGAGTCCCTGGTGCCTCTTAAAGCAAAGATGTCTCAAAGGACTTGGCTAGAATTCTGGGTTCAAAAGACCTGGGTCCAAATCACGTCTGCTTTGCATGACAGATAGGCGAAGAGATACAGTGCCCCTCTGCTCCTCTGCCGTGACATGTTGGAGATGGCCTGGGGCTAGTTACACTGTGAGTCAGGCTGATATAGAAAAAGGGTCACAGCTTCAACTTCTGTGTCTGGTCCCTTGGCTTTCCTCCTGCAGTTCCCTCACTGCAGCCCAGGGCTAGTACAAGCTGTGTGGCAGAGGACTGAGGTGCCACACGTAAGGATTTTCACAGAATCGCAGAATGCTGGGAGCTGGAAGGGCCCTCTGGAGATCATCCAGTCCACCCCCCTGCCAGAGCAGGGTCACCCACAGCAGGGGGCACAGGAACGCGTCCAGGCGGGTTTGGGATGTCTCCAGAGACGGAGACTCCCCCACCTCCCTGGGCAGCCTGGGCCAGGGCTCTGCCACCCTCAAGGGAAAGAAGTTCCTCCTCAGGTTTAGGTGAAACTTTCTGTGCTCAAGTTTGTGGCTGTTGCCTGTTGTCCTATCCCTGAGCACCACTGAGAAGAGCCTGGCCCCAGCCTCCTGACAGTATCCCCCCTTGAAGTATTTATAGGCATTGATAAGGTCCCCCCTCAGTCTTCTTTTTTCCAGACTGAAGAGACCTAAATCCCTCAGCCTTTCTTCCTAAGAGGGGTGTTCCAGTCCCCTCAGCATCTTGGTAGCCCTTTGCTGTCCCCTCTCCAGCAGTTCCATGTCCTTCTTGAGCTGGGGAGCCCAGAACTGGACCCAGTACTCCAGGTGGGGCCTCCCCAGGGCAGAGTAGAGTGGGAGGATGACCTCCCTCAACTTGCTTGCCACACTCTTAATGCTTGCCACACTCATCTTGATCCCTCCTAGAAAGTATCTCTTAGGAGATTGCTTGGGAAATGAGAAAAGTTTTATCCAAGCTTTTCAGAACTGTCAGAATAGGAAATTTTAAAAAGCTGTTGTCATATTCTCACTGTCATGTTGAACAAGTCTTCTTGGGTAGAAATGTTGTTTCCTCTTTAATTTTCTCTGACTTGTTTTGCCCTGTATTACTTAGTAAAATTGCATCAAGCATTATTTAACAACCCTTCCTTTTACAGCATGCAGTCATATCTCCTGAGGGGGACTTGTCATTGCTGAGTTATCCTGGAGCAGGAAAATGTTGAAGAGCTCCAGAAGGCCTTGTGAGGGTGTGCTGGGGGGAGCTATATCAACACACTAAATAATGGATGCCTTGTGTGGTCAGGCAAAGCCAGGGCCAGAGATATGCCAGGATGAAGGAGGATTCAAGTTGGCATTGCAGATGCGAGCACTAGAATGGCCCACTTCAGACATCTCGGAACCCTTTGTGGCCCTACAGCTGCTTGGAGGGGTTTGACAAAAAGCTCTTGGACATTCCGCAGAAATTAGAGATACGGCGTGGACACAAAGAAAGGGCTATCCGAGGAGCTGAACTGGGCAGTGGGGTCACAAAGCAGGTGAAAGCCATGACAAGGGAGTGTCCTGTGCAGGATGGGTGCTCAGGGGGCGCTTTAGGATTGCTGTTAGAAATCATACTCCCTATGGACACCCTTCTGCCACATGAACCCCTTTTCTTCTGTCTGTGACCTGATGCATATGGTAAGGAGAGCAGCAACGTGATACTCTCAAGACAGAGAGATGCGATAGGAAGATCTACCTTTAAAGGTTCAAACACACCCTGCAAATGGTTCAACACCTTATCTGAAGGCTGGAATTAGTCTCTATGTCATGTACTGAGACCAGCAGACAAGAAATGACTTCTGCCTTGGAGATAGACATCAACTTGCTCTATAAAAGTCAAACCAAAGTCTCAAAGAGTGTTACTTTACAAGAGCAATAAACTTATTGCTGGCTAGGGCAGCTCCAAGCTAATATCCTCCTTCCCTTTAGTACTCACATCTTGCCTTTTGCTCAAAGCCTAAGTTGTCAGTTGTCTATTTTGTACCTCAATTGTCTCAAGATGGAAGGGGTTTGTTACAATTTCCACAAGGCTGATAATGAGCAATGAGTGATAGGTACTCCACACACCTCCAACTCCAGCTTTGTCTCCTCTGTAATGCCGTAAACATTAAAAAAAAAAAAAAAAGAAAAAAAGAAGCAGCAGCATCCTTAGCCAAAACTAACAAATATGTCCACAAATTGCTGAATTTTGCCTGAAGTGAGTTAACTTGAACATACCATTTTCCCAGTGGAGACAAGACCTACTTCTTTCCCTCGCCCATATTCACTAGTGATGGCTCACTCTAACATGTGGTGCTCTGAGCACCGGGGTCACTAAAACTTGCCTATGGGTCTGTGTCTTGTGGTTGGTCCTCCAATGTCTACAAAGGTTTTGCTTCATAATTTCACCCTGGACAATGAGTAAACACTTTCTCCACTGACTATGAGCAGAAAATCTTCAACTGTAGAATACCTCTGAGGTCTCCACCTTTCTGTCAAAAGTGATTGAAATTGGACAACTTGTTCAAAAATACCTGGGGGAAAAAAGAAAAGGACTGAACAGTTAAGCAGGCAAAGACATAGGAAGGCAATTGCGAAGGTAGCATGACTGCATAGTACTCATTTCCCTAGGAAACTAGGGCAAACAACATTTTCTTTGCTTTTGATTATGTCCTGCTGTGCGTTACCATCTTCAGTCTGCAAACATCAAAAAGCCACTGCTGTAGTAACCACATATGACATCTAATGCTGAGCAGGAGATGAAATCCCCGCTAACCGGGGACCTATTTCTATCTAAACTTCCCAGGCAATAATGCTATAAAAGTGTTTTGTACAATGCAGAAGATAATGAGAAGCTGAGAAAACATTTTCAAAAAAACCAATTTCCAATTCCCTCTAACAATTGCCGTCAAATCTTGAAATTTTGTTCTTATTTCAGTGCAAAGCAAAATAAGCATTAAATAAGCTCTGTAGTATAGCCTGGATGAATCTGAAGCACTGAGACCTCTATCTGCATGGGATGGAGCAACAGGATCCTGGCCTAAAAAATAAGAGGAAAGTGTGTGTGATGTAACCAACAAATGGTGACATTTCACAGCATTGTCCCCAGACAGCCCCACGTCAGTTCCAGGAATCACTATGCAACCTGGTGGATCGCAAAATGCTGAGCAGCATTGTAGAGGGCAACTGGTAAAAGGGATGCCAAGGTAGCAGGAATGATGTGTTGGGGTGTCCTTCCTTGGAAAGCAGGTGTGTTACAGGGGGATGTATTTCAGTCGTGTTGCTTGTGACCTTACTTTGTCACAAATGTTTGTGCTATGAATGATCTAGTCTCCCAGGTACTTCTATATCTTCTGTAACCAAAACCAGGAAACAAGTTGCTCCTTACCTACAGAAATGCAGAAACATTTTCCCTGAGTGCCACATTAATGGAAATAACCAGCAGGGAGTTCTTGAAACGTACAACTGATACAATATATTTGCCGTATCATCTCAGATTTTGCCACTGAAATGGGAAAATCTGATTTTGCGTGTTTGTGTTTATTAGCATCCTTGTTGAGAGTGGTGTTCAAGTTCTCCTCTGTTACCAAATTCTTTGCTCTTGCGTCTGTTAGTTGCAGCTGGATTCATCATTTCTGTCCTGACTTGGACTTTAGAATCATAAAAACAGAGAATCATAGAATTGTCTGGTTTGGAAGGGACCTGTCAGATCATCAGATCCAACCATCAACCCAACACTGCCAAAACCACCACTAAACCATGTCCCTCAGCACCATGTCTACCTACATTTTAAATCCCTCCAGGGATGATGACTCGAGCCCTTCCCTGGGCAGCCTGTTACAATATTTGATAACCCTTTCAGTGAAGAAATTTTTCCTAATATCCAGTCTACCCTGGCTCAACTAGAGGATATTTCTTCTTGTCCTATCACTTGTTACTTGGGAGAAGAGACTGACTCCCCTGGCTACCCCCTCCTTTCAGGGAGTTGCAGAGAGCGAGAAGGTCTCCCCTCAGCCCCCTTTTCTCCAGGCTGAACCCCCCCAGCTCCCTCAGCCGCTCCTCACCAGACTTGTGCTCCAGAGCCCTCACCAGCTCCCTTGCCCTTCTCTGGACTTGCTCCAGAATATCAATGTCTTTCTCCTTGGCCCAGGAGATGCTCAATGAAACGCCAGAGTCAGTCATGTCATTAAATGACAGACGATTCACCTGGGTACACAGTTTCCATCAGGTACCTTGGAAGAGGTGATTGTGCAGCTGCAAACATCTGTACAAGCCCCAGGACTGGAGCAGCGAGAAACATTGCAGCAGCAGCAGCATGAACCGTGACTGCCAGTAGGATCCACAGGGCTGTGTGCCCAGTGGTGGGTCTGAGCTGCTCAGAATACCCTGTGGCCATTTTGCTGCAGAGAATATAATTTGTTTCCTGGCTTTCCTGCTGTAAACATATGGCCATCATTACTAATAATCACTGATTATGCCAGTCTCTAATTGAACACAAGACACCTCGGTGTGCAGAACAGGATAAGAAAATATTGGCAGACATTCTAAAAAGGCAAAAATGAGGATGATGTGGGTTCATTTGGGGATGTGATGGTTTAGAAGACTGAACCAGAACCTAGTGTGACTAGTCATCTCCCAGTCACACCAAGATGTCATTTTTGATCGCAGCTGAAGACAGACCTGCTCACTATTTCTTTCCTACCCTGTTATCTGTACTCACCTTAAAGTATGAACTGCATTGTGGAGTCAGACTCATAAAGGAAGCCAATAATTAACACAATCATTGCTACATCTGCTAACCACAGATTCATCCTTCCAGGTCTTGGCAAGTCCCCACCAGGGTCATATTTTCCCATACTGTTTCATTTTGGCAGTGTTTTCAGACGTAACTGCCGTGACACCAAATGACATGTATTGACTGGAACAACAGCTCTTAGGACATTGTGTTAGTCAGTCATACATTTTTATCCCAGCTAAATGTATTTGATTTCTTAATATTATAATAGCGATTTGTACAAAAACATCTATGAATTAGAGAAATGTGAAAAACTGGAATAAATTGCAAGAACTTTTTTTACTGTATCAGAGTGTCTTGTCTCTGACATGTCAGTCGAGAACCTGTAGGAAAAGGTGTAACGGACAAAGATAAAGTTGACATTTCCTAACAGACCTTCTCAGCTTTTAGTAGCAAGTGGTTTAGGTCTTCCTGAACTAAGGCTTGAATATGGGCTACACTTTCTGTGCAGTAACCATGTTGGTTTTTTACTTTTGGATGCCATCTAGAAGCAAATTTCCATGCACGAAGTGAAAAAGAAATATGCCATTCCTGCTTGTTTTAAACCTGGAATCAGGAACTTCTTCAGGAGTTCCTTCATCACAAATCAGTGAATAAACCTCCCCTTCTCTGCACTGCTCATGGTTCTACAGTTCATGATCTAAAAAGCAGGCCAAGTGGATAAATTCACCTGCAGATTGCCTAACTGGGATTTTGGTAATTCTCTTCCCCCCAAATGATTGTTGTTAGTTAAATTTTGATTCTAGTTTCAAATAAGCTTCATCCGACTTGGCAAAAACTTCTGCTGTGCTTTGTTTCCAGGGAAATATTTGGGTCAAACATAGCAACCAGAAGTTGCTGTTATTATTATTTAGCAAATAGCCTGAACCTTTGCTCTCCATCCAAGCATCCCTCAAACTTTGAAGAGTTTGGAAATCTAATCCCACACTGAAACTTTGCAAATAGTCTCTCTCTTTATAATGGGCCAAGTCACAAAGCCAAATCCAATCCCGCTGAACCTTCACATTGCTCAATACTTGATGTGAGCTCCAATTGCTGCTGTGTGTTTCCATCTCTGTTACTCGTTACCGTTGTTAAACTGTACCTCCTTCTCCCTGTATCTGTAGGAAAATGCATCAGACCAAAACTGATGAGGCTTTCTAATATTATTAATGGTTTTATTGCAGTACTGTATCCATTAGGTACCTTAAGGCTTATTAGAAACATCTGGAAAGTTATCCATCAAGGGTGTTGACAGAGACCTCTGAGATTTCACCCTTTTCCTCTCAGACAAGCCTCTTCTCTTCTGGGCAAGCAGCTTCCCAAGCACCTCTGTTTCATCCCTAGTCAAAATATTACACGTGAGGTAAACATACCTCATTTATATTTAAAATTTTGCTTGCTAGCTTGGTTTTTGGTTTGGCTTCTTTTTTCCCCTCCAGAGTTGCACAATAAAAATTTAATGATCCTTAATGATCCTCCATATAGACATATATAGAGATCTTCTATGCTGCTTAAAGGTTAAGCATAACGTTCACTTCATAACAAATTGCTGCAGAGGTTTACACTGCCCATAAAACAAGACTCAGCATGGGGCAATGATGCCCAGGAGTAGGCACTTATCCTTTGCTGTCTAGAGATGTGACCCACTTTAACCAACATTAAATGAAAATCCAACCCCCGATATAGGAAAAAGTGTGAATTAAAAACCATAATCAGTTCCTGGTTTCTACTTATGTGTGTGCCCTTGGTTTTTTCTGCCTTCTTGCTATATGACTTTCCAGTTCTTGTGGCTTTGGAGCTTTTCTGACAAAGGTTTTGAGTTTTCTATAGACTTTCCGGAAGCTGTGACATGTTTTTGGTGGTTTTCCATTAATCCCTCTGTACTACATGGCTTCATCGGTTCTGCTAAGGAATATTCTGTATGGCTGGGTTCAAATAATACTGCTTGAGCTGTGTCTGTGTAGCTTGTTTCTCTCACTGCAGAACAGAGTGGTCTCCACACTACCTAATGGGAATAACCTTTGGCCTGTGCTGTCCTCCAGATTGCTAATTCTTAAATGGATTGGGATACTGCTGAACTGTGCATGTTCTGGTGTGGGTTATTCTGCTGGGGTAGATGTAGACCATATCTGTTGTATTAGTATGAGCCGGATGAACTCAGGACGTTATGCAGGAGTCCTTCCAGTCAAATATTCCTTTGGTTTTGCCTAAAGAAATGGAGATACTGATGCACAGCTGAGTCTTCAAACGACAGTTGAAGACTCTGATATCTATTACTTTAGAGCAAATCTGGAAAAACTGCCCTGACCAGGTAGCTGAGGGCACAGTTTGCCATCAGAGGAGATTAAACGACTGAGTCTGAGGTATGCAGAGTGGTTTATTGCTCTACAACTGAATTCAGAGCTACCATTTCCCACTATGGAGAGCTGACAGCAAACATGGAGCTGGACTGCCCTTGACAGCTGATGGCACAGAGTTGGGCAGCTGAGTGCTGGCATGGACCTTGCTATTTAGGATGGCTGCTCTTGGCATCACTCCTTACCTCCACAGTGGCAGTGACTTCAGCCGTCCACCTACCTCGAGGACAGTGCCTTCCCTTTAACACTGCAACCCTACAGGGGTGACTTGCAGCAATCCAATGTCACTGAGGAAGAACTTCCTTCGACAAAGGCCCTAGAAGATGCCACAGCTTGGAAGAGAGAGGGTCAACAGAAGATGACTTTCCTGTTTGCACCCAAAACATCATGCTGTGGCACTGGTTTAGGCTCATTCAGGATGATAGCAGACGTAAGTCATCAAGACCAACTGTTGGAGTCAACTTCTCAAAGTATAGCCATCAGTTATTTGTGGCAACAGACTGTCAAGGGAAACAAGATGGCAATGCCAGGACAGCCACCTCTCCCCCTTTTCCAGCTCTGTTCCTGCCTTCTTCCCGTATTTCCTACATACAGACTGTTCCATGTTCTAGCTCTAAATCAAACCTCAGTTTTGCTGGAAAGCCTGAGCCACAGTCTGTCTTTAATGCCTCCCAAAAGACCCCAAAGACCTCAGCCTGATGTGTTTGGCTTCATGCATCACATTCATGTAACACAGAAGTCTGAGTCAACATCGCTGTGTTCCAGTCTGTATAGTTTAGTTTTGTGAATATGTTTAGTATTGCTCACTGTACAGCCAGTCTTCTCTCCCGGTCTCCCTCTGAACTAAACTAGCAGTGTCACTAATCTAACTGAGTTTAAACACACAGCTTTTTTGACACTGCGATGGTATGAACCGCAACCTGGCTATCAATAAACTTTATCCTCCTTCATCACTACGCCTCATCTTTGCTTGGTCACTGCTTGGTGTTGGGGGTTTGTTTCCCTGGTACAACGCGTCCTCTGCCCTGGAACAAGGCTTACTTGTGAAGAGATGGATGCTGTGAACAGAGATGCCCCCCCCAGCTGGAGGGTTCAGCTCCGGGGGTGAGGGCTGGAGAAGTTCTGTGCAGAACAGATGCTTTAATATGGTCCTCTCGCCTACTGCAAAAGTTAACTCACTGCAAAACACGACCCTTTCTGTATTTCTTGCTGGGAGCTCCTTTGGCATCAACACAGATGTCCACTCAGGGGAATTATTTGCTTTTCCTCTATTTATCTGTTTTTCTGCCAGATAATGAAATAATAAGGGTTAGTGTTCCCATCCTTGACTGGATGTTTATAACAAGCCAGTTCCAGCTAAACAAACTCTGGAGAAGAGACGTGTATATTTTACAAGACCTCAGAAGCAAAGAATGCTGATAAAGATACATAAAACCTTTGGGGGAGACTATGTCTTGTGGCCAGGGAGTGGTGACTACATTTTGCACTCTGTTCCTGGATGAACGCACGGCGGGAACACCAGAGAATAAAGACCTGTGTATAAACAGTGAGCAGGAGACACAAACGCATTTCCATTTTCATTTCGACTTGACTCCATCCACCCATAATTCAATGGCTCCCGTTGCCATAGCAATGGAGTGCCTCAACGTTTTGATGTATTTTTCTTTGCAAAACTCTCGTGAGTTGAGGAGGTATTGTCTACACATTACAGATGGGGAAACAAGGCACAGCAGGAGGTGTTTTAATCTCCCTCTTTTAGCACGTAATTGAAGAGATGGGTTCATTTTGACACCCTGACTCATGGCAAGGAGGCAGCCAGACACTGGCACCCCAACCCTGACCTGTCCCAGTGTCTCCCTGCTCATGAGGAGGGGGAACTGCAGATGTAAGCTGTTTTACCAATTAATAGGAGTCTAAGTACACTGCTGAGGGACGGAAAATCTTGGCCAGAGGATGCTCAGAGGTCTCCAGAAGATCACAAAGTTGAATATTGATCCAAAGCTATCCCTCTCATCACATCCTTGATTGCTCAGACACAGTGGTACCCGCGTGCCTGTGTGTACTTGGACCTGGAGGCACCATCTCAGGGGGATTAACTTGTGGTGACATCCCTCCTGTTAGCTCCCATCCACTCAAGCTGGAGTGTGGTGCAAGCTTCCTTTTAAACTCCCTCTTTCTGGGTGGCTACCCCATCTCAGCCCCTTGCCATAGAGCAGTAACTGAACATTAATTACCAGGCACATGCAGGACCCTCAGCTTTGAAAAGACAAGATTATGCACTGTATTAGCAGGAAACTAAACTAATTGCTTCGGAGTCCAGCCAAGTGCCATCCAAAACTCAGCAATTAGCATTTTTCCCACCCTTTTTTTTTTTTTCCATAGTGGTTTTGGTAAAATCTGAAGATGAGCCCCCTGAAACATAGCTAGGCTTCTCACAGCTGTAATTTGCAGAAAAACCCTCTCATTTATACCCCTGTTCCTGGGAATTTAGTATTTATTTTGGGATTTGAGGACTCTCTCTGGCAGGATGGCAGGCTGAACATCCCAATGCACAGGGACCCACAGGCTTTGCCACGTCCCATCTGTGTTGTGGTCACTGCACAGAGAGGACCATCCAGGGCTGAGCCATGTCTTTGGTTTTTCCCTTCAAGGCTGTGCTTGTCTGCTCCCTTCTTGTATCTTCGTGCCTGCCCATTGCATTTGACCACATTCCTAAGTGGTTTTCCTCTCTGACCAGTTTCTCTCCCATTCCACCTTTCCCAAACCAGGTCCTCACTGGTCCTCTCTGGTCACTGCCCTGTTGCTGGTGCATGCGAAATGGAGAAACGGTAGCAGATAACCTTTGGTTGGGCAGATCAGTGCTCCCTCTCCTCAGCATGAGACACCCAGCTCCTTCCACTCCTACCTACCAGGACCAGCGATGGGATAAACTGCCTGTTCTCACCCTCCTTTCCTCACTGATGAAGAGTGACAAGCCCATAGCTCATCTCCACGATGTGCTCAGCCGCCTCCTGGGGGTGCCAATTACAGCGCTAATGAGGTAGATGTCTGTCTGCTGGCAATTGGATGGAGTCCACCAGTATGATTCGCGTTGGCTGGCGGCTGCTAGTACTGTTGTGGTGTTGTGCTCCACTCGTGACAACTGTATAATTCACACTGAGATGAGGTGCCACTTGACCATAAATTTGCAGGCACACAGGGGACCTCCAGGGTCCCAAGAGATTTGGGCATCTCCGCCATTGGCCTGGACTTTGCCTCTTACCTGCCTCAGGTGCAGCTCTCCTGGGTGCTACTGTTCACACACAGGCTGGAAGAGGGAAAGGAGCACACCTGGATTTGGGCCAGTCACCTGTGCAGAGGCACCTTTTGTCATTTGAGATGCTCTGGAATATTTGAGACAACGGCATGGGGCTGATGGTAGGTATGACACAGCTTATGGGAAATCCCTACCTTTTTTGGTAGGGGACCAGGCGGGACACCTTGGGCACCTAGGACCCCAGAGGGCATTAGGAAACCAGGTAGGGCTGGTTTGTGTAACCACACTCGGGTATTCAGTGTAACAGGAGATGATCTAGGTCATTGTAGCTCCAGCAGAGCATGCAACTACTGTGTGAGACATGTCTGACACCACACTGATGTGTCTGACCCAGAGGACATCATATGTGTCACTATAGACCTGGAGGTGCAGCTGAATGGAGCTATTCAGCTCCTCCAATGTTTTAGGGGGAGCTGAGTTACTTTCCAGGCTCCCCGATGGCTCCAATAACACTAACTACCATAGGATCCTGGGTGCCTTGTGGACGTGGAGGCATGTTCTGGCATTGGCTGGAGGGTTCAAACCCACAATAGTGCTGCCACAGGGGATGTGTCTACTGCCAGGCACAGGGAGGAGATTTCTTGAGCTGAAGGGCCGCAAGGAAAGAAACTTTAAAAGGATGCCAGGAAAGGAGGGACAAACTCAACATCCAAGGCATTTTTAGAGGACCCAACTTCCCACCCAATGTTTGTCACTGTTCATCCAAAGAGGCCACTCCCTGGGCCAGCCCCCAGCCCCACTGCTAGGCTGCTGGACCACTCATCTCCTCTAGTTTTAAAGCAGAGGCTTCATCTTGCCATCAGCAATGTCTTGGCCCCGCTGCTCAGGAGAGGACAGCCTTTCTTCCCTTCTCCCAACACAGCAGGGTGGTGGATGAACCACAGGCTCCACTGCTATCCAACACAGAGCAATGTGCGAGAGACAGCACGCCAGGCAGGCAACACCATCCTCCCCCCAGCCACGGGGTCCGAGCATCACTTTAATCATGGCTGAGAGCATCCCCATTCCCTGGAGGAATGAGCTGGGTGGTTTTCAGGCATCATGCTTCATTAAGCGTTTTTATAGCAACACTTTGCAGCTGCAGGGCGCGGTAAGTGCGGGGCGGCGGCACGGCCCCTCATTAGAGCAAGGACTCTTACGCACATGGCTCGATGAGACCCAGTGATCATCTGAGCAGGAAAAAAAACCCCTCAGAATAACAGAAAATCAGGAGTGGTTATAAGTCTGGCATTTGGGGAGTCCTCTGAACTGCCTGTCATCCTCAGACGTTCACCACGAGGGAAACTTAATTAAAATGAGGCGTTGAGAGAGGCTCGCCACTCTTTTCTCCAGAGCAGCTCACTGCTTAATTGGAGAAACAAAATGTGCTCGGTGGCTTAATGGATGGAAAAACCGAGGCTCTTTCGGATAAGAGGTCCCCAAATATGAAAAGAAAAGCTGAGGGCGGTGAAATGTGTTTTAGCAGTAGTGATTTCAGCTTGCTCTAAGGATCAAAATCCTGCTGGTGACCATTTAGTCTGGGTGACGAACTGGTAAATCACACGTGCACTCAGTACAACGTGTGTCTGGGAGAACAGAAACCCCCTCCCTTGTTGTGCTCTCCTGTTTTCCTTGCGAGTGCTTGTGTCCTGCAGAAATCTCTTTCCTGGAAAAAAACACCCTCTGACAAACTAGATGCTGATGCGTGGTGTCTGCTTCCCAGGAAACTGACTTTGGAAGGATTTGGGTGTGAGCAGGGGGATTACAGGGTAGCCCAGAGGCCAAGAGATTGCAGTTTAGCTGCTTTCCAGCCTAACCAGTTGGAAAAGCGTGCGATCTACCAGCGAGGGAGCGCTCTCTCGTGGGCTACGCGGGGCGTGAGCAGAGCATGTGTCAGCTATGCTCGCTCAGAGGTGATTAATAAAGAAAATAAAGATTGTGGAAGAAAGACATTACATAAGCCAGCACGGCAGTAAAGTGCAACCAGATGTCAGGTTGTTTTGATCCTCTCCTTGAAGAACCAAGGAAGAGGGAAGACAAATAAGCCCCCCAGTGTCAGAGCCACTTTTGGCACTTGCTGTGTTGCTTGGTGCCAGCTGAGATGAAAAGGATGGTCCAACGTGTGACGTGCCCCAGCCTGTGGACTGCAGAAGCATGTAGGACAACTCGCCGCAAGGCACAGACGTGCTGGGTTTGCTCTAACTTCCCCTGCATCGGGGCTTTGGCAAAGGAGCCAGCACCTGAGGACCAAGCAATTTCGTGAGGGTGTTCTTCTGACCATGGTGGTGAGAAGGAGGTGAATGCGAGGAGGAAGAAGAAACACTGATGATGGATGGGAAGAAGAACCTGTTAATTGGTTTCCTCAAGGCTGAGTCATGTCTCCTCTTTTAAAGTCTTGCAGCCTTGCTTCTTATCTTTGCTGTGAAGGTGAAATGATTTGCCTGTGGTCTTACAAAAGCCTGTGACAAAGCAGAAAACCCTGAAAACTGTTCTCCACCTCCTGGTATACCCTCCACCTCTTTGCACCTGCTTTGGTATACCGTGATGCGTGTTACTGTGCTCACATCACACCCACCTACCCATCTCTGTTGCATCTCATGGCACAGGAGCTTTCAGAAACTAGAATAGCCTCCAGAAAAACCCCAGGAAGAAAGCCAGAGCCTTTTCTAGACCAGCTCTCCAATACACAGAGCTGAGCTAATATTGGTTCTTACAGTTAAGCGTATCCTTCCATACTTTACTGCATTGAGGCTCCTCGCAGCCCAGAACTCTTCCTCGGCCTTTCCACTCAAAGGATAATGCCCAGAGGTTGGGATAGGACAAGAACTGGAGTTTGATACTGCTGTGGATGAGCACCTTCACTGCATTAGCTGAATACCTGATGGCATATTTACAATACTCCTTGAGATCCTCCCTGCCAGTCAGCCAGATATGAAGTCTTTTGGCAGATCCTCATCCAAACAGTCTAATGCTCCAGAAAAACAGCATAAATTGCTTAATATGGGGTAAAACACAGCTTGCACATGTGTCTACAGTTTTAGGGAAGAAGCAGAAGTGACAGCTCTTTGCTGCACTTGCTGCATTATCTACTCAGTATTTCAGTCACTTGCAGTGATGCTGGTCCAGATACAGGCTTGGAAATGTTTTGTGCTCTTTAAAACACAGGGAAAAGTAATCCAGACTCCATCATCTTATTGTAGAAGAATACATGGTCTGCCTTAGAGACAGCTGCAGAAGGCAAAGTGATAGAGGAAAGGAGGCAACGACTGTGTCCCTTTTTCACAGCATAAAGCCAGGAATGTTAGTAGGAAAAGGCAAGCTGCCCTCCCTGTTGCCTTGCCCCTACTTAATCCATCTGAGAAGAAGGCAGTCCTAGAACCTGGGGAGGTGATTTCTCACCGAACCTCTCCCTTTTCCCTGCCTTTGAGCACTGCAAGCCTCACAGAGGCACTCTGACATCGATCTGAAAGGTCAGATGAGAACTGGCCTGGCCAGGGTTGGAGTCTGGGCTCAGGTGTGGGACTTTTTCGTCTCCGATGGGGAGCGAAGGCTGATAAAACTGGAACCATGGAAAGACAGGGCCAGCCCCTCAGAGGCAAGGACAATTTAGGAAAGGGCTTTCCTGACCCGACTCTGATAAATCTCCCTGCAGATCCTTTCCCCACACCTGAATGTTGCTCTTGCCATTTTCTTCCATGGCTCTGAGCATCCAAGATTTCCATTCTGGCTTGCAGAGCTCTCCACGATGACTATCTATGCCTCATGTCTGCTACCCATCCACAGCAGCGATGGAGGTAACAGAGCAGCACACAGCCAGCCTGAGAGGCTTACTCTTATCAGCTTAAGAGATGTAGGTCTCCAGGGAGTTTTAATCAGCAGAGACACTTTCACACCCAAAGAGACAAAGATACTATCAATTCTGTTAAATTGGCACCAGAAGAGCTGAGCTGCAGCTCTTGGGACCCTTCCTCTTTGCATCCCAGCTGAAATAAATTGTTCCACGAACAGCAGCGATGCCGTGTCGATCCCCAGCTGCTAATTCTCCAGCTCTTCGGCCACAGATGTACTTTGAAAGTTCGATTTCTCTGAAGGATTTCCTTTTCCATGAGGAACATGCTGTTTATTTCTCTCACTGCTCCGCTTCTTTACGGGCCACCCTGAAAAGCTGTGCCAGGACAGAGTGGGCTGCTGCTGTTAAAAAATGCCTGGCTGTCTTCTGGGTCAGTGCTTATTTTCACTGGTAGTTTGGATCTGTTTTTTCTCTCCCTCTCTCCGAGGGCACACCGCACTTGTCTCGCTGTTGTGTACCCATGCCGTGCAGCAACAGATAATGGGGACTTAGCGAGGTCTTAGCCTGGATGTGCGTGTTTCAGATGAAGGGATTAATATCTGGGGGCTTGTTTGGGAATCCTGCAGGCTCCGGGTTTGAAATACGCCAGTGTTTACACTGGGATTTCTCCATTGCCTTGCCTCTGTCAACGACTTCATTAAATAATAATTGATTAAAAAAAAAAATCACATGTTTAGCATGAAGATAGATAAGAGCAATTGATTATTTTATTTTTTCACCCCTTCTGTGGCTAGTTGGATTGCAGATATTGCTGGTTATTTGATGGCTGAGTGGCAGATAGGACTAATTGTTTCTATACCGGCAGGAGGCAAAGAAAAAGAGACATGGGGGATGTTTTGTTCTGTTATCTCTGGTCCTAGCTTTACTGAAGAGTTAAAGCATGTATTTAAGAGACGTGGCACTCTAGCTGGGTGAACTGAGTTTGAGCAGCACTGCAAAATAACCATCTGCAACATTCTGTGTGGTTTGAAAATCCCTTGGAAAAAGCCTTCTCAAGGGTTGTCTTTATGAATGAGAATTCAAGGGCACTAAAAAAGCAGGTGTGCTCTGAAACTGGGTACACTGACCCTCGTTAAGCTTTGTGCAGGCTCTGGAAATGGAGCGAAATCAAAATATTTCTTTCAAAGACGGCCCTCAGAAAGGCTTTAAATACGGTTTTAAAAAATGCCAGTAGAAATTCCTACAGATTAACTTTTCTGCCAGTCTGAAATAGGGCCAGTTAATTACCAGTAAATTGAGCAGGCGCTTGTCCAACCTCGTGGGCAGAGAGGGGATTAGTGGGAAGGCTCAGGAAGACCATGGGCTTTCTGTGGGAGATGGCTTTGCAAGGAATCATCAGGGCCAGACTGCAGCCAGGCAGAGACTCTCTTACCATGCTGCCAGACACTGCCAGAACAGCCCAGAGGATATATATAAAAAAGCCGAATATATATATATATAAAGAATAATATATATATATGTAACTGAAGTGGGAGAGATGAAGTCATCAGGTTGCTGGAGGCTGCTGCCTTCTGAGACCTTCCACTTACCCAGAAAAGTGCATGCCTAACTCACACTCCAAATTAATTAATTAGTTTATTTATTTATTTATTTATTCTCTCTAACTCCTCACTATGGATGAAGCAATATTAGAAAATGGGCATACAAAAAATTATTCCATATGCTGCTGTTAAGGTAAAAAAAGCGTGTTGTGACAGGAGAGCTCTTATGCAGAAGTCGTCGGGTATCGGTGAGCCCAG
Source organism: Rhinoptilus africanus (assembly GCA_013400135.1). NCBI lineage: Eukaryota > Metazoa > Chordata > Aves > Charadriiformes > Glareolidae > Rhinoptilus > Rhinoptilus africanus. Next base: position 93,435 of record VXBO01002675.1, on the reverse strand, counting down.
ATGCTGTCAGAGAAGTGATCTATGGCTACGCGGACACGGAGCTCGGAGCCTGAGGTCTTTTCTCTCCCTGCTCCTGTATGATCTTCTGTGTAACATCTGGCATGTCATGCAGAGACCTTGCCTTAAAAACGCTGGCCTAAATCCTCAGTGATAGAAGTCTGCCACTATAACAACAGAGGTAACATATCTTTCCAGTTTTGTTTCATCCCACACTAAAAAGAACATAAAGCTTTAGGTTAGTACATGCATTTCCTATGCAGACTAGGCTAGATAGCTGTTTGTGTCCTCAGTTTCTAAACCTTTAAATTATGCTAGTGATTCTGTTCTACCGCCAAATATTGGCTAGATGCTTGGGTAGCCTGGTAACAGGGGACAAAGGTATATGTTGTGACAGGCAAGGTGAGAGCTGGAGGAAGATCATAGAATGGGTTGGGTTGGAAAGGACCTTGAAGATCATCCAGTTCCAACCCCCTGCCATGGACACCTCCCACTAGACCAGATTGGTCCAACCTGGCCTCGAACCCCTCCAGGGATGGGGCAGCCAAAGTTTCTCTGGGCAACCTGGGACAGGGTCTCGCCACCCTCACAGCCAAGAATTTCTTCCTAAGATCTAACCTAAATCTCCCCTCTTTCAGTGTAAAACCATTACCCCTCGTCCCATGGCTCCCCTCCCTGATCCAGAGTCCCTCCCCAGCTTTCCTGGAGCCCCTTGAGGGACTGGAAGGGGCTCCAAGGTCTCCCCGGAGCCTTCTCTTCTCCAGGCTGAACCCCCCCAGCTCTCCCAGCCTGTCCCCACAGCAGAGGGGCTCCAGCCCTCTGATCATTTAACACCAGTACTGTATGGCCTATGCTGTGGTTCAGTGTTCATGTTAAAGTCTCTCCAGCAAACATTTGAAAGCTCAGGTATTTAGTTCAGGTTGTAAATCTGGCTGTTTTCTTCAAGCTGCCAAATATGCCAAAGGCTAGAAGAGACCTATTGGGACAGAAGATGTTCTGGGATTATTTCCTCCTTGGGGTTTGTAAAACCTTGATGTTAAGGAAATGCAACTCAGTGTCATGTTCAAGCTCTATTTTAGGGATAAATGCCATTCCTCAGATCTGGCAGGATCTTATGAATGCTCCAGTGAGGTTATGCGGTTGCGGGAAAGTTTACAGCATAGCATAGGGTAAGTCATCATGCAAAACGTCAGCCAGCCATTCATGAGTCCTTTGACGCATTTGGAAGTCTTGTTACCATTCACTGAGAACAGAGTTGGCCACAACCCATCATTCTTTGTCTGCCAGAAGATTTAGTGTGAATTTTCTTTTCTTTCTTTCTTTTTTTTTTTTTTTTGGCCACACTTCGATGAAGCGATTTATTTTTTAAATATGCAAGGAACTACAAGCTTCTGAACTCTACAAGTGCTGGGTGGGTTTGCTGTTGCCCTCAGGTTTTCTGTTAATGCCATCAATGAAATCGTCGTTGCCCCTGAGCTGCTGAAGCTGGTTTCCAGGCTTCTCCATCTGGGCCAGGCTTGCAAAATAGATATCAAACACTCATCCGCTTTCAGCTTCCCTGCCTATGAGACAGACCTGCTTGATGTCTTTATTCCCAGATAAGACACTTGGAAAATTCTAAGGTCTCCAGACATAGATCCAGACATGTCTGAAGTTTTTTTGAATTTGACATATTTAAAGAAAAACATTCTAGATACATTGGGCAAGGGCTTTTCCAGTTAACACCACAAGACACTCACAGAATCACAGAATCACTCCATCTCCTTCCGTGTCTGGCTTTAACTTGCTTATTAAAAGTCCAGCTTCACTAAGCCCCATGTAAAGAAAATGATGAACAGTAGCCACTTCTGAGGTTGAATCACAGCTGGATTCTAAGAGGTTTGGAAATGTCCCCTGGAAGAGGAGCATTTCTCTATGTATTGCTAAGTAATGAGCTTCTGGAGAAGAGGCTGTCAAATTAAACACTCAGGTGTTGATGCCTAAATAAATACACATATAAATACCTCATCTGCTGTTATGAGGCTGTTTCCTGCCAGCTCTAATACTGACTATCCAAACTACCTGCATCATCATATATTCCACTAATGCCAGTGCCAGAGACTTCAGATCTCACAGCCTACAAAATCAGCTTCCAAGAAAATCAAATAAATCTAGACATTATGGGAAAGATGTGGACCCACTTGAACCTGCCTCCACAGGACTCTTCAGGGCTTCCACATGCTGGACCGCAACTCGAAAATAGGATAATATGGCACTGCAGGACACTCCTTCCCCCCCAAGAAAAAACAGCTCCACTAAAGCAATGGGACATCAAACCCTTGCAGTGCTGCGTGGCCAAGAAACTGATTGGGTTGATATCAAGCTTACTCAAAGTCACGGAAAGGAGAAAATGGAAAGGAACTTGTGAAGAATTAAAGGATGGAGGTTAACTAATGCCAGGCAGGGAGGCTGGAGCGATAATAAATCTTGTCAGTCTGATTTTACATAATTTTTGTGATCGAGTCACAAGTCTGGCATGTAAAGGCAAGTGGTGACATTGTCTTCCTAAACTCCTATGAGTCATCATCCTACTGAAAGGTGATACTGAGAGAAAATAATCAATGTGTCTGTGTCATAAAGAAATAATAAAATATTAATTGATGCTTTGAAATAAAATAATAGATGAGGAGCCTCCTTTGGCAGTGTTTTCATGTGGAGCCTCTGGGATCTCGTTTTTTCCAGTGCTGTTCAATAACTGTATCACATTATCTGGTAGAAACAGAAAAAAAATTATTCATAAAAAAACTTGCCGATTGGTCCAGACATCTCATTAAATGGACGTATTTGAAAAGTATCCACTAAACTAAAACCAGAGAGGTTTATATACATCTGGGAGCAAAGAATTCATACCACATTTCCAAAGCTGATTTTGCATTGAGGAAAGCAGAGATAGGCTCAAAAACAGTGATGCTGCAATTGTGTTCATTTGAGGTATGGAATTAAAGTGGAGAAAAATTGAACATTTGATAAAAGATGCCATCACCTCTCTATTCAGCTTTAAGGAGTAAGGCTTACTAATGGATACCATTTTTAATCTGGCAAAGAGAAGGAAAATTAAAAATGAATGTCAAAAGAACATAGCAAGGATGAAATCCTGAAAGCAGGCTCTATGGCAAAAGCCTGAAGGAGCTGTTTATTTATTTTGCTCAGAGGATGACTAGAATGTGAACTAATTATGGTGTGCAAATGCCTACAGGGAGGTGGTATTTATTGTGGTTCCTGGTTTTTTGTTTCATAGGCAAAGGCAGAGTGAGAGCCAGTTGCAGGAAGCTGAAGCCAGACACGCTAGACATTAAGTGGGTATTTTTAATGTTGAAGGTAATTAACAGTTGGAATAATAGACGTGGGAACCTGGTAGATCCTCCAAGGCTGGAGCTTTTAATTAAGGCTCAGAGGACATGAAGAAAGGCTAACGCGAGCGTTGCCGTGCTGCTCTCCCTTGATTTTCTCTGTTATCAGTGGAGATAGGAGACTTTTCTGTGGAGAGGGTCGGAACAGGAACCAAGCCTTTTCCCTGTCTCTCTCTACTGGCTGCAGAGGGGTTTCCAGAGAAATCAGCTTTATTCGGCGATACCCTCTGGTATAATTCATTACAAAATACATTTTGTTTCCAGGATGCTTGAAGAGCTCCGAGCATCAGCGGCTGCTGGGAGGCTGTTTGGCCAGGCTGATGTGGGAGGTCAGAGCGAGAGATTAGAGCACCCTCTTCTGCTCTAAAAATTTAAAGCAAAGCGACACAGCTGTGGCTTAACCTTCCCGTGGGAAACGTTACGGCCGCATGAACGCCAGCGTCTCTCACTCGCTTCGCTGAGTACGGAAGAGTGTTGGGAACTGCTCTGATGCTGCCAAATAACACAGCTTTACAAAGAAATCTTCGCTGTGTGATGTGGTTGCCGCAGTCATGATGAGCTTAAGATGTGAGAAAAAAGCAAGGTTTGGAGGCATATGTAAGGTTTTAAACTGTAATGCTAACTCCACCTAGATGAATTCATAGAATCACAGGACGGTTTGGGTTGGAAGGGACCTTTAAAGGTCCTACCTTTAAAAGCCCCAGAACTGGAGGCAGCACTGCAGGGGGGTCTCACCCAGCGGAGCAGAGGGGCAGAATCCCCCCCTCGCCCCCCTGCCCACGCTGGGGGGATGCAGCCCAGGCTGCGGGGGGGTTTCTGGGCTGCCAGCGCACATTCCCTGCTCATGTTGAGCTTCTCATCCACCAACACTCCCAAGTCCTTCTCCTCAGGGCTGCTCTCACTCCATTCCCCACCCAGCCTGGATTTGTGCTTGGGATTACTGTGACCCAGGTGCAGGACCTTGCACTTGGTCTTTTTGAACGTCATGAGGTTCATAGAATCATAGAATCATAGAATCATAGGGTTGGAAGGGACCTCGAAAGATCATCTAGTCCAACCCCCCTGCCAGAGCAGGGCCACCTAGAGCACATCACCCAGGAACGCCTCCAGGCGGGTTCACACAGGCCCATCTCTCAAGGCTGCCCAGGTCCCTCTGGATGGCATCCCTTCCCTCCAGCATGTCGACTGCTCCACACAGCTCGGTGTCATAGGCAAACTTGTTGAGGGTGTGCTCGATCCCACTGTCCACGACGCTGCATTGAACAGCACTGGCTCCAGCACTGAGCCCTGAGGAATGCTGCTCGTGACTGCTCACCTCTTGGACATCGAGATATTGACCACAAGTCTTTGAGTGCGGCCATCCAACCAGTTCCGTTTCCACTGAGTGGTCCATCAGTCAAATTCATGCCTCTTCAATTTAGAGACAAGGATGTTGCGTGAGACAGTGCCCAATGCTTTGCACAAGTCCAGGTAGATGATGTCAGTTGCTTTTCCCTTATCCACCAACGCTGTAACCCCTTTGTAGAAGGCCACTAAATTTGTTACCTTAATTTGTTACCTTAATAATACTTTTTTTTTTTTTTGCCTTGGCTGCTGGATTTACCTTGTTTGTTTATTAGTGAGGCAAATCAGGCAGTGCCAGGACCTGCGCTTCATTTGCAAACGTAGGAGTGCTACCCAGTCCTCGGTATCCCGAGCATGGGACAGTCATAGCAGAGCTACTTGGGATAACCAGTTTTTCCTATGGAGGGTGGATTTCTGCCACTGTTATTACTTGATTGCAGGAGAGTCTTTTCTTCCACTGGCAAAGAAGAAGCAGAAGAAAAGGGAGAAAGTGATAAATGCTTCAATCCACTTGGCTATGGAAAAATATGAATCGTTAAGGGTCAGAGTAATTATGCTAATAAATAGACCTCCAAGTTGATTATTTTTTAATCATTCATTGTTGGGTGCCTGACCCACATTTTTTTCAACACAGGAGATTTTAATGCTAAAAACGTCCCCTATAAGTGAGTCACTGGAATTTTGCAGCTACTCCAGGAGACTTTGAGACTTCTGACCCTGAATGGAATTAAAGTGTGCAGCACCATTGCTGATACCGAGAGAAATGAGATAGCAGTGAGCGTACGATGTATGTATAGAGATGTAGGTACATTTGTATATGGAAAATAAAACTTCTAAGCTCTGTTCAAAAAAAGCAGACTCCTGACTGCAAAAACTTTATTTATTTTCCTGCTTTGATTAATACTTAGCACCAAATCCTAGTGCACTAACAGCATGCAAAGCAATGCTCTGAGGTTAGGCTTGATGTTAACGTGCCTTTTAGGCACTTTCCAAGTGTGAAGATATTTGGTAATTCCTAGTAACTATCTTGAGCTACACCAGTCTTCAATGAAGCATGTATCCGGGAACCTTCCCAGATCTGGGCCGTGCAAGGAAATCAATGAATAGAAGGAAATTAATGAAATGCATGGTGAGAGCTGCTCTCCCCACTGCATCTGAAAGACTTTGCGGCTTCCCTCAATCATTAAGCATGAAGAACTGCTCCTCAACACACACTGATCAGATGTGTATAATTTATATGAAGTATTTGAAGTTAACAAAGCTGAAAGGTTGAGTTACAAATGGTTCCCTCTAGACCATAAGCACTGGTCCTGTGACCTCAGCTAAATTATGGCAAAGGGCTTCCTAGCTAGGACAGACGTGGAGGCATTTGAGGTCTTTCCAGGGTGACAGTTTTATTGCCAGATCCACTGGGGAAGGAAGATGTCTAGGAGTGCAGAGAGGGCTACTGGAGGGCTCAGCTGTAGGGAGTTATCTAGAGGACACAGGGAAATAACCAAGACAACTTTGATGTAAGTGCAAAAAGCTCTGTGCGTGTCATGATGGGTACAAGGAATAAACAGGGAAAAGGGGAATGTACACATCAGCAGGATGGTAAAGCCTAAAATCAAATATTCTGCTTACCCCAAACCTAAAATAGCTCTTTTCTCTGCTGCTTACGGGGCAGAAGAGGAGCTATACCCACGCCGGTGCAGGGAGACTTAAGGAGCTGTTCTGCAGGGGCAGATCCCAGGAGCTAAATCCCACTAATCCAAGGGCAGAGCTTTAAGATGCCATCCCTACAATTACTAACTTAGATATGAGTACGCCTGTGCACTGAAGCAGTTCAGAGTGAAGCAGCCTTGGAGCTCTGCAAGACCTTCATCAAGGAACTAAGGGCTTGGGATGATGTACCCCAAGTTGTGAAACCTTGGAGAAGAATGGCCTTCACCAAAAGAGACATAGGAAGCTTTTGATACATCGTGGAGGGCTCTAGAGCACACACTAAGTTGGAGTGCCCCACGCAAACAAGAAGTTGACGGAGGTGGGCACCCAAGCGTTCTTGCAGGGGAGGCTGACCATGCATCTCCTATCCTTGAGGCAAGACCCACGTCTGAGAAGAGACACTACCACCGGTGAGAAGCTGCTCCACTGGTGGTTGGGACCTTCTGGAGGTCTCTCTCCATCAGGCTAGAGGACCTGCAGCTGCGTTTACAGCACATGCTGCATTGCGGTGCTCTGTGTTGCATGTCTCCGTGTCTGAGGATCCAGGATAAAAATACTTCTCCAGCAATGAACAGGTAAGCTGGTGTCAGGGGCCTGCTATTTTTAGAGCTCTAACCTGCCTGGATCAGCAAATTTTATAAGCCACGGGGTGACAGTGCAGATGGAGGGGAGACTGTTGTGGGTTTGCAGTTTCTGTGCCTGGCTGTTAAGGGTGAGGTTGTTATTCCCCAAAAAAACCATGGCTCCTGGTCTTTAACCAAGAATATTTTAAACCAAGAGCAAACACAAAGCTTTTGCCCTGATAGTTATTTAACAGTTATAGTTATTTAACAGTTATAGTTATTTAACAGTTCTTTATCTAAATTTAAATCATAATCCTCCTTTTGCCTCCTTTTGTGATTACCTGTTTATCCACCTTTCGTTTTGCCAGAGTTAAGAGTCTCTGCCATGAGTTGTCCTTGAAAAACCTTTTCAGAAATTTTTTAAATCATATGTCCATACATATGATCTCTAACTATATGTATATATATATAGGTCTATATATGTGTGTGTGTATATTTATGTTTGTGGGGGGTCTGATTCATACTCAAAACTCACCAAGGATTTTGGATTGGCAGAAGTTGATGGCTTAGTGCGTTTCACCTTTTTATTTTCTTATATGTGTATTTGTCTGTGTGATTTGGGAATTACCCCTCTGAAGAACCCAAAACACAGTGTGTCCATGGACTGTGTTTTCTGCTGCAAACAAAGCAGACTCACCCCTCGCTACCTGGTTTCAGAATATATTGCAAAGTATTTTAAAATGTTTATATAAGGGTGCATTTAGGGTTTATGGTATGTCTAACTGACACCAGTTGGATGCTTGTCTGCGTGTTGTGGTGGCTTATGTGGTTCATGTCCACGTGTCTGTGCAGGGTTTTTGCACCTCATAGACGTGCACCTTGAGAGCTGTTGTGTAATTTGGGCTGACTCAGCTGTATCTATTGCACTGAACAAATACGTATAAAGGAAGGCAAATGTAATCTACTTTTCTTCCAGCAGCTCGTAATGCACTGCCTGGCTTCCTGAAGAACTCGGCGCAGATCCACCCACCTGTAGAACAATGTCATTTCTCCTACTGTGTCCTAAGAGCTTGTTCTGGGTGCTGTCAAGGCACATTAGATCGCATGAGTTCAACACTGGGAATTCATCCAAGACATTTTTCCAGGCTTTCTGGTGGCTTTTGTTGGGAATAATCCTACTTTCCTCACCAGGACATTGTTCTGTTTTTAAAATTGGACTGCTTGGCCCCTGGAACTGTGACCCCTTCTTTTCCAAAGCCTTTCCCCACGTGGCTGCCAGGTTAGCAGTGGGACGAATAAGCAAAGATCCTTCACTAGATCTTGGCTACAGGCTGGATTATGTGGTCCTGCAAGAAGAGTGTGAGACATCAAAAGCTTTGGTTAGATTCATTGACTTTGGAAAGCTTTCCTCAGCTTTCATAGGCCCTTTGAACCCTGGGTTCTGTGAGGTGGCTACACTTTTAGGGGAAAACTGGAATAAAGCCATCTTCTCATGGATGTGCATCAATTATAAACTAGATTCCACCATCCACCACCCTACATTTGTAAGGACCCTGCCCTCTCCAACCCGAGTTTTGTTTACAATAATGAAATATTTTAACTGGGCTCATGTTGGCATCATCTCTTCCAATGAGGATATTTGGATGGACACAGCCAACAAGTTAGCGAGTGCTCTCAGGAACAAGGGTCTTCCTGTAGGAGTTGTTACATCTGTGCGTAAAGGAGAAAAAGGCATTGAAGACACCTGGAATAAGATTAAAGCAGTTGCCGGCATTAGAAGTAAGTGCTTTGAGTCTTGTTCCTTTTTTTAAATTTCTCCAGGGTAGGACTGCATTGTTATTCAATGGGCATAGTCTAAAGAATGAGATTTTGAAGTAATTTAAGTCAAGCAGAATTTTATCTCTGACCCTAATGGAGCCAGGGCTTCACGTAAGAGTGCTGGACATTTTGTATGTGATGGAGATAGGGCAAAGTAGTCTTCTACAACATGAAAGATTGGGTACAGCTTGTCTGAAAAAATGATTTTTAGTAGACGGGTGTCTGTGCTTGACCCTGTCAAGTGTAAAGAGGGGTTTTATACAAGGTTTTATATTTATGGTGTTTTGGATTATGGATTATCAAAAATCTCATGCTTTGATGTTGTGTCCTTGCTATCTGTGTTCAGTGAAGACATCAGAAGTGAAAAACAATGTTATATACCACATACTAAAGAAGTGCAAGGGCCTTTGTTGATGTACAGCACATAATAAAGAATGATCTTTTTTTGTTGTTTTGAGAAAATGCAGGGGAATAGTTATGTTTTTCTGGTTCAGAGTCTTGCTAGGAAGTTTGTGATGAAGATCTGATCTTGAGTGTACACCTCTGCACTCAGCACTATGAATCCAGATGAGGATGCATTTTAGCTAAGACTTCAACTTTTCTGCCAAAGACAAGTGATGGTAGCAAGGTGCTATCTAACTTGGAGTTTTATCAATGCTCAAATTTATGCTTGAGACCAAATCCACCTTGAGTTGGTTAATTTCATCACTGCCATAACTCTCCATGTGAGTTAGAGATGATGGGCTCCTTTCATAATCTATGGAGAGAACCAGTTACTCTTCAAACATTATTAGAATCATAGAATTATGTAGGTTGGAAGGGACCTTTAAGACCCTCAAGTCCATCCATCAACCTAACACTGCCAAAACCACCACTAAATCATGTCTCTCAGCACCATATCTACCCACATTTTAAATACCTCCAGGGATGGTGACTCAACCCCTTCCCTAGGCAGCCTGTTCCAATGCTTGATAATCCTTTTGGTGAAGAAATTTTCCCTGATATTCATCCTAAACGTCCCTTGGTGACCTGAGACCATTTCCTCTTGTCCTATCACTTGTTACTTGGGAGAAGAGACCACACACCCCCTTACTACAACCTACTTTCAGGGAGTTGTAGAGACCGAGAAGGTCCCCTCAGCCTCCTTTTCTCCAGGATGAACAACCCCAGTTCCCTTAGTGGCTCCTCCTAAAAGTCATCTGACCAGCTTAAGCTCTCTACTGTAGTATGGGATGAATCACTGCCTAGTACCTGTCTCTTCTCTATAATTCAGAGACATCAAAATGCTCTTGTTCACTTCAGCTTCTACTTTGCTAAGGATATTTATTCTCTTAAAGAACAGACGATAGATCCTTCTCCCTCCTGGTTTATTAGCAGGCAGGTCTCCTTTACACCTTTCCTTCCCATCATTGCCCTACTTTGCTCCTCTCTCTGACTGAGTTTTGAAGTGCTGTCTTGGATGAAAGATCAGGAGCGCTTCCTTTCATAAAGGGACAATGAGCACCATGGAAAGCCTGTAAAAGATATACACCTGTATTTCAGATCTCCCCACCAGACATGGGGAGGTTGACCCCATGGCGTTTTGCAGGCAAAGACACAGCATCGACCAGATGTTGAAACACAACACAGTGCCCAACCTAAAATCCATATATATGGTGACAGGTGGGGCTTAGGCACTGCTAACGCCTGTGTGGTGTTTGTCAGCTCAGGGCACAGAAAGGGAAAGCTCACATCTCTCAGCTGATGGCAGCACAGGACCATGATTTGCCGTCATTATAGCCTGTGCCTCACTTTTGTCAAAATTTCTCTCTGTTCCTCCTCCTGTATGGCTCCAGGAATAGGTAATGCTCACAGTCTCTTTTGCTAGATGTTACAGACCTCCAGAGGTTGAACAAAATGATTGTAGCTCCCAGCTTCCTCAGAACATCACACTGGTGGGGGACCATTAAGGTCTGACCCGACACAGCAGTTCAGACAGCTCTTTTATTAGTGGGAGGGATCCATTTTGTGTTGAAAAACCCACATGAATTAACAATGCTACAATCCTTGTGTTTCAGTTATACTCCTGTGCATGCATTCTGTGCTCATTGGAGGAGAGGAACAGGCCAACTTACTCACAAAAGCTCTGGAAATGGGACTAGCAGATGGAAGATACGTCTTCGTTCCATACGACACTTTGCTATACAGTCTTCCTTACCAAAACAACTCATTCAACGTCTTTGATAATAACAGCAAGCTCCAGGAAGCATATGATGCTGTGCTCACTATCACACTGGCGTCTGGAGAAAGGACTTTCTATGATGCATTCAGGGAAGCTAAAGAAAGTGGTGAAATAACCAGAGATTTGGAAGCCAGCCAGGTAAATATTCTTTCTCTCAGGCTTTTCTGGGACCTGGCAGTGGGAGACACGAGACAAACAATAGCTATAGAGAAAGTACAGGCAAAAGACAACCCAGAATGTGTGCTTTTATTTTGAGAAGAATATGGTGATATTTGAACGTGGTTTGCATTGGTTTGGAAAGGGTGTTTATCCTGAATATATGACAATCTAACTCAGTTCAACTGCAGGACAATGCTGGAAATTCAGAGAATCATAGAATGGTTTGGGTTGGAAGGGACCTTAAAGTTTGTCTTGTTCCAAGTCCCCTGCCCTGGGCAGGGACACCTCCCACCAGCCCAGGTCGCTCCAAGCCCCGTCCAACTTGGCCTTGAACCCCTCCAGGGATGGGGCAGCCACAGCTTCTCTGGGCAACCTGGGCCAGGGGCTCACCCCCCTCACAGTAAAGATTCTTTTCCTCATATCTAATCTAAATTCAAGAGAAAGGAGTTCTCTCTGCGGCTCTGAGATTTGTTTTGCTACATGTTAGCTGCAGTAGGCCCAAGGTGAAAAGGTGTCTCCTAAGGTGGATAAAGTCCATAGAATTTTTAAGGCATCAGAATAAGATGTCCACATCCCTGAGAATTTGGGGGCGTGCAACAGAGAAACAGAATACTGGGTGCTTCAAGAGGGAAATGCTTAGGATCATTATTGCACTATTCTTTTCTGCACTATAGTCAAAGTTATTCTTTGTCAGCACAATTATCTAAATGTCACCAGTAACTTAGAAAAAAACCCCAAGTCAGTTGTGACCTTGGAAACACTGCAAGAAAAATTGGGGAATCTGTCATACTGGTGAAGAGATGCCGGATTCAACTGAGCTAATCTTCAACTCTCACTATGATATTTCAAAAAGTTATAAGTACTTTTAAGGTATGATTTATCAGATCTACATAATGTCTGCTTTAGGAGGAGATGAATCGTACCCTGAAAGTATCTATTTCTTTCTTGTTGTTATAATGAGAGCCCAAGCTAACTATAATGAATGTAGGTTCTTCATTGTAAGTGTCTATATCTGGTCAACAAATCCCAGCACAGATGCCAAAGTCTATGGGTCCCAACTGCACACGTCATTTTATCATGAGTGAATGGCTATAATCTCTCTTCACCTACCAACTGTGAATGACCATGTGATTGCGAAAGCCACTATGGGTGTTTTTAGGAGAGGGTACAATTATAGGTTCCTAAGTCAAGTCTGACACAGAAGGGAGCAATGCACGGAGAAAAGGCTCTGGGACCCCAGAGAACAAGTTTGCTGAGGTTCTGCTTTGTGTTTTTTACATCTTAGGAATAAACAGTGTTCTGACAGAGAGAAATGATCCTTTGGGCATGACATTTTTCCTACCTGGATAGGGAGGCAAAACTCTGGTTTTGATCATCTATTTATGGAAGATCATTTAACGCAGTGTTTTGAGGCAGGGTGTGATAAAATGACAGCTGAACATCAGGCTCAGAGTCTTGGCTCTTCCCATGATAAAGCAAGTTTACATGGTTTTAAAAATATTTCAAAATTGTATTTTGGGAAGCAGCCATATGAAAAGGCAGATATTCAAAGTCACACATATATTGGGTCTATCCAGAGCTACCTTCAACCTAAGATTCTTTAAACCCATTACTCCATGAGCCTTAATGCTCAGGTGTCTCAGTTCTTGAGTTTACAGCTTAGTCAGTGGGACACCTTTTGCCACAGATCTCAAAACACAGGTTGGCAGCAGTATATCCTGACCTCAATTTCTCCTGTATTTTTAGGTTTCTCCACTTTTTGGAACAATCTATGATGCCATTTACTTCATGGCAATGGCTATAGACAGTGCTCGGAGGAAAGGAGTCAGAATCTCAGGAGCTCACATAGCTGAGCACACAAAAAACTTGAGTTTCCCTGGATTTAGTCACCGGGTAGAGACAGACCACTGTGGGAAGGGGATGAGCAACTACGTGGTACTGGACACAGATGGTGGTGGGAACCAGCTCTTCCCAACCCACTTGCTGGACATGTCTTCAGACTCTGTGAATTCCCTGGGCCGGGCCATCCACTTTCCCAGTGGAGCTCCACCCAAGCCAGACTCCAGCTGTTGGTTTGATCCAGACGTTCTCTGCAATGGAGGTAAGAAAGACCAAAAAAACCCCAAGGTCAAATAGGTCATTGGGTCCTTGCTTCTCTTTTATTTCATCTTTTACTCCAAGGGAGAGCACCCCAAAGAAAAAACCCTAAACTCAAGAAATTTATATAAATATGACCAGTCATCATACTGCTTGTAGTGGGAGTCCTATATTCACTATTTTTCCACGGTGGGGATCCCACTATTGATCCACAAGACTCTCTTATTGCTTTTTAGGTCAATAAGGTTGTTGACACTGTTGTGTGCTAGAAAGAGTTTCCCAGGTCTAACAGTCAACATTTGCCTATTTTGATGGCAACCAATAAATACCAGAGGCTCCAGCCAGCACTGTGTCTCTGTCCTTCTGAGGGAGAGGGCACTAAGAGGATTTGCACTGAAGACAGCCTCAGAGAGCCGTGCAACAACAGATCCTCTCACCATCTCTCCTGGTTAAACTCAGCTTCCTTACCTTGTTAGCTGTGAGGCTTTAAGGATCATCAGAGCTCACCTCATCAAGAAAAGATGATAATCATTACTCAAAATAATTTGAGTTACTGTAGACAACAGAGGTGGTAATCAATGACTTGTGGGTGGACGTATCTGTGCCACTTCCCAGGTTTGTGAGGCTGGGCACTGGTTTTACTTATTGTTTTTAATTTACCACAACTGTGGCAGAGTTTTAAAGTCTACAGGGAAGCCAAAATCTCAGGGTAGGATACTTAGCCCCCTCTTGACATATTTACTTATACTACCAAGCATTTACTCCTACTGCTCCAGGATATGACTTAAACAGACAAAATTAACCACATCTACAGAGTATTTCATTCAACAGCTGAGAAAAACATTCCCCTTGGCTCAGCCATAGCTGGTTTAAATCAGTGTCGCTCTGTGGAAATTGGAGATATACTGACCTCACAGCAACTGGAAAGCTATAGAAGAGACAAATATAATGCTATCATATATCTAATTCTGCACTGCCATTAGGAAGAGCGTAGCAATTTAGCATCCCATTGCAGCCTATGGAAAAATCCCAGTGATTTTTAGAGAGAACAGATTTTATGTTCACACTTTTAGAAAAGCATAAAGCTCTAGGCATTTTTCAGTGAAGCACTAAATTATTATTATTACTAATATTGCAGAGACTGAATTTTATGACTAGAATGAAATTCAGGCCTCCATCTGGCTTTTGTATAGAGTTAGCGTTGGAGAGAGGTTGGATGTGAAGCTGCCAGGCTGCTGTGGTTCCTGACCCCCAGGTCCACCAGGAGTGGGGCTCAGTGGGTTCTCCCAGTACACAAACACAAACACACACACAGTGCAGACATGGACACACTAACACGTACAGGAGAACGATGTGTTTACAGGCACCAGTACTCACAACCAGCATTGCCAAATCACGGGACAACACAAACAACCTGATCCTCTTCTTATGCACCACCTAATCAGGCTCCTGCACACACACAAATGCATCCTCTGGTATGTGGTCCAGAGCAGTAATTACCCCATAGCCAGCTCTCAAACCCTCTGGTGTCTGCAGGAGCTAGTCTCCAGATTTGTGATCTCTCATGGGTTGTAGGTTCCAGGATTTCTTGTCTTACCTTTTGACTAGGTTGGCATGAAGCCCTCAAATGTCATACACAGGCAGAGAACACACACACCCAGGAAAAAAAAAAAAAAAAATTGGGAACAGGGGTTAGGAAGAAGGTAAGATGGATGGTGACGATCAGGAGGAGGGTTTGGCTGGAAAAATGCACAACATGCTTAGATGTGACCAGCATCCCTGTCTTCTCCACTATCCCACACCTGAGCCTCATCAACTCAATTGTATCGCTCCCTTTACCCATTTTTTTCCCTTCCTCTAAACACCACATAAGAAATTTCATATACTCCCCTAGTCCCCTTAAAGCATCTCCTAATGAGTTTAACAGTATCCCACAAGTCCCCTCAAGTAAGCTGTAAGTTTGCTCTTTCCCATGAGCCCATGATAACCTCACTTTTACTTCTGATTAGTTATAAAGCTCTGATTGAGGTTTCTCAAGGCTTTGCATCATCCCAGCAATGGCATTTTATACTTTGTCCAGCAAGAGAACCAACCCATGCCCCTATGACTAGGCTATTCAAACCTCATTCTCACTTCAGTAGCAAGTTTCCCAGTAGGTGCCCAGAGGTCCAGAGCACTGGGTCTTCTACAAGTCTGCTTCTAAGCTGATCCAGTCTCTCCTTTTCCATGAATCTAGCACTGTGGAAGACCTTTATGGGATGTGTTCTGGCTTCACACTCACCCTTCTGGAGGGAGACACCTCTTTGGCTGCTCCTTTGGCTCCTAGGGATGAACGTATGAATATAAGTTTGCTGTCACCTGCCCTTACAGGGACCACAGCACTCTGACTTTGTCTTTCCATGAAGAACAAACCCGAGCCTCCAGGCCAGGCTAGTATGATCTTGCTCATTCCTGTATTCAAGTAGAGCCCCTGCAGAAGAAAGCTGGTTGAGTCTCCATTGCACTTTCTTTAGTGGCTTGAAACCTTGGTCTATGTCCACACTGTCTGCAAGGTGGAGAAATGAGTGTGAAGTATCAACTCTACTGCGCCCGAATTTCTTCTCAGATGGAGGCATACAGGGCTAGTTCCAGGCTGGAGCATGAAAGCAGAGTGACTTCTTATATAGGATCATAGTACCATAGAATCATAGAAAGGTTTATGTTGGAAGGAACCTTTGAAGGTCATAAAATCCAAACCCCTTGCCGTGGGCAGGGACATCTTTCACTAGATCCAGTTGCTCAAAGCCTCATCCAACCTGTGCTTGAATGTTTCCAGGGATGGGGCATCTAACATCTCTCTGGGCAACCTGTTTCAGTGTATGTGTGAGGACAATCAGAAAGTAAGTCCTGGGCTGAAGTAGAAAGTAAGTCCAAAGCTGGCAGGAAAATTTCAGCTAAAATGCTCTGTCTGTTGCTGAAAAGAACGTTAATTTTCAAAAATTCCTGCAGTTTTCACTGGGAAGATCTAGGGTCTCAGTGCTCGCAAAAAGGCCTGTGATTTAGATGCAGGAGTGACTTAGAGTCATGAACCTTTTATCAACCCTAATTTCTCCATGCTTGCTTGTGTTTAAGGATCTTTGAATACAATTGGAATAAAATAGAGTAAACAGAAGACAGAAGAGGCAGAGACAGTAAACACTTCCCACTGGAATTTAGCTCATGCACTCATGTCAGCTTTCCTTAGCTCTCTAGCAAAGACATTCATGAGCAAAGTATGTGTCTCCAGTATTTTCTGTTGATGGGCCCATTGAGGAAGACATTAGCCTTCTCCTTCTCTTCTGCTCTTTTCAGTGTTAGAAATCTGTAGTAGGGAATGAAAAATCCCAGATGGGCTGGTGACTCACTCTGGCTGTCAGTTTGGTACCACATGATAAAGTTTTTTCAGTGTTTCAGTTCCTGGAGAGAAGAGGGTCAAATGTTCAAAAGTTACGAACTTTGAAGAAGCTGCCTCTAAAACTAAATTCTTCCCTGCAAGTCCAGTCTTTATTTACTTGAAGAAAAAAATGAATTTTTTCAACTGAACCAGAGCTCTAGGTCTCTTAGGAAAAAAAACTGCATGGAAATAAATAATTAAAGTAGTTAAAGTCTCATGTAAATAAAGTCAGTAAGTATTTGTGTATTCACAAATTAACATCACATAAAAATTGACTTCTAGCTGTCTCCTGGCTGAATATTTGACTTTGTAGTCTGATGGTCTGATACTGATATTTTCAATAGTATTGCCTAAATCAAAGGAGTTTTCTATTTCACTGATTCTTTTCCCCTCTTCACACAGGGATTGAGCCTACAGTCATGATTTTGGGAGTAATGCTGATATTTGCTCTGCTGCTTTGTGCTGTGGGCCTGGCTTCTCTCATCAGGTGAGAATCACAGTACATATTTGATTTGGTGCCGCTTTTTGCCTCAGTGGGAGACTTGCGCTTTAACCTTCAGTTTGGTCCATGTGAACACAGAGCAGATTTGACTGTGGCCTCTGCTCTTCATCGACATATCTCTACATTAGCCTTAGTGATAGTGGCTTGAACACCGGGGGCATTGTTTCTGCAGTCTCAGGAACAGCCTTTTTAGCCTTAATCCAGTCCAGGTTTAGAAGAACATTGCCATCTGCTGCTGGAATGATGAGCTGGATGATGGCTCTGAAGCACTGGCAAGGTGACTCTCATTTTGTAAGTGCAAAATGTGCCGTAAAAACCAACAATAGAATCTGCTTTAAGAACATCGGGGTGGAGGCTAAGTGGGCTGCCGTGTTAAATGGTTTTTTTCTTATTCCAGATCTTTCTTTCCTGGATTTCTGTCCCTAATTTAATCATGTTTCTAATAAAACACCTAGGCTGACCCTCTTTACTTTCTCCATGTACTAAAGAGAGGGAGAGAGAGAGTATTTCTGGAGAGGGTTCAGAGCAACAAATTAGAATACCTCTTTATTACCAAGCTGATTCACTCCCTGTTTTGAACTGGAGTCCAGCTCCCTGGTGTTTCACATTGCATATAGATTGGTTTGGGCATGTGATCTTTGGAGCAAAGGAAGGGGTCTACTAGGGAAGGGACAGTTTCCAACAATCACATAGGTCACACTTGTGTCCCGACTCTATATCCAAGGTGGACATGGGCCAGCATGGACTGATCGGTTCATGAGCTATGGGTACTTCTTTAGCAAGGACACTATTGCCATAACGTAAGGTAATCTGCTCCAAACTGGCCCCTGGAGTAATCTGTCTCTCATTAGTGATATCTACATGGTGTGGGACTGAAATTAGAGTGAAATTAGACTGAAATTAGAAGACATATTTAAGCAGCAGCAACTACTTCAGCAGAGCAGGGTCCCTGGATTTACCTCTCAAATCATCCCAAAACATGTTTTCTCTCCACTCCTGAATCATCCCTCCAAACCCAGATGATATAAGGCCACCCAGAAAGCAACACCCCAAACAGTTCCCCTGCTTATAACACACAGCTGCTTCTGATACCTTATAATTGCAGGCACTGCGGAGGTTGCCTCCGTCCACCCGCACTTTAAAGCCCTGCTCTATTCCTTGGCCACCAACCTCAACAATTACGTAAATAAAAGACAATCTTACTGCCTACTCTACTTGTAAGCTGTTCCACAAGTACCAGACTGTGCTTGGGAAGGCTCAGTCATGAGTAAAGATGTATGGACATCTGCAAGGGAAAAGAAAAAATCTAGCATGACTCAGGCAATGATTTATGTAAGGGAGGGGCATGTCTGGAACTAAATTTAAACCACAGCATCGTCTGAGTTCAAACGTGGGAGCTCTGGTCTTAGCTCTGTCAGGGATCTGCTGCCTGACTTTAAACGAGTCACTCTGCTCTCTGTGCTTTGCTTTCAGCAGAGGGGTGTTTTCCTCCGTGCTTATGGGTGAGAACGTGACTGACCAAACAAGGTTTTCAGGAGGGCAGGTGAAAAGTACCTAAATGATGAGATTTTTGCACGTGGCTGAGCTAGGTGGCCTGGGACAAGTGGTTAGAGAAAGATTATAAAAAATCATCTCAGGTGATTATGACCAAGGTCATACAGCCGAGGGTCTCTCTGAACTCCAAAAAGATGTCTGTGCTCTTCTAAAATGCCTGGCGGGGTCTGTGTAATGGAAACCATGGTGATCTATGGATATTTTGCAAAGTGGATTCCTGCTACAGTACAGTTAGAAAAAACACCCTATTGCCCACCTCATCAGGAAATGTCTTAGGTGTGGGCAGATGAGACATCTGCTGTAGTGTAAACAGAATTCATTAAACAAAAAAAGTGATATTGAGGGCAGGGAGGGAGCTTTCCTTTCTCTTCTCTATTCCTGCTTGATGAGTTTTTGACTGTCTAATAGATATAGTGTTAGACCTTGTTGTCCATTGAAACAGTGGGTTCAAAATGATGGGGTATGACTTCTGCCTCTTCCCTCAGTCCCTAAAATGGCCATATGGTGGGTGCTAGTGTTGGATGAATCCCAGCTAAAAACTAACAGTAAAACTCCGGAATGTTTCGAATTGATTTACACAAAGTGGACATAAGCCTGTTTGAACTGTCCCATGAACACATAGTCCTTGACAGTGCACTGTTTCTTGTTGTGGTCTCTTCTGCCTTGCAAATTCAAGAGAAGCTTCGTAAGAAGCAGGATGCAGTCAAGCAACAGGTAGTCTCTTTGCTGGTCTGACGACTATACTGAATTTCCTCCCTCGTCCACGGCAATTCTGCAAATCTAGTAGCCTATCAAGGAGAGCAGAGAGTCATCCCTTGGAAAATGGGCAGCAGCATCCTGTGAAGATGCCAGAAGCACATTTGTCCTGTGTTACACAGCGCGTGATAGACATCCCATCTGGCTCAAGTCCTGGAAGAAGTAGATCTAAATCAGCACAGTCTTCTTGTTCTAATTACTTCTGACCAAGAGGAACAGCACTGTCTCAGCAATACTGCTTCCAAGACCTCCACGCTGCATTGCACTATGCCACACACACCAAACTGCTCATTCCCCACAGTTTTCCTGCTGTATGAGCTTGCAGTCATTACAAGGTGGCATCTTGCTGTGTGCATTGTACTTCACCATGCTACAATATGGAGATTCAGCCAGTCCATTTTGATGGTGACTTCTGTCCAGGCAGCTTTTATAAATTATCCTTGGTTCAGTTTCAGTCCCTAAGAAAGGCTGGTGTGCCTGAGATAAGTTTGCTCACCAAACCAGACTGGCTGGTCTAATAAAACCTGTTATTGTCTCCTAATGGAGAATGATTTGGGGCATGAAAAATAAAACCAAGCAAAACAAAGTATGCATTACATAGATATCCAATTAATATTTGCAACCAGATTGACTCAATATGTCTATTTGCGATGAGACCCTTAGAGATTAAAGCTTTCGCTGTCTGTGAATTGGTTAACCCTTGCTGTTTGACTCAGGGGATTTCAGTCCCAGTCATCATGGTTTGTCTACTGCTTTCACCCGTGTCCATCCCCACTGCCTCACCGTGTACTGCACTTTGCTAACACAAAGCCAGATGTAGCGGACTTGAAGGTGGTGTAAACTGGTTACCTAGCTAATAATGATAACTGTGTCTCTCCAAATCTCGCAGGCATAGTATCCTGAACAGCCAGCTATTCAAGGGACCTAACAAGATAATACTGACCTTGGATGACCTCATCTTCATCAATCCAGAGCTACATAAAAAGGTAAGTCCTTCCACTCTGGAAAGTAATCTAGTGGGACACTCAAAGATAGATTTGCTCTGGAGTATTTTCATACCCATAAAGCTCTGGGAATGTCATTCACTTCTCCATGTCTCATTTTCCCCTGCATATCAGAGAATTTCCCGTATGCTGAGTGGTTTTGAGTCTCAGATTAGATGCACATGCAGTGTCAGAGCTGTTATGATGATGTGAAATAGTACCCTTGTTTGTGTGTATTTTAACAGCCAGGGCTTGTTCTTTGTTCTTGAGGTTGAATGGCATAGCATAGTTCAAGTCCATATAGCTAAACCATCTTACCTTTGAAAATAAAGTGTCTGCATCCAAACTACCTGTTGGGAACGGTTCCTGACCTGTGCTTGCTCCCATCCAGAGCTGGGGATCTCCTGAGGGAGTATCATTTGGCACAGGCCAGAGTCATGCCCAGGATCATGCCAACGATATGGATGCTGTGGAGCAATCCCTTTGCTGAGGTCACTGGCGCAGATACAGGCTTCTTGTCTATGCCAGAGGAGACATTTCCCTGTGCCCTGCTCAGAGAGATACCTGCCTCCTCTGGTGTCTCCCCTGAACCACAGCATTTCCATCACCTAAAGGGCCGCTGTAGTGTTTCAGGGTATTTCACAGGGTCAATGTCATGAGCCTTTTAGAGGTATTCAGAGAGGTGAGATGAGAAGTTTGGGAGGTTGCTATCATGGGTGAAATGTACAGCCCGAGGCAGAGCTGGAGTGGAGGTTTACATCCAGAGGTGGTAACAGTCTTGAACCTGCTTTTGTTGCCCTCCAGAGACTGACCTTGGACAGTCTGACTGATGCAAACAGCGTAGCAGCAGATGGCAGAAGCTTGAAATCCGTAACCCGCTCCTTTTCCTTGAAAAGTGCAGCTGCCACCCATGAAACCTCCAATGTGGCTTTGTATGAGGTAGGTTGGGACCTCGTGCAGCCTTCTCCCACTGCTTCAGTTGAGGTCTCAGGATGTGAATACTGATGACAGAGCCTGAGGGTGAAAATAAGTTACTCCCAAGCATGGACCTACCAGTGCTTAAGGTGACTCCACCCCAAACTTTACTCCAACACTTGGAGTCATGTTGGGTGGTGCTATTTGACATCCCTATGTAGTGTTGCCAGGTTTGGTCCCTGTTAGAGCTGTCCTTAAAGGCACTGTGAAGAACCTTTCCTGCAAGGTAGAGCCTTTAAGTGGTGACATGTCTAATAAGGACCTTTCTTACAAGACAGGATCCAAATACACAGAATAAAGGCTATCAAATTCCCCTGTGTGCCAATAGGACTCTGTGGGGTTTAAGCAGAGGCAATGGCCAATAAAACTCACCCTATCCGTCAGTTCTTTCCTAAAAACACAGCTTTTTGCAAAAATGGCATGGTGATTTTTCCCAAAAGGAGTAAAAGAAACTGGATAATTAATGCCAGAGAAAAGCTCTGGACAGAGTTACTTTCCTTTTTAATCAAGTTATCATTGTTTCTCAGATAGTAATACACCTCCCAGGTATGAAATTATGATCCAAGTGAAGGTCCTGCTTCACCCCATTTTTTTAGGGATTCCAGAGGATATTCTTATTTGGGTGTAATATAGAAAGAATCTACTGCCAAGAACACTGAAAATCCCCAGCCACTGTCAAAGTCAAAGATCTGGAGTTCAGGCCTAAGTCCCAATGTTAGCTGTTGCTCAGAGACTTGCTCTATCATTCATCCTCCTGTATTGTGGACAGGGAGACTGGGTGTGGCTGAAAAAATTTGAGACGGGAGCCGTTCACAATCTGCGGCAAAGCTCCACCAGCATCTTGAGGAAGGTAGGGGATGGCTGGGTATGTGGAGGGAAGGTTGCTTGGGGGACCTCTGTGACCGCAGGATATTTTTATCCTCTTTGTTTCCTGTTTATCATAGAATCATAGAATGGTTTGGGTTGGAAGGGACCTTAAAGATCACCTAGTTCCAACCCCCCTGCCCTGGGCAGGGACACCTCCCACTAGACCAGGCTGCTCAAATCATGGCTGTCAATGAGTCTTACACAGTGAAAGGTGTAGCCTAGAGAAGAGAAGGCTCCAGGGAGACCTTATAGCAGCCTTCCAGTACCTGAAGGGGGCCTACAAGAAAGCTGGGGAGGGGCTGTTTGCAAGGACATGTAGCGACAGGATGAGGGGCAATGGGTTTAAACTAGAGCAGGGTGGGCTTAGATTAGACATTAGGATGAAGTTCTTTCTAATGAGAGTGGTGAGACACTGGCCCAGGTTGCCCAGAGAGGTGGGAGATGCCCCATCCCTGGAAACATTCAAGGCCAGGCTGGAAGAGGCTCTGAGCAACCTGATCTAGTTGAAGATGTCCCTGCTCTTGGCAGGGGGGTGGAACTAGATGGCTTTTAGAGATCCCTTCCAAGCCAACATATTCTATAATGATTCTATGATGTTTCTATGAAATCTGTTGGAATGGACCATGCACAGTTACATCTGGCAAACTTACCAATGACCCGTGTGTCAGAGTCAGCCGCTTGCAAAACCCCATCCTGGACCTGACACTTCAAAGCTGGTGCAATGCTGAATGTACGACATGTCCTTTAAGTGGCCTTGTCTAGAAAGGCAGAGCGGTTTGGAGGAGATCATCCCTACCTGTGTCAGGGCAGGATGGTGCTCTGAGAGCTATTATCATGTGTTATTTGTTGACAATGTGGCACAGACACAATTGTGCATTTCTCTAGTATTTGCTTTGTGTCTCCAGATAAGACGCCTATTAGAAGTTTACTTTTAGTCTCCATTTTATTATTATTACTAAACGACAAGAAAACACATTTTCCAAATTCAAGGCCATTAGTTGTTGGCAGCTACTGTTAACATAGGAGTGGCGTTTTTACACATATAACAAATTTACCAGGGCATGTCTCCAAAGCCACCACTGATGGATGACTTTGGATCCTCCAGGCATGATATTCCTTTCCAGATCACACCAGAGCTGAAGCAGGGCTCAACATGCTGAACTCAATTTACCCCCATGAAGCCATTTTGTCCTAGTGAAAAATCCAATCCAGCTTGTCTAAATAAAAAAAAAAATTCTGTTCAGTTTGCTTTTCCTATCTTGCTTTCTTTGTCTTAATGAACAGGCTAAGAAAAGCAAAGTTTAAAGAGTGTAGGATTGCAGAAAATAAGCAGCGAAGAGGTTGTTTACTCCCCCATCCTTGTGTGAAAGACTGTTTGGGAGTACAGGAATGTTAAGGATATCTAATGATATATAGAAGCTGCTGAGCAGATGTCTGGCTGACTTGGTCTCCCTGTGATTCACTGTCTTGTTTCAGATGAAAGATCTGCGTCATGAAAATGTGAATCTGTTTCTGGGCTTTTTCTCTGACTGTGGCATCTTTGCCATAGTGACAGAGTACTGCTCCCGAGGAAGCCTGGAGGACTTGCTGAGAAATGAAGATATGAAACTGGATTGGATGTTCAAGTCCTCTCTCGTGATGGATCTAATTAAAGTAAATTCATTGCTCCTGCTGAGGCATGACCTGCATGTGACTTTTATATTGACATAGCTATTTCATCCAGGACTTCGGGATTTTTATAGTAATACAGGGAAAAACAATGTGAATGCAATTATACTGGTATAAACACACATCTTATTCCTGTTTTGTTACCATCTGAGAGAAGGACTACATACACTCAGCAGGATGAGATGTTAAATCTAAATATCAGGCCAGAACTCATCACCTAGAACAATGACTTTGGTGACAAATTCTTACTTTACAAAGGTCCTTTCTTGTCATAAACCAGAAATGCATCTAGTATAGAACCAAACCATAGCCATCCCCTGACACAGGATGGCTACGTTTATGATCACTTTAGAAGAGTGTTCACACTTCAATCATGTCCCATGTGTTTTCATCCCTTAATGGTGAACTACCAATATGGACAGGTGGCCTACAGAGGACAGACTGCTGGAACCATTCTTACAGCCCATGGTCCACCTTCTGATCCTCCTTGAAGGAGCTGGGTAAGGGTATCCAGCTTTTAATGGTTTCCCTTGACCTAACCATTGGGTACTACTTGTGCCCACCTTGTCTAAAAGTACAATTTCTGAGTGCAACAAGTCCTAGGGCTACAGAGGGAGGCATCTGACTGTTGCTTTAGGGTGCAGCTAGCCCAGTTCCTCTGCCTAATCCTTTCTGAACTTTTCCCATAGCTTCTTGGGTTGATCAGCACTGCATTTCACATAGAGTCAATGCTGTATTTGATGCTATCCAAGGTGACAATTTGGTTTGGTGTCTCTGAACGCTGACAGATAATATAATTCTTAAGAAACAGCTTCTATCTTTTCTATGTTTCATAGGGAATTAGATATTTGCATCACCGAGATTTCGCCCATGGACGTCTCAAGTCTCGTAACTGTGTTGTGGATGGCCGCTTTGTGCTGAAGATCACTGACTATGGTTATAATGAACTCTTAGACGCACAGAAATGCCCGTATGTTCAGCCACCTCCAGAAGGTAAGTGTCACAAGGAAATATTTTTTGGGGAAATATTTGTCTATTGATTTAGCAGATGATCATCCTAATGCAATTGCAGGCCAGTGGCCACATAAGGATTTATGTGCTCAATCTCATGATATCTAGTTGCCTGTATACAATGCATTGTTACAGGAAAGGATAAGTATTTTCAGACTTCCCGAAAGTGACATGAATAGCAGAGTGTCATGGTAAGTAAAAAAGATTTCATTATAAGCAGTGACAGAACTTAAGGTTGTTGTAGATGGAGAAGGATTTAAGTGCCCCTGAAATCTGATCAAACTTGAATTTCTGTGAGCAGTGGAGCTGGCTTCACATCTTTAGCCTTAACCCTATATTTGAAGTTTTAGGTTAACCCAAATGCATTGTTTGGTAAAACTAAGCCATCTGAAACACAAGGTAGTACAGGTCTTTTTGAAATAGGTCCTCTTCATGCTAATCACCAAAGGCTGACACATGACATTCCCACCACTTAAGAAATGCATCCAGTATAGATGACACCTGACATTCCCACCTGCATCTCATGGGACCAGGTTTGGAGACGTGACAAGGATTTCATTCACCTGACCATTGTGTTGGGGTTCCTCTGGTATCCTAGTTTATTCTTCAAACCTGGCTTCAAATAATATGTAGTGTTTTGATCCCTCTGTCACAGGATTTGATTCCTACACACTTCCATTGCCTTAGATAGGGCAGTTGCCAGAAGACCTTCTTCTCCTCCCTTACAAAAGTTATATATGTTGCAGTGGCTGAAATGCTCCTTATTCCCATTACTCAGAATACACAGTTACCACGGTAACAATAGCCCAGTCTGAAGAAGATGAATTTCTTGATGAGGCTGGGTATGTTTTACAACTGTGTCTTGCATCACTTGAGCTATCGGATTACAAAGACTGATCATGCTCCAGACTGACACAAACTGCTTTTATGGAAACTATGTTCATTTAAGAAGAACTACAGAAAATATTTTATTAACTGTTGCTTTGTAAAAGTGTGACAGTAACAAGAAATCCAGGCTTCAGTGCCAACATTTTGTCTGAGTGATATCTTCAAACAAAAAAGGATGTTAAATCTTTTGGCAACGGTGAGAAGACCTCTTATGTTGAAGTTCAGGGTTGGTGTTATACGATATACATTGTTGGTACAGCAACATTTTTTTAAAAGGTAGAGTGAAATTTGGAAAATTCAAAATTTTTGTCAGGATGGAAGTTTAATATTTCTAACACATCACAAGAAATAAAAGACTGAGTAATGAAGTACATTCCAACCTTTCCTCAAGTGACTGAAGCGTTCATTTAAGCACTTCATTTGCAATAGTCTGAGCTCAAGTGTAAGAAGCGTGATGCTTTTGAATTTTTTAGAATTGCTCTGGACAGCTCCTGAGCTCCTGAGGGACCCAGACATGTGCAGGAAAGGCACGTTCAAAGGGGACATTTACAGCTTTGCAATCATCCTACAAGAAGTGATTGTTCGGGGTCCACCATACTGCATGTCAGAACTCTCAGCCGAAGGTAGGCAACTATTTCAGTACATTTTTGAGGCTTTAGATAGAGTGCTCATAAAATGTCTGGACAAGCCCCTTGGGTAAAACGTTAGTATGGAAATAATGTTCCAATCTCATGACCTTTCTCAGTGACAAAAGGCTGTTTTCAACAAAACATCCATAATAAACATCAAAACGTGTAGTTCTGATCTCAGCCACAGTATGGGACCCATCACTGCTATCAATGGGGTTTGGGGCTCTGGGTCCCCCCAGGGATGCTTCAGAGCTGGCCGGCACTCCAGTTCCATGTCCAAATTTTGACTTTTCATTACAGTGTGGGGTGAAATCTGATGGCAGAATTTCCCATAGCTTGGAAACTCCTTTGCTTCCCACTCATCAGCCTTTTTTCGTATGTTGTGGGGCTTGAGTTTTTTAACTGGACCTGTAACTATCATCCTAATTTGTTCATCTGCCCATCTGTTTTTCCTTAATTACTTCCCCATTTAAAGATTTTCTCTCTTCAGCAGAAATCAAAGTGATACATCATGACCTCACTGACATATATAAGGTGGCTTATATCAGAAATAGCGAAGAGGTGGACTTCTTAGGAACTGCTCATAGTGCAGCTCTCATTAGTTCAAGCTATGTTGTGCATGCATAGGAAGAGCAAACATGCTGCAGTCAGGCCACAAGCATTTGAACAAGGAAGTAGTGAGAACAAGCGAAAAAGAGCTGATTTCAGTGAAAGCCCATTCCCAACATGTTTTAGGATGGACAGTCACCAAGCAGGGCATGGCCATTCAGTATCTGTCAGTTCAGTGACTGAAAAAGTGGGTCCCTGGCCTTGCTGAGCCCCAAGCTGCTGCAACAATGCAATTATAATTATTGTGATGTAACCCACTCTGTAATTCAGAGCTGGACGTATGATGTAGCCTATGATGTCTCAGGTGTCCCACTACCTGATCCCCATGGGGAACCTCCAGCAAATGTTGCACATAGTACTCTCCAGTTTCCTCACCCGATGAAATGATGAATTCCTACTTATTTGGTCCTAATCCTCAAGGAGCTTTGACGTGTGGCGTGAACTTTAAAACTGTCTGGGGAAGGCGTTTCCCCTTGGCTGCCCCTGGAAATATTTGGGCCAGGTGCTTACTTTAGTTCATTTGGTGGAGAGTGGTGGGATGAGCCAAAGAGCTTAAAAGTAAACTGTCAACACTGGAAAGCTTTGGTTACTCACAATAACAGCTGTGGAAACGCAGGGCTCCTGCCAGAAAGAGGATGGTTTTCAATCCAGATGACTGCTCTGCACTACACAAGGTGAAACTTTCAAATACAATCACTTTGGGTGAAAAACCCCACCATTTCCCCCAAGATATTCTTACTAAGAAATACCAAAATTGAACCTGGGGTTGGGTTCAGACATCACACTCCCCTGTCCATGCTTCAGCTGTTAATGAAACCTTCAGCCCTCCTCCTTCGCTGTAGCACTGTTTTATCTAAAAACCACAGATTCAAGGGCTGACTTCTCAGGGTCTGAAAACCCAAGCCAGTTCCTTATTAATCTTATTTCAACTCTGGATAGGGAGTCACTTCCCACACGTTGGTTTAAACCCAAACTCTCCCCCTTAAAATACTTTCCACTGTCTCCATTCCCATCAGCCTTTTAAGTACTGGTTCCCAGTTAATGATGAAGCATCAGAGGCTGGTATCCTTCCTGTCTGGGCTTGGCCATAACTCTCTGCTCCCATAGACGATCGCAGAGCTTAATGGAGAGAGTCAGAGGCAATTTCAATAAACACAAGCCTGCAGGCTCACACATCCATCTGTCACACAACCTTCCCCCATCCAGCCCCTTTATTGCTCATAACCTGGTTCTCCAGGGACAAAAAGGCAGAGGGATTTGTTATCTTTTCAATCCTCCAAAACACTCCTGGCAGAGAAAAGCAGAAAACCCCAGGTCCATTTGACACAGCCAGTGGGTAGTGAGGAGTAATGGTGATGGCTGAAGGGGGGAACAAGGGAGAGGCGAAAAGGTCCGTGTCCTTTGTCCTCACCGAGACCACCCATCTCACAATGTGCTTCCCATTCTTCTCTTTGTCACAGAAATTATAAAGAAAGTGAAGAAGCCCCCTCCCCTGTGCCGCCCAAACATAGCCCCTGAGTTGGCCCCCCTGGAGTGCATCCAGGTAATGAAGCAATGCTGGGGTGAAGCCCCCGAGCGACGTCCAACCTTTGAGGAGGTATTTCATAAGGTCGGTGAATAGAGCAGCAGGTGGAATCCTTTGTTTGTACTTGGCAGGAAAGTGTGTTTTATTTTTTTAAATTAACCCTTAAAAAATGTCAGGAGAAGCCCCAAAGCTCTAGTCTTGCCTTTGCTATTTATTGTGTTATTTTATGGTTCATGGTGTCTAGATATTTGATTTCATTGGCCAGGCCTGGCCTGGCTTACACCTTGTCCTGAACTTGGGCTGTCATGGCACCAGCACATGGGGTGTGAAGCAGGCTGGACATGGGATTAGTGTCTTCACATTTGCAGTGTACCTGCACCAACATTCTCATGGAGATCAAAGATCTGCAAATTATGATAACACCTTCAGATCAATATGTTGTTTGACCTTCTAAATTATTTAAAAGGTGATTAAGAGAAAAATTTACCAAAGGTTGTTAAACACAAAGATACCATGTTTGGCATAGGAGGTCTCTGAACTGCAAATTGGTGGATGCTGGGAGCATATCCCAAGGGAATATGGCTGTAGCTGAGCCCTCTTTGAATAGCTTTCCCGGACATCTGTTACTGGCCAGTGTCATGGACAAATACTGGCAAAATAAATGCCTTGTCTGATGCAGCAGTACTGTTTCTATGTTCCTATAAGGTCAAACTAGGTAAAATTTTCCTAATTTTTACCTTCCAGTTCTATGAAACTGTGATTATTTTTATACCCATTGGACTTCACTGTTGAGCCTAAAGCAGCGTCTGAAGCCTCAGATTATCCAAATTGTCCAGAGGCTCAGCTTCAGGTCGAGAGAGAGCAACTCAGTGAGCAGCTGGGGGTGTGGGATGGCAGTGCATGAATACGTGACAGTGTGCAAAGGTGGATTTAATACCAGTAACAGATAAGCAGTTTCTAAGTGTTGATGATGCCCTGAAATTTGTACCTCTGAATGCAAAGGGCTGCAAGTCACCCGAAAGGCAGGTCATGGGATAAATGAGTGTGCAAATTTACTGCATGCTAGGACTCCGTAACAACTCACGTACACATTGACAACTCATGGAAGGTGGTGTTTCACTTAACACTCACTGAAATTTCACAGAGAAGCAATATATTCTGGGGCAGCTTTTTATAGTTAGTGATGCAAATTCATTCTCTAGTTTGCCTTTATTTTTTATGTCTTGCCACTGCAAAAGCCAGTCTTTATCATTGTCCCCTTAAAAATGTTTGGGTTTTGTTCATTTCTAAACTTAGAGTGCTACAACGATGTAATGAGATGGAGAAATAACTCTCTAGCTTGATTTTTCCAGTTCAAAACCATCAACAAAGGGAAAAAGACCAATATCATTGACTCAATGCTCAGGATGCTTGAGCAGTATTCAAGCAACCTGGAAGATTTAATCAGGGAGAGGACAGAAGAGCTAGAGATTGAAAAACAGAAGACAGAAAAACTACTGTCACAAATGCTCCCCCCGTAAGTACTGGTACTTTAGATGGTAAAAAATCCCTCATAGCTAGACTAGACAAAAGAGTTCCCCAGGGGTGAGCAAGATTGCAGAGCTGACCTCCAATCTGGGCAAGCACCTTTCCATCAAGGTAATAAACTTAAATCAACACTTGTTACAGCCATATAGATCCTTCTATTTATTGGAAGACATTTTGAGCACAGTAGGAGATGAGTTTCTTAGCTTTTGGGCATGCCCTACAGCAAGGGTTTGTGCCCTGTCATCTTTGCTTGTGTTGTTATTTCAGATCGGTGGCAGAAGCTCTCAAGACTGGTGGCACTGTGGAGCCGGAGTATTTTGACCAGGTGACCATCTACTTCAGTGACATTGTGGGCTTCACAACCATTTCAGCCCTCAGTGAACCCATTGAAGTTGTTGACCTCCTGAATGACCTGTACACGCTGTTTGATGCTGTTCTTGGAAACCATGATGTTTACAAGGTGAGGAGTACCTGACCGTAAGGATCAAGCCATGCCTGGGTCAAACACTCTTGTAGTTTTATTCTATTACTCTTTCCCATCCCTTTCAATTTATTTATTTATTGCTTTGTTTTGTTTATTAATGCCACGGTATTTGGCAGGTGGAGACAATTGGTGATGCCTACATGGTTGCCTCAGGGCTCCCAAAACGGAATGGAAACAAGCACGCGGCTGAGATAGCCAACATGTCCCTGGACATCCTCAGCTCAGTGGGAACATTCAAAATGAGACACATGCCGGACGTCCCCCTCAGGATACGAATCGGGCTGCACACAGGTAGGCAGCTGCACTCGCCTTGTGCCTGAACATCAAACAAACTGCTGTTTTGAATGCTTTCTCCCTGCCTGCCCCAAAACAAGAACCCTTAGAAGGTGCTTTAAAATCTTCCATAGCAACAAGGGCATTAAAATGGAAATACACACCCCAAGGAGGGAAATGGCAGTGTCATTTGAGGGAGAAACTGAGTGTTCTGTCGCAGTCAGGAACTGCATCAGACATGTTAGTTACAAGGTTTTCATTGTAAAGGTGGCTCTTTGATGTGCCATAGGATCTTCTCCGGTGTGATGTGGAGACATCTTTGTCACTCTGTTCTGAAATGAAAAAGCACAGAAAAACAGGCATACAGGGTGAAAGAATGAAAAAGGTTGGGGAGATTCATTACAGGTAGGACATAACTGGAAGAATATGTGATACAGCTATATTAAAAAAACCCCATGTTATAAAGAAACTAAATCGTGTCTAGTACAGAAGTCATAATCTATTCAATTAACAGAAGAGTGGTTTATTTAAAAAGAAAATAAGTTGTTTTTTTTTAATACAAAGTGTAACCAAACTGCAGAACAAAACACAACAAAATATATAGTAGGATTGCAGTCATCAGGTAACCAAAAGTATGACTGGGATTGTAAACGGAAGAACAGTCATCTGCTGTTATCATAGAATCAATATTTTTGAAGAGATATGAAGATTCATAATTTTATACCCTAGTCATCCAGTAACAAATTTTTCCCAGCTGTTCATCACCAGACTTCTTGCATCTCCTTCTGAAGTACCAGGTACTGCCCATTGTGGGAAGCCAAATAATAAGATTGTTCAGGAGTCTGACCCATTATCACAGAGATTTTTGTCCTTCAGCCTGTCTGATAATGCTCACATTTTTGCAGCTTTGACATGGAAATGTTTTACAGAAGTCAGTATCCTGGTCCCTGTTATACACATAAGGAAATAAGAGCAGAGAAGAAGAAGAATCTCACCCAGAATATCCTGTGAACAGAGCTGTGACCTGAGCAGGGCTAAAATCATTATTTCTTATATCCCAGACCATATAAGTTATTCTTTTGGGGTTATCTCTGAAAACTCATCTCCCTACTGTTTTCTTTGCAGTTTGGGGGTCTTGGCTGTCCCTTCATAGAAGTCTAAAGAGTTAAGGAATGATTGCAGGAACAATGTGAGTTTTATACTCCGGCAGAAATGAGATGAGTCTATGGCCCCACCTTGTCTTGCCCAGAGCAGGACTCTCTGGAGAACTAGCAGCACATTTTCAACGTGGAAAGAGAGGAATTCAGTGTGTAACATCTGCTGCTGCCTGTTGACAGCAGTTCTGCAACAGGTCTTCCACGCACCCAGCCAAAAATCTATCCCTAGATGATGTGTGCGGGGGGTAGTTATATTTTTTCTTGTTTTTTCTGAACTCTGGGTATCTGGAAAGCAGTGTTGCTATGAGCTGTCGTGTAGGGTGCGAGAGGAAGAAGGGGAGGAATTGATATTTTCTTTCTAAAGAAGCAGAAGCCAGGTCTTGTTTTGCACAGATCTGGCAACGTCCTGCTCTTATGGGAGCAGCGAGAAATGCATGCTCCAAAGCAAACCATCTCTCTGAGACACAGAGCTCACAGCAGAGTTTGATTAACCCTAGACCCCATTTCTCCTGAGGAAAGAAGCATGCTGAGGGAATCACCAGCATCATGAAAGCATCCAGGAAACATTTGGGGCAGAAGAGGGCTTGGCTTACACTTTCACTGTCCTGGAAAGGATGGAGAATGGGTGTGACCACCAGTTTTGTGGGACAACTGCTTTCTGGAAACTGGTGCCAAGAAGAGCTCATGATCCCCTCTCTGAAAATGCAATAAATGCCGTTTGCACATGGGCTGCCTGTGTCCCTCCAGCCCCAATGGAGACCTGCAGCTCTGGAAACTTCTCCTGGCCCATGCCCATAGTCCACTTGTGTCAATGCATGGGTAAGGCAAAGAGGATGAGAAGACCAGTGTTTGGTCTGCAGTTTCTGCCCTGCTTCAAATGCACCCTGGAGTCTTGGCTTTCCTCTCTCGACTTGGCTGCATGTCCAGAAAAACTCAGCTGACTCAGCTGTTTCCACACCATCCATATCTGGGCTGGAGCTGGATGGCTGGGGAGAGCGGTGGTGAGAAGACGAGTTTTTCCACGGAGGCTGAAGAGGATCTGTTTATCGGTCAGGCTCTTTGGCAGACAGCCCCACACTTCGATCAAGCTTATTAACCTCTGTGGCACCACGGATGGTTGTTGCAGAGTCGTAGCCAGCACGGCTCATTAACTGACCCTGCAAGCCTTGGCAAAGCGCTCTTTCAAAACAAACCAGCGGACCTGTATAATTAAACAACTCGGCCATAATGTTCTCATCACAGGGTCTCTGGTTTCCTCTGAAACTTGTTACTGTGGGAGATTTATTGCTGGAAGTTTTTGTTAGCCCTTTGCTGAGGCTGTCTCGACAAAGGGGGAACACACACAGGCAGCAAAGGCAGTGAGTGAATTAACTCTTGGATGCTTTCACCATGGAGAAGTCCTTTCGCCGTGTTGGCACTGCAAGGTTAGTTTTGAACTAGCAACTTTCTGCAACAGGAGGACAGGCTTAAAGGCAGTCATCTAGAAAGATAGTACCTGTCCATAAAAATCTTGCCTATCCTAGGTTGTGAGCTTTGCAGAAATGATTGGGTGATCGTACTGACTCAGTAGGAAACCTAAATGTAAATAGAATCATAGAATCATTTTGGTTGGAACAGACCTTTAAGATCATCAAGACCAACCATTAACCTATAACTGCCCAGTTCATAACTAAACCATGTCCCCCCACAATACATATAAATGTCTTTTAAATACCTCCAGGGATGGTGACTCCACCACTTGCCTGGGCACCCATGTGGAGATGTTTCCAGGAGTGCTAGGGGGCCTGCACTCACTTTGTGGTCGGTGGAGATCTGGTGGACATGTAAATGGACCCTGGAGAGTTGCTCAGGTGCAGGGCTGGGAAGGCTCTCCCAGCTCACTTGACTGCATTGACTTGGCCTCCACCAACTACAGTAGGAGCTCTGCTACCTGTATTTGTACTTAGAATCAAATCCTCCTGAGTGAGGGCTGGTTTTTGACAAGAACCCCTTTTTTTATGTCATTGCAATGCTGACTACAGCAGGGGCTTTGATCCTTACTGAGATGTCTGAGTGCTGCTGTCATGTCATCACCACGAGATGAAGAGAGGTGATGCCATGTGAGTTAGTGTTTTCTAAGGGAAAGCTCTTATTGAAGCAAGAATTAAAATGTCTCCAATAAGACCCCTTTTTATGCACGCTTTAAGGACCAGTTAGGTAAGCCTTAGGACCTTGACCCCATAGTAGCAGCAGTGTCTTTACGGTTGTGTTATTGAAGTGCCTACAGACTAGACCCTGAAAAAAATTTCTCCAGTGGATATAGCTTCTCCCCTGAAGAGCTTGAAACAAATTAGTGAATACTGATAAGAATGGAAATTTAATTAGAAAAATTTCTGAGGGGCAGTGTCTTAGTCAAGGTTGCACCATTAAATCATCTTTACTCGATCTCCAGTGGTCCCTGCATACTATGTTTGACCCAGACGTGCTGTATAAGTCCTTGTAATATTCTTGGTATGAAATTTTCTCCCCCCCCCCCCTTTTTTTTTTTTAATCTTTAGGCAAGTGGTGCTTCATCAGGAGGGAGTTAAATTTCGTCTAACCTCTCAGTTTGCATCCTCTGTGAATTTCATTGAAATCCTGTTACTTGGACTCTGCAGCAACAATTTTTCAGAGGTCATAGCAAGAGGGATTCTTGTAAAGTTCCCCATAGCTTTCAGCTATGGACCTTCATTGCCCTTAAGATGTATCTGAAAGCTATATGAAGAATCAATTTTTGTAATTAAGGTGTCTAAAATCACAGTAAAATTACATCGTCCTAAACCAAATAACTGATCACTTCTACATGAGAGTGCAATTATTATTACTATTATTATTAAAACTATTATTACTATTTTAAAACTTTTTGACCTACAACTTTTTCTCTTCTAACCTTGCATGGGAAAACATTTCCTAGATGTCAGCTTTGTTAAATCTTAATCCAGAAGGATCATAAAATTGAAAAGGCAGGCAGAGCCTGAAAAGACATATGACAACACATACACCGAATACAAAATACAGAGAGGTCTGCCTTCTCTCTGCAGGAAGCCTCGGACCTCTTTGCATTTCTGAGAACATTTTCTTTCTGTATTTTAAAAACTTTTTCTTTGGGTTTTGGGGTGGGTTTTTTTTGCATTTATTTTGCAAACCTGATGTTTTAAATTGTTGGTGATGAAATTTAGCATCTCATCCCTCAGAGCACAGCCCAAACATTAGCTAACCTGAGTGCCCCAGATGGCAGTTGTCTGTGCTGTTTGCCTGCCACACATTTTATCTCCGTGTGTGTGCATGTTGGTGTGAATCCTGCATGCATACCTCTCCCTGAGAACTTGGCACTGGTTCTTTGTGAGTTAGTTTGGAAGGGAGTGGATCTCATCTAAAGAATGAGAGAGGGGAAAAAATAAACAGTTTTTGGCTAGACAGAAGAGCTAATGATGTCTTCCTTTTCAAGGAGAGGAACATAAGGAGGGAACACAGGGTGGTCTAGCGTGCTGCCAGCATCCCTGGATGTCCAAGAGTGATTTTCAGTCCTGCTTCACTGGGACACAGGGCATGTTACAGGACTTTATTTTTTTCAGGTGGAAAAGGAGGTCCTTTTAAAATGAGATTTCAATAGTTCTTGAGCTTCCATGAACTCTGAAAAATTTGTCCCAGATCATGGTGAGCTGAGGTCCTACCACACAAGACCTTTGCCAGGCATAAAACAACAATGCTTGATTTTGGGTTGCTTGTAGCAAGCACCAAGGCCAATGAGTTCTTTAAAAATCCTGTATTCCCAAGTGATTTTTCAGTATCAGAGGAGAGGATGACATTCGTTTGTCAGTGGCCCCCTCACTTTGTGCAGTACCTTCTGGGTTATACAGATGATGTGTCTTTCAGGGCCTTGTGTGGCCGGTGTGGTGGGGCTCACCATGCCGCGGTACTGCCTCTTTGGAGACACGGTGAACACGGCATCACGAATGGAGTCTACAGGCCTGCGTGAGTATTTGGCACAGTCGCTGGGGTGGGTGGTTGACAAACTTCTCAAGAGAGACCAAGAAATGCATATCTTTATTTGTAAGCATTGCAACTGAATTGGCTCTGAAGAAAGGGGCAATTCAAACAACAAAATTCAAAGCAGCCTTAAGAGGACGTCATTAGTTTTGCCATTGTAGGTCAGCTTTAAGCCCCTGCCTTCCAGCTACAGTCCTCTGATTTGGATCCCATCAACCAAAAGGAACATGAATCTTGCCCTAAATTTATCCTATGTGGGTTGGATCTTGCTTTCAGTCAGCGCTGAGGACCTTCAATTCAGAACTGTTGTTGCACAGTAAAGTAATGCACTTACCTGCCATGGCCAGTGCAAGGGAAAGGTTGAAGCACATGTGGGCAACCACAGGCAGTGATGTCCTGCAACATGAAGGACATAATTTGTAATGGCTTTATTTATCAACACTAACAGCTCCACAAATTAGCAGGTCTTAACGAAATCCTTAAGCTTCCCTTCCTCTTTGGGTTTTCTTGATGTCTTTCTTGATGGGTTGATGTTCATGCTATTTTTCCCTCAAGTTCTTGCCTTTATTTTTCTGAGGCTTTCAGTTATAAAAGGCGAGTCTCCACACACAGAATCAATAGCTGCAGCAGATAAGATGAAGACTCCATATCTGGAGTCTTCCAGACATGTAAGAAGAGGTGGTACAGAAGGAACATTTCTCTGTGTTGCAGTCATATATGTATCCAGATATGCTTTTTTTTGGTGTCCTTGCTAAGACACAGATCTGTAAACCATAGTGGAAGAGCTGTGGGTGACACAGTGGACAGCTGTATCAGAGCCCTGGATTACTTTCAAATTTGCTTTTGATGTCCAGGCTACCAGTGCAAGTTTATTCTCAAAGGCAACGTCTCATGCATTTTAAGCCTTAATCTCTGATCTCCCTTTTGATATTTTCAACAGCTATAAGAAATTACCCATTGTGGCTACTTTGCAAGCTACACAAAGTTTGTGATATTTAATATTAAAATCTTGAGGTCCTGCTAGGCTAGAAACACGCTGCAGTGTATATATTGGAACTTCTTCACTCTTTCATACAATCCTCACATTCTCTAGATTTAGTGATTTTGATTAGACTAATTAAGACAACCAGTTAGGCTAATCATTAATTGAGTAACATTGCCTTTCTTGTGATGATGGCTGGCTTATTTTAAGTGCCACGCATAGCATTTGGAAAGCAGTGGAAAGAAGGGAATACTTTGATAGCAGATTTCTAATGGCAAGAAAGATATTTGAAGAATCTCAAGGTTTAGACCCTTAGAAGTGCAAAGCCCCACTGAGACGGGAGACAGCAGGAGCACTGCAGATACAGGAGCATCTTTATATATTAATTGGAATGTATATAGATACAGAGTAATAGGAAGATTGTAGGTTAGCATCTCAGGAAATGTAGCTCAAAGCTGTGTGGTATTCTTCTGTATATTTGAACTGATGTTCTTCTTTCTGATTATTCTGCCAAAAAAAAAAAAAATTGATCATCCCCTGTCCTTCATGAGGGAAGGGAACATGATTGACAGATTTGAAAAAACACTTCAACAAAAGCAACAACAAAGAAACCTCTTTGGGGGGAAAAATGTTTTAGGAACATTCGTTGAATGAGAAACATTCACACCAACAGAACAGCAACAAATTTCAGTGAGTTCCAGCAAAACAACTGTAAAAAACCTGCAAAAAGACTGTAAAACCAGCTGGGGGGAGGTGGGAGTTTGATAAAGATCTCCACCTTTGCCGGTTTTGTTCATAGGCTGTTAATAGTAGCTCTAGATGGAATCAATTACTGAAAAGCACAGATGGATCTAGATGCACAGCCACATTTTCATTATTTCTCCTCGGAAACTTCATCTCTCTGCTCTTCATCCCAACTTTCAAAATGACGTTGGGTGTCTGGAGCAAGACAGTTGTTTATTTTTCTTTTCTTTCTTGCTGCCTACTTATGCTGTGGCAATAGATAAAACTGGCATTCTTGATTCCAGCTGGCAACGTTGCTGAAAAAACATGAATTAAGAGATGGGCTTCTATATTTAGAGTGTTTGGTATCCTTCTCCAGGAAGTCCCCAGTGTAGATCTTCCCTCACCCTGTGCTTGTTAGGATCCATCCATCAGCATCATACTCTACGTAGAGGAGCACCACACAGCTACACCAGCTACATGCCTGCATGCCTTGGAGGACTTTTCCTTGTCAGAATGAAGCAGTGGGGAATTTGCAGTGTGTGTGCAGTATAATGATCCAGCTGTTTTGCTTTCCATTCCCAGCTTACAGAATTCATGTCAGCCAAAGTACAGTGGATACGCTTCGGAGTCTAAATGAAGGGTATGAAATCATACCTAGGGGAAAAACAGAACTGAAGGTAAGAAGGCCAGGGCTGTGCAAAATGCTTCACCGGGGAATGTTCTTGCTTGAGGAATTTTCATATTAAGCTCTTGTTTGGCTTTCATCCACCACTTTTCTGCTCTATCCTTCCCAAATTGTCACCATCAGTTGTTTCAGTACATGAAGTAGTTCCTGAAGGACCATGGGATCGAACAGTCAGCTGTATGTGCCGGATCTAAGTATTTATTTAGGACTCTATTTAGTCCACCCTTGTCAGAAACTGTAACTTTTCACAGTGTCCAAACAAGACAACGCTTTCTAAGTCAACTAATTCAAAACATCACTTCTCCCCTTACATAGTCAATAGGCAGAGGTAGGAGCTTTGCTTGCCTTAAACACCTACCATAAGAGATCTGAATATGATCCC
The DNA here is from genome assembly GCA_013400135.1 of Rhinoptilus africanus. Taxonomy (NCBI): domain Eukaryota; kingdom Metazoa; phylum Chordata; class Aves; order Charadriiformes; family Glareolidae; genus Rhinoptilus; species Rhinoptilus africanus. The sequence goes on along the minus strand of VXBO01002675.1, from coordinate 54,540 downwards.
AGGTCACTCAACAATCTATGATGACAAGTATAATCATCCCACCTGAGTTCATATGTCTGCTAGTGGAGACCTGAGGTAATTATTCCAGGTTCAGTCGGTGGAAAGAAACCTTTACATAGTTAGTGGAGATAAATTGGCACTTTAGGAAATTATTAACCTGACTTATTTTCAGGAGTCCAGTTTATGTGAAGATGGATGTTGCCTTAGAAGTGCCTGTTTTCTTCCACTTCTTCAGTCAAGGGTGATTGACTCTGATATAGATGCCTATATTCCATCAGGTGCATCTCACCTTAAAAGCTAAATCATCAGTGGTGGGAGAGGAAGTCATTAGTCTGATACTTAGTCCAGCAACAGTTGTAAATCTCTCAATTAATGATGATAGTGCTGCCAAATAAGATGATTAGAGAACTTGTAGTTTCTCATTTCTGCTAAGCTATGTAGTTTCAATGACCCAAATCAATGAGGGTCATTTGTAGATGACAGTTTGAACAAGATGTACTCTTCTAGGACAGGGAAATTCAAATCATCCCTGAATAACTGTCAAGGAGAGCCTAAGATTTCCAGCCATGCTCTCTCTCTGGGTGTATATGAAGCCCTTAGAAACCCAATGAGGAAGTTCTGTATTAAGAAGAGGGTGGTGAGAAAGCTGCTTCTTATCTGGATTTTTGTTTTTGTTTTAGGGTAAAGGAGTAGAAGACACATATTGGTTAGTTGGGAAAAAAGGCTTCCTGAAGCCCTTACCTAAACCTCCTGAAATAAAGCCAGGGTAAGTGCGACTTCATCACTGTTCAACACATTCACTAAAAGGTCCTTGTTGGAGTTCACAGGATGAATAGCTGTCTTCCCATGGTACCTGTTTGCAAAGTCTGTATCATTTTCCTTAGGTGACTTACAGTTTCAGGCATAGTGCTGGGACTCAGAAGTGATGCGGTTTCTTCAGATCCTCTCATTAATCACAGTTCCCAAGAAGTGGCAGGGAAACTTGCTGCTTCCCCCCTATAGTTCCTTAGAGGTGGAGCACCATTGAGTTCCTTCCTGAACCTCTTACTTACTCTGTGTGCATATGGGACAAGCACAGGTAGGGACATTTTTGTAACTCTGGTGTCATTAGTGTATGGGTGACACTCAAATTTTTCTCTCCTTCCATCAAAGCCTGCAGAATACACCAGCCTCATGCACCATATGAACTTGTTTCTTCCCTGTAGCACTGTTCATTCAAACAGAACAATTTGTGTTGTAAAAACATGGCACCATTATGTAATTACAGACTTAATGATGTTGCCACCATGCAAGTGGTGGTGAGCAAAGACTGAAATCCATTAAGCCATTTTGTAGCTTTGCAATGCCTGACTTTGCAAACAGAGTACTTCCTGTTCGACTGTCACGTGCTGTATGCCTGCAAAGGATGATGTGGTCAGGACATAAAAACCAGGAGGGGGATTTGTTTGACAAGAACAGTATAGTCACCCAGATTAAAGCTAGTCAACCTTGACTCCCTTTATAGTCAGCAAAGAGAAATACATACTCAGGGGTCTGATTCGACTGGCCTGCTTGGACGTCTGTATTAGAAGATGAATCGTCCTTGCAAGATGCCTGTTTTATTGCCTGTAAAGATGTCTTACAGTGACTAGCTCAGAGACAGATGTCTGACAGCAAACAGGGTCTGGTTTTACTTTGGCTCTGACTTCCTCTGCAACCAAGGAGGCACCAAAGCTTCTATCTTGAGAGTAGGTTCTTCTCACCCTGGTTTTACCATCTAAAAGCATGCATTAGGCCTCTGTTGACTGTTGAGGTTCTTTCCACAGTCCTCAAAGAGCCCGTCCTCTGCTCATGTGTGCCAAAGTCAGACTTACACAGGCCGGAGCTGTTTCTCGACATGGATTGTAAATGACAGAAAATACATCAGGTCCAGGGGGACAGCAAGAGGAAGCAAAAAATTTTCCCACATACTCTAGTCCNGTGACCCTCCTCTGGACCCACTCCAACAGGTCCATGTCCTTCAAAGCCCTTGTCCCAAGACCCTGATCTTCACTGTTCCTTTGCAGTATTTCTGTCCCCATAGATTGCTGTACAGTAGTTGAACGATTGTGAAAGTAATCAGAGGAAAAAGAAAAGTTATATGAAACTGAATCTTTCCTAGTGAAGGTTCAAAATGAAAGCTATGCCCTGTAGAAGTCAAATGTCAAATGGGAGAAAGAAGTAATTGGATGTTCAAGAGAAGCAAATATTTGGAGAACTGCTTCATGCATAGGCTGTGATATTATCAGATAAATATCCGACATGATATCCTGTTTTTCCAGCCTTATCGTGAAGATTCAGTTTTGTACCATTTTATGAGACGTTGAAAGTTGTTTCTCACTTATTGGCCAATATGGTGTTTTGAAGTCACTGCCTCATACACTTCCATAGGGATTTCCTCATCTGTAGGCTTTTGAGCTGAAGGAGGAGGCACTGAATAAGTTCCTCTTCTGCTCATCTTTTCACCCTGTTCTGAAGCAACCCATCTTCTATTTTGGTTTTTCCTTTCCATGAGCATTTGCTTTTATCTCATGCTTTATTTTGCGACTTTGGTGGTAGTTGTGGTGGTCTTGATGAGAAGTGGTACTTATTAAGAGAAGATTAATAAATTGTGCTTGGCTTTGTGTCTATGCTATGGAAATGCAAACCTGTAGGCCAAGGATTTAAGGGTCAGATCCTAGAGATGAAAGTTCTATGTGAAGAAAGGGCTCAAAGTAACCCTAAGAAAAATTATTTCCTCTTCATTAAAATCTCTGGATCTGTGTTTGACCCCATGAATTATTTCCTGGAACTCATATAGACCTGAACAAATTGATAAGCTTAGTTTCACTCATGGTCTGCTAGTGCTTCTTACTGCCATAACAAGTCATAGCCCTTGAGATATGGAGTGTTTCCGGCCTGCACTGCAGTGGTTTGTGGAAAAGACAGCAGGTAACGGGAAAAAAAATAATTGCTAACTTCCTATTATTTCCCATGACATAAAACCCCTCAGCCAATCAAAGCTGTAAGCACAGTCCTTGGCAGTATTTCTTCATAAGGAAAGGCACTTTTCCATCTCTGGTAGGCAGTCATGAGCAGATCTGTTCATAGACGTCTAGGGACAAATCAAATTAATTATGTGATTGGATTAATACTAATGGTCCAGCAAACAACTGCTTCTAGTATTGCCGAAATTGATGAGAGAATATGTCTGATTGCCTAGTAATAAACCTCAAGCCACTACCAAATGACTAACAAAAGAACAATCATTGCACCTATATAATTTGAATTTAATTGATATTCACCAAACTTTCTTGTTTAATCCCAATTACAGACTTATTGGAAGCATTAGTTGGAACATTCTCATTGATTTCCACTCTCTGTACCAGGTTTTCATACCTTTACAGTTGTGTAAGGAAGTTCAGATAAATGCACTTTACTTGTAAAACCCAAATGTGGTGGGTGACATGGCTCACACAGGGTACAAAACATTTTAATTAAGAAGAAACATAGTTCAATTAAAAGACCTAATATGCTTCTTACTATCCTTACTTTCTTCCAGCCATGAATAAAATCAAAGGAACTAAAAGACTATTCTTAAAATTAACCTTAAGTCAAGATGCTCAGAGTCTGTATATCTGTATTCAGAAGGAAAAACCTTACTGGGAATCAAGTAAGAAACTCCTTCAAAGGCTCTTTTTATGGGATACAGGGAAAGTGCAGGTTTAATGTCCAGATTGCAGTGCTGGCTCCTGCTCCAGAGAATTTTTCTGTTTGAAGGATAATTTCCTTCTTTCTAGGTCCAGTCACATCTCAATTTTACCAGCTTTATATGGGAGCTTTAGACTAACTTTGCATCACGAAGAACAGGGCAGGCAGTTCAATAGGCTCCTTAGTCCTTTCCTTGCTCCAAGGCAAATTTCTACACCTTCCCTGGCAGATGTTTGCCTTGTAATGAACGTTATTCCCCCTTCTTCCTTGCAGCCTGTTAGGATCTGTATTGCTGTATCTCAGGATCTGATGGGTTGGGGGTCCAATGTGCAATAGCTACAGAAGGCAAAGAAAAAAGCTCTCTGCAAAAGCCTGGTACTGCCACCAGAAATAATAGCAGATTGGGGTGGACACAGAGAAGGTGTAACAAAATGGTGATATAGCAAAAAAGAGCATATTGAGCAGTTGAGCAGCAGCCTACCTGTAGAATAGATATTTTTTTTTTGCAATTTCACAGTCAGATAGGTTTAAAGGAAGGCTGGGAGGGGTTTTTTAGGCTACACCGGAAGACTATTTTTAGGGCTGCAGAGCAGCTACAGAAAAAGCACAAAATTGCTAATTTATAAGTGTGGGGTGTTGGAATTTGGCATTCTGCAATGCTCTGGGACAGGCAGCACCTCATCAGCACTGGTGGAGTGCTCCTCTTGTCCAGAACAGCAGAAAAGAGACTCTATGATTCTATGAAAAGATATGATGTTATACAAATCTAGCAGATACAAACCTGGCCTGAACTAAATCACAGATGCATTTGACGAAGCACTGAAAAAATATCTAGCACTAGGAAAAATTCAATAGACAAAGAAATTCAGAAAAAAACATCCCAAAAGCCAGGATTATGTTCATTTGCTGTTCCAAGAAGATGAGTGACATACTCGGTCTTCTGACTTTCTAACTTTTACCATCCTGTTTCAGAAATCCTTTGCTGTGCTACTGAATACAGTGCTTTCAAGCAGTAGGAGCCCTCTATCACAGGAGGTAGTTTTATCTAGAAACTTTTCCTTTCTAACTCTGTTTTAAATTAACTAGGGAAGTAAACTGGAGGGGAAAAAAAAAATAAAAAAGAAAGAAAGAATATAATTCAGTGGAGAAAGATACAGATTGTGGGTCCTCTCAAGGGTTTTTAACCATGAACTCAGTGCACAGGGAAAGAACGTGAGAGTTTTGGATTTTTATCATCAAACCCAGATCCCTCCTCTTGTATGAAATCATACAGCAGGTTCTTAAGTCCAGAAAGGCTGATAGAACATCTAGCCCACCACTATCCACAATGATAAGCACAACCTGACTTGAGAAATCACTAAAAATGTAAGATGCAGACAGGGACAGGAGGAAGATTTGGGGCTCTCTCATCCTCACGTACACGAGTATCAGCCCTTGATGAAGCTCCAAGATCTTTGTTTGAAGGTGAAATGGTGAGAAGCAGTGAAGGACCCTCAAAGAATCCATCTCCCAACACCAGATGAGAAACATCTTTGTACAAGCCAGGAAAATGATACCCATTAGGACAATACGACTACTTCTTCTGCCCAGTACGAGGTTCTCATGGCTTTGTCTGTGTTGAGGCACCCTGGCAGGATGGGAGATGATGAACAGAGAGTTCCTAGTGTTGCTGTTGATGTGTTTTTCTGGGGGGATAAGCAAAAGGATTTACATTCAGGCTCCCATTTGAAGTTTTTCATCCAATGTGCTTCTAAATCAGAAATAAAAAACCTTGTGCAGCAAACAGCAGTGAAAAACTTTTGCTGTCCTTACATAGCTGGAATTATACAACAGCATCACAACATTTCATAAATAAACTTTATATAACATGTAACAAGAGTTACTTGGGGAAATCAAAGCATCCTCTGGCTCATAAGCTTGATCATCCAACGTCAGGACAGATGCTTTTTGCTTCACAATCAATGTTTTCTTTTCAAATTATTTCTGAGCTCCTAACACAACAGCAAAATGAAGAAAAAGGATTATTCTGGTCATGGCTATGGTATAATGCAGGTGAGAAAGAAGAATTTTTCTCTGCAATCTGACTGAGGGGAGAAAAAGAATGAAAACCAGTGACTTATCTCCCTTTGAACAAGGCTCTCTGACTTGGAATGCTGTTACTTCAGCTGATATATTTTAAAAAGTTCTTTTTGAGCAAGCAGAGGTTTCTGGGAGAACTGGCTGGAATATTAGATTAGAGAATAACTGCCACTAACAAGAAACCCTAAATGCACTGTTCAGAAAGGAAGCAAAGTCAGGTAATGGCATTGTTTGGCTGGAAGATGGGATTCAATGCATTACCCTTTCTTTCATGAATATTTCTATGGATTTAGGGAATGGTAGTTCTGAAACTGTGCTTAGGACTCAGTTGGTTTTGTGGATCATATTCTGGCTTGCAGATATGGCCTCAGGCATGGCTGTGGTGTGCCCAGATGTGCCTGGATGTGCCCAGTAGTTTCTCCTGTCTCACTGAGAGAGACTGGGAGGTGAACTGGAAGGTGAAGGTCCTTTTGAAGGATGATTTTGAAGAGGGACAGAGAGAGCAGCAACCACCTTGGCAGCAGGAGAGGCTGTGTATGGTAGGTCCTGGCTGCAGGAGTTCATTTGAGGGTGTTTTTCCCTGGATCCTTTGAAAAGAGAAGCAGAGGGAACCGCAGTGATGAGTGATCTGAGTTGTCTGAACAGGAGCCAGCTTGAATCTAGGAACATTTTTACCTTGTTGTACCCACTGTGTGTTCTGGTTGAGTGAGATCTCTATCCGATCAGGGTACACTCTCTCCCTCGTGCCATCTGAACAGGCTTTCTCATTACATAGCACCTCAAAAACTCTTATGAACAACAGTGCTGAGGGACAAGAGGGAAGAGTACCAAGTAGAACCCATCTCAGAGCTGCTTTTAGCCTCCTCTGCTCCTCAGCCAATTGCTTCTACAAAGCTACCAGACATTCAGTAAGAAAAACTGGAGTATGATAAAATATGGGTTAAAATAAAACAAGCAACCCTAGAGACAATCCTGACTGGTTTAAAGACAAAGGTGTGGGAAGCAGCCAATGAAAGGGTTACAGGGTTGGTTGGAGCAGGTCCATAGAGCTGAGATGTGATGGGCTGCCCAGGATACTTGTGCGTTGCAATAGGGTACACATTGCTTCAGCACATGGGTTTATGCGAAATGAGCATAAGAGAAAGAGAAAGGAGAGCAGAGAAGACTGTGTCTGCATCCGTATGACTCAGGTCTCAAGGCAATCTGAGTTGCAATTGTTCTCACCAAAGGGTACACAGTGGCCAAGTCATAAAGATGCTCTGTCTATGAGTCTGAGCTTTTCCTCCTGTAACTGGGAACTAGAAGTTGTGCTGGCTGCCTGAGGTTCAAGCAGGGGCTTGTGTTTTCAATGCTCAGGAAAAAATCATAACAGCTGACTTCAGACAATGGGGTTTTGTGAGAGGTTGGAATGGATCAGCCTCTCCAGTTGCTCAGACATTAGTGAGTTCAGGAGATGATAGAATAGTTTGGGTTGGAAGGGACCTTTAAAGGTCATCTAGTCCAACCCTCCTGCCATCAGCAGGGACATCTTCAACTAGGTCAGGTTGCTCAGAACCCCATCCAACCTGGCCTTGAATGTTTCCAGGGATGGGGCCTCCACCCCCTCTCTGGACAACCTGAGCCAGTGTCTCACCACCCTTACTGTAAAAAATTTCTTCCTTATATCTAGTCTAAATCTTCCCTCTTTTAGTTTAAAGCTAGAGATGTTTCAGTGCTGTTTTCTCTGGTTCTTTCTTCTTGTTATTGGGCTGTGGATGAAAGTCAAGCCTTTATCAAAGGTTTATTTGATATTTGTGTGAGAAGTGTTTGGAGGTGGAGCTCAGGCAATCTGATATTGCACTTCATCCCCAAATCCTCTGGTCAAGTCTTCACCTTCTGTGGGTCACAACCTGCTGCACAGGCAGAATGTTCCTGCCTCACAAAAACAGGCAGCAACCTCCTCCACTTCCCTGTGGAGGAAGTCCTGCTGGTTGGACTCAAAGAACAAGCACCTTGTGTACCTGAATTTTCCTACTGCTTGCATAAAGGGGCTGGAGATGGCCCTCTCCAACTGGTAGAATTTCATCTTATTAAATGTTATATGTCTCTAGCATGGACACCTCCATCTGAGCTGGTCATCTTACACACCTTTTAGAGTCAATGCAGAGAAACAGGCACTTCTAGATGCACCTCTTCTGCCCTGCAGAGGATGTCCACTTTGGGAAATCCCTGCTGTAGTCCAATAGAGCCTGCTTCCCTCTACTGGCTCAGAATAGAGGCCAAGGTATTTGGCTCGGATGGAGACATCTCTGTTGCAGACACTTAAATTTCAGGGAGATGAGTCCCACCTGAGTTGTAGATTCCCAGAAGAAGCCATTCCTCATTCAACCCATCAGGATTATATCTTCCTGGCTTCCCTGCCCCTGGGACCCAGCCCTAAAGGCTCAGTCATTTATGGGGGAGTTTATAAACAAGGATCAATGTTTCTGTAAAAAGGAGATACGTTTCCAGAGCTGAGGATTTAGGTAAGGCATAGAAGGACAGCTTGGCTGAACATTTCCATTTGTAGGACAGAATTGGCAAAACAGTTGAAACTTGACTCTGATCTCCCTCGGGAAAGGCTGTTAAATTTGTGCTAAGCTTTCAGGGAAAACTGTCCATCTCTAGGGACAGATAAATAGGATTTCCATTTGGAAATGTGCCCATAGCTTTGAGAACTGAGACTTTCTGAAAGCAACAACCCTGGAAGACCAAAAGGCACTGAAGCAGGACCTGAGCTAACCAAAGACAATGCCTTCACAGCAGTTTTGTTCTTGTCTTCCCTTTGATGAATGAGGGGGAGGATCAGATGAATAATGAAATAATTCTCCCAAGATTCATCTTATCTAATAGATTCTGGATAAAGCCATGATAGATATCTAGTTTGTGCACCTCAATCAACAAAGTCCTTCATCTTGTCCTGGGAGAAGGGAGTAAGACGTGTCAAGAGCCCTTTGGAAGTGCCGAGCTGTGCAGATTACAAAAGATGCCTTTCTCAGAGCAGGCGGCTAACTTTGGGACACTTTAAATTAACCAACCTCTGCCTTTGCTAGAAGTCGAGTGGAAGCGATACAAGAAAGGAATAAATAAAATTGGAACCAGGTCCAATATTTGTTTTCCTTTTTCACCCCAGAAGACACTTGCCTTTTCCTTGGTCTCTGTTACGGTCTGTTCTTTATTGCAGATGAAACTGAACTGGTTCTTTCTCTAATGGCCTACATGTTCACTGCAGGTGTAGAGCTCATGGGTTACCCCCGGAAGAAATTGCAGAGTTCAAAAGAAGGAAAGCTGAAAAACACCTTGGCAAAAGGGCCTAGATCTGAGGTAGTAGCTGTAGGACAGTCTCAACGTAGCTCTGCTGTTTAGTGTCTGCTTATGTGTTATTTGTCTGCACTTTGCTGGTTTTAGTGTCATTCCTTTTTTCTTTTTTTTTCTTTTTTTTGTGGTCAAAAATATGTATTACTTTTTTAAAGTGTCTCATTCAAGATGCTCAGAAGAACAGCGAAGCTGTGTAGAGATAGTAGTAGCCTTGTTGGGCAATATCCTAGCAAATTCATGACCTGTTATCACATTCATTCTTGAAAGACATACAGTACTACTGTGTTTACCTGCAGTCTATTATTGATCCACTGGATGTCAATGTGCACTGTGCCAGGAGGAGCCCAGTACATGGTAAACACTGAGATAAAGCCAGAGTTCAAGGCTGGAAGAATCCAAATAGCCTATCGTTGCTTTCCTGAAACATGTATCTCCTGCCTAGTATAATTCCATATCTCATGACATGGAACAGGATCCAGCTCTGTTATTCAACACGATGGTACCTACTGGTACAAGAAATAAATGTGGATTTAGGAGGATTTCGTTGGAATTCAGAAGCTGAGTGGAGTGCCTGATCAAATAGGTGCTACCAGAGCAAGTCTGGCCTGTAAGCATGCACACCCACGCACGCACATAGGTTTGACACTTGTGAAAATGCTGTGTGGCTGGTCTGTTTTGTTTTTTTTTTTAATAATAGCTCTGAAAGCAGCAATAATGCTTCTATTCAGTGCCTCTGAAATAACTTTTACTTAATTTTCACTTTCTTAGAAAAAGGTGCCTAGGTATAGGCTGGTTACAAACCCCTAAAATACACTTTATCAAGCTGATAGATTACTCTAAAGACTAAAGCTGCATCCAGTTTTCTCACAAGGATAAAACCTTTTGGAGCACTTTTGGCTGTGTTACTCTCTCCCAGCCACAACTTGTAAAGATTCAGGGAGTGTTACTAGGCTGCTTTATCTCCCTTCCGAGATTTTTAAATTTTTGTCTGAGGCTCTCCCTATTGTAGGAGCTGGGCAGAAATTCCTCATTTTAAAAAAAGATTTCAATATGGGACATGCTGTGCAGAGACCTGCATAAGCACTACCATATGTGAGCACTCGCTGCTAAATATGAGCTCCAAGGCACAGAGGACTGTTCTGCTGATCTACACTTACGAGGACAAGCTACTCCTCCAAGGCCAGAGACAAAGAGGATGTCTCATTTGGGTTAGCCCTGCTTGACAAAAACTGCGCATATACCAATAGTAAAATCTTTACAACATATATCACCCACACACTTAAACTTCTGCACTGCAGCAAGGCTGATTAGCAGTGCATTATGGAGAACAGAAGGTCCTCATTAGCCCACTTGGCTTAAGTCATGGGAAACAGCAGAAAAATCAATAAGGCGTTTATACCTGGAGCTTTTCAGCAGTCCTAGTTCAATCCTTCTTGAGTGCATGAAGCTCTCAATGGAGGCAATTATGTCCTCAACAGCCACTTATTCACACGTGCCTGTTTGGTGGCTTAGTGATGTTTCTAGCTAATCTATTTAGACATTTATGATGAAAGGGATCATGCCATCAATAAGCTTGGTTTTTTCCTTGATAGGAATAAAGGGATGCTTTAAAAGGATCTCAGATGTACTGATCTATAGTCCATTCACTCAGTTTACAGTCCCATTAGTCTGGGACTGTAAACTGCTAACAGTCTCACAGAGTCCTTGCTGCGATGATAGGGATCCCCATCTTAGGGCTTTCAGAGCTTTCATCTGGCCTGGAGTCCAGAGGAAGGCCAAAACTCTACTCCTTATGCTCAGAAAATTAATCCTTTAACCTTAAAATAGTGACTGTCAACTCTGTTTTCCTTGGTGGATACCTGTTTTTGAAGACAAGTGATGGTTCTGGCCAGATCTTGATAAAAACATACAACAGAGCATGAGAAATACCGAAGTGCACCTCCAGTAACCTGGAAATAAACCTCTTGGCTATGCCATTAGTGATCCTTCTACTTTCTCCTGCAGTAGGATATGAAATCTTAACATGGACCTACCAACCCACGTATGTAAGTTGGATTCAGCCCAGAGCGCCATGGTTGTCACTTATGCAAGGCTGGTAGATGAAATAGCAGTTGAAGACTAAGCAGGATAAATCATGGCATCTCAAATACTGCTGGACAGTATCCTCAGGCAGCTGAATCTCACTCCTAGCATCTTACAGTGCTTCTGATACGGAGAAAGGGGTTTTTTTCTTTTCTTCATGGACCAGCAGAGAACTGTCCCACAGAGAGGTCAATGACTGCCTGTGATCCTGAGATTGATCTCACTTTAGAGATGAGACTTAGACCCCATGCAAGTCAGTCAGAGTTCATTGTGGAGTTCAAAGGGGAGAGATTTCACCCCAATGTGATTGGTAGCTGCTGTATTTATAGAGGGAGCCATGGTGTATAAATCTTAGTGGCACCTGTATTGCTCTTCGCTGACCTTTAGATATATAAGCATACAGGTAGTGTGTCCTGCATGGACAAAGAACCAGTATGAGATCACCTAAAAGTACTGTGGCTCAATTTTTAAAGTTATTTTCTCTCTTTT
>VXBO01002675.1:0-42826 GCA_013400135.1 Rhinoptilus africanus | reverse complement strand
TTTTTTTTTTTTTTCCTCAAGACGTTGCCTCTCCCTCTGTTCTGACCTCTCATCCCATGAACTCAGCTTAGGGACAAGAGATTCTCCAAGGTTCTTTCTCATTCAGGAAATACAGTAAATACTCCGTTTATTGCATTTTGCTGGCCAAGCCATAGACTAGCAAGATGTGTCTGACCAGCCATAAAGATCTGAAAGCTCATTCAGAACAGGGTTTTTGATAAGGATTTTCTCTGTCCTCAAAGGTGAAACCCATGCCCACCCAGAAACCCATACAATTACAGCCCCACTGCAGGGATAATCTCTGATCATTTTGCCTGCCTGATCTCTCCGAAGATTAAAACAAGAACTGCAGAAATCAAACACTAATTTCTATTGATTTTTTTTCCCCATCACACCATCACATCCTTCTTCTCTTCCCATTTCTTCCACTCTGCATCAGATACTTCTCTCTTGCTGTGCAGGGCCATTTCCTGGCAACGCCCTGGAAGGCCTATCTTCTTCATTCAAAGCCAGAAAGTTGTTGGAAAGGTGTTGAAAAGGACATTTATTTTCCTTGCTTCCTTAGTGGTTGCAAAACATTTGGGGTCATCTTTGACAAGGGCATCAGCTCTTTCTCATAAAGTTCAATGAATGAATTTTCAGGGTGGATTCTTCACTGAATTCTAAATCATATTGGGTTGATATGTTTGGGTGATTTCTTAAGATTCAGCAATTTGCCTTCAGATCCCTTTCCTGGTTTTTTGCTCTTGGTTGTCCTTGGCTGCTCTTTGTCTCCCACTGAATGAAGGGACCATGGCATGTGCTGAGTTTGGAGGTCCTGGATTTTTTCTTGTTGCTTCCAGATTTAATAGCCAGTCCTCAAGCACAGGTAACCAGACGATCAGACACCATCTGCAGAACCTCAGGTTGAATAATACAATACAATTCCCTTGAATGATAATAAAAACCATTAGATAGGCGGTGTTACACTACAAAGTGTCCGCGTGGTCAACTGTGCATACTGGTTCTGGTGCCAGTGCTATTAGCTGACTTATATAGTCTTATACATACTTTAAAGTATATGAATATACCTTATAGATACTTAATAGATACTTTAAAGACAGCTCATCCTGTGTGGTCATTAAGGGCAGTTTCATTAGGCTGCTTAATAATTCTATAATAATAATTTGTCACTAGTGTGAATAGTCCTTGGGCCTAATAACATTCATTCCCCACCTTTCAAGACCTCACATCTAACACTCTTGGGATGCCTGCTTCATGTAGTCAGCTTTACATATATTTTAATTCTAAAGTAATTGCTTGTTCACATATATGTGTGGGTTTTTTTGGTTCACAATGTCTGGAATGATGCTTTCTTCTATTATACACAGTAGATTTGATTTCATGTGGTGCTTTATGTAGGAAAGGATAGCTGCAGAGTTGAGACCTACCTTAATCCCTCAGCTCCTGGCCTTCTACAAGTCCTTGATGTTTGTTTTGCCTCTGAAACTCCCATTATGTTATAATAAATATGTGCCTACCGACAGATGGTAGAACCTGGGCATCAGGGACATTTAGATAATCATAGCAAATGATCCTCTTCACCTCCATGACATTGGTTTAGTAGCCTGGATCTAGATGTAGTCTCTCAATTAGCCCAGCTCTTAAGTCCTGGTACTCATCAGAGCTTATTCTCTTAGGAACAGTTCCAGGATAAGGCAGTGAAACAACACTTGGATCTGAGATGGATGGCAGGGCTTTCTAGTTCTCTGTCCATTCCGTTTTGAGCTTGGTGGGATCATGGGGCTGTCAGAGCAGCTGGACCTTCAGATTTTTCATTGGTGACAGTGAATGACCTCAAACCCAGAGAAATCCATCTGATGAACAGGGAACCTCTGGTATTACCAACAATGTTTGTGATATGCAGTTAGGGAAGATTTTCATGAGCAGCTGAAGCCCTCTGGTTGTTTTTATGTAAATGCAATTTACATTTATAAAGCGGGTATCCTTGGATGAAGGCTCTATGTGTCCCATTAACCCATGCAACCGCTCCAGCAGTTGTCTACTGGGACCACAAGGCTACTTTGTGGTTCTCAACCAGCGTCCCTCTTTGCCTGATGTTTCTTGATGGCTTTGAGAACGTCTAACATTTCTGCTTTGTCTGACACAAAATGATGCAAAACAAAAGACTATTCCTTATCAAGCAGGGTTGCTAACCCCTCCTCTCTTCTCCATTTTACAGCTTCAACTTGCCAGATATACTGACCAGGAAACTCAAATCTGTCCTGAAGGGCACAAAGAGGACACTGACAAAAGCAACCTTTAAAGAGCTGGGGAGCATGAAGGAGGCCAGCATAAGTATTGAAGAGGATGAAATCTGAGAAAAGCACAGCAAAGAACTGGTAAGGTCAGGACGGACACCTTGAAGCCAACCCAGCAGAGGAGCTCACACCCCGCATTTCATTCCCTTCCAGCCAAAAGCAGTATAATTGATGAAGCCTCTAGGCTCTTGCAGAGGGTAAAGCTGAGCAGGCAGATGAATCCTGACCATCTCTTGTGAAACTGGGCACCAGCTCAGAGCTGTATGGGTGCGTTTTTGGCAGGGATCCACTGGGGAAGAAAGTGATGGGGATGGGGACGGTGATGCCAGCTCTTCATCAACATCTGTCACAAGGAAGAGCCCAGAAAACATTTTAGCTAGGTCTGCATGGCAGCACAACCATGTCTGGTTGCACTTGGGCCTGGACTTGAACCATAATGCCAAGTGCTAAAATGCTTTAACTGTTTTGCATTAAATAGGTGTGTTGGTGTTGTTGTAGGAAACTCTGGTTTCATGAAAATCAGTGCAATTCAGAAGAAAACTATTTTCACTAAACCAAAAATATTTTTAACTCCCCCACAAGGGGAAATTTTGAATCTAAATGTTTTGTTCCTGTATGTCAATTTAAGCTGAAACATTTTCTTTTAAATTGACATTTCAGCTGCAAATGCCATTTTAATGCTATTTTCAAACTGAAATGACAGTTGTGAAATGAAACAGTTTGGTATGAATCAATATTTGTTTCCACATGCCAAAATGTGATTCTGCTCAAAATGTCAAAATATGTCATCTTCACGATTCCAGATCTAAACTGGAAGAACATTTTGTTTTGCTTTATACACACACACATATAGCATATCTAAAACATTTTACGCTTTTCATCTCAAAGCAGAATGCCAAGATATTGGAAAACTGAGATGCAGAGAATGACATTCTGCAGTTCCTTTAGCTGAGTAATGCTAATGAGATATGAATTTTCTTTCCTGCAAAAGTGGGGCTGAGGGAATGAAAAGTACATCACTTAAGAGTTGCAAAGCCTAGAACACATCACTCTTTTTCCTTCTCAATCTCCAAGTGGTCTCAAAAGCACTTGTCTTCAAAGTAAGCCTCCCAGTGGATACAAATACCTTTCCATAAAGGCACAGCATTTGGCCTCTAGGCACTCCTTACAGAGCGCTTCATCAATGTCAAATAATTTTCTTCTTGGCCACTTCTTCTTCCAGGTTTTTTACTCCTGTTCAACATCTGGCTTCTAACAAACTTCTGGGAATTGTTGTTCTCTCTTCTGCAAGGCTGAAGAGAACAACAGATATGGTAATTTACCACCAATATTACCACCAGAAGGTGCTCATTGAAAACACGGAGACCTTTCTCAAGCTCAGTTTGAGCTCTTCTCACCAGAGCAGTCAGAACAGATTTTTATCATTCAGATGATAAATAAGAGCCAACAACCACTGGCCAAACTTTCTTTGGTTATGGCAAATATCTTTATGAAATGAGGCAAGCCAGGCTCCACAAAGGTAAGGAAGATACAATTTTCAAAATTAATTCACTTTAGCAAGTGTAAAAAGTGTGTACTCTCAAAGTAAGAGCAGTTTGGGGTATAAACATCTGAAAAGTGAAAACAGAAGAGAAAATCGTTAATGTTCTTTAATAATGAGATTTCACTCTGTGGCACCTGGTTTTGTGGAAGAAGCTTTTGCCTATTCAGTGTTAAGGGTAGATATTCCAGGTAGGAGAAATTGGCCCTTGAAAGCTGTCTGTCAAAAGGCTCATATGACACTTGAGCTGTCAAACAGGGCTTAGGAAAGCTTTCACCTTCTGCCTTGTGCTCACCCTGTGTTTGCAAATTCATTCAGGAATAAAATCCTATGGAAGAGACACAGGCCAGGCAATTCTGACACAACATTCCTCAATATACAGTTCCAGGGAGGGACACTATCTGGACTGGTCTGTGCAAACATGAGTTTAAAATGAGAAAAAAATCCCAAAAACTAAAAAAACCCAACACCACACCTTTTCAATCTACCACTATGCATTTGTTCTCCCTGTCAACACCTACACATATGTAAAGATACACATATATTTGAATTTGTGGATACCCAGCTTTTTATTCCATTATTACCCACTAAGAACTAATCTTTTGAGTGTGTGTTTTTGTTAATGCAAGAAGAGACAATTTTATGAAAATGTTGGATAGCCAAAAACTGAATTTTCCAGTTGAAGACGATTTAAACAAGGGGATTTCAGTCTACCCTTCTGCACACAGTTTTTGGATTCTTTCTGCAGCCTGTAGTCTTCTAAAATAAACAACATTCTTTGAATTTATTAAAAAAAAATAAAATAGTAAATCTGTGGGAAAGGGTAGCAGAGAAGCAAAGTTCTGATCACTGATGACTTTAGTAATCCCAGGATAATTCTTAATTCTCTTTGAAGCCAGTGGTATTTTTTTTCTCTTAATTTCAACAGGAAGAGGCCAAGGATGCATCACTGAGTGTGATAACCTCTGCCGTTAGAGAGCCATAAAATATATTTATATTTTCCTGGCATTGTTCTGTTTAGACAGGTTTAGGTTTACTCATGAGATTTCTTCCCATACTAACTGTGATTACTGTATCAGGCTCTTTTCTTGTTATTTTGCTCCTAAAACTAGTCTTTGGATGCTGTAATGAGCAAGATGGGGGCTGGAAGCAGCAAAGGTGAATTTTGTAGCTCTGCAGCAGACTTCTCAGGTGATTGTGGACAAGTCATTTGGTGGATTTCTTGGATAGTGAAGCGTACACTCTAGAAACCACTGTCAATAAGAACCTATCATGTGATTGCTGGAGGTTTTACCACTAATGTTATAGGGTGAATTTTAATGCAAACCCGCTGAAAGCTGTAGAAGATGTATTTATGCACAATATACAGTGTCTGAATAGAGTTCATATTTCATACAGTATTTTTAACAGTGAATTAAAACCAAATGCCAATAAAGATCCTTGGAGACCTATCCCTCCACCTGAGTCTTTGTTCTTTGTATATTTATCTTCATCTCAGCTTACTTTTCAGCTCTCGGTGCAGATGAGATACCTACAGAGACCCCTGTTCACATATTCACTCCACTATTCAGTAATTTAGAGGCAGATCCCCAAAAGATCTCCAAATACATAAATAAGCAGCAGGACAGTCAAGTAGAGGAGGTACGAGGAGATGCAGAACAACCCAAGGAAGGTAAGGAGTACCCACGGCATGGATGATCTCAAAAGAGCTGCTAGGAAAGCTTCCCATGAAATCCAGGGGAGGGGGGTGTGGGGTGTGTGCGCAACGGGGGGACAATACCGCTCCCCACAGCACTTTTCTCACTGGAAAATATCAAGGTTTTCATAGAATCATAGAATCATAGGGTTGGAAGGGACCTCGAAAGATCATCTAGTCCAACCCCCCTGCCAGAGCAGGGCCACCTAGAGTACATCACCCAGGAACGCGTCCAGGCGGGTTTTGAATGTCTCCAGTGAAGGAGACTCCACAACCTCTCTGGGCAGCCTGTTCCAGTGCTCTGTCACTCTCACAGTAAAAAAATTCCTCCTGATATCCCTCTTGAATCTCCTATGCTCCAATTTACATCCATTACTCCTTGTCTTATCACTGGTCATCACTGAAAACAACTTCTCTCCATCTTCCTGACACTCCCCCTTTAGGTATTTGAAGACATTGATGAGGTCACCCCTCAGTCTCCTTTTCTCCAGACTAAAGAGACCCAGCTCTTTCTCTTGGGTTTGGAGCTGCAGCTGAATAAAGGCAGGAATAGGGCTGAGGGTAAGTCTTCTGCAGCATTACCCTTCTTTGAACTCATGAAACTATGTTGTCTCTGTCCCAACATCCTCATGCAAAAACATCAGCATGTCCGCCTTCCCTGACACTCTGGTTATTTACCTTGGCATTGTAGAGACGTGTCCTTCAGTGGTGAGGTCAGGGACAGCTCCACGGTCACTACACAGTCAACTGTCTGTCCTCACACCAGCAACGGATTTGTCCCTTTGTCGAATGCATGGGAGACATCAGGGCAACCTGCTCCCTTCTGTCCGTGCAACAAAGAACATCATCTGGCAAGGTCCTGTGCACAGGGAAATGCTTCCCCTCCTTTCACCCACCTACTCACACACTGTAACAGTGGTCATCAGCTGGATGCAAGTCCACGGGCTTCTCTGGTGAAGGTGGGCTAAGGATTTTCTGCTGCTGTAGCCACACATCCTTGCATTTCCCTTCAGTCGTGCCACAAGGTCCTAGTGGGACTCTCATCACTGACCTCATTTGTATTAAAAATAAGTGTTTGAATAAAAGGGTAGAATCATAGAATGATCTAGGTTGGAAGGGACCTTTCAGGTCATCAATTCCAACCAACTCTGACAAAAGCATTACTAACCCATGTCCCTCAGCACCACATCTGCCCGGCTTTTAAATACCTCCAGGGATCGTGATTCAATCATTTCCCTGAGCAGCCTGTTCCAATACTTGATAACCCTTTCAGTGAAAAAATGTTCCTAATATCCGGTCTAAACCTCCCTTGGCACAACTTGAGGCCATTTCCTCTTGTCCTATCGCTTGTTACTAGGGGTAAGAGACTGACCCCCACCTCTCTACAAGTAGTTGTAGAGGTGGGAGAAGGCAGAAGATCTATAGCTCTCCATGCTCCTGCTGAAGCGCTGTGGAATGGTGGTCTTGGATATAGCTCTTGCAGGCAAACCTCAGCCTGGTGAAGAGCTATGGGATTGCTGTGTCAGCTTGTGGGGACAGTGCTGTAAGACATAAGGGGAGATTGGGTTAACACATAAAGTTGGACCAGATCTCCCAAAATGCACAGAAAGCTACTGGATTCAGGATTATTTCCAGACTCTGGGTATTGCAATCCTCTCCTCCAGCGCCCTGCAGCTGGTGGGTGGGCAGCAGCACACAGGAATCCTGGGCAAGTGACTGCTGGGACAGGCAGGCAGGTGAAGCTTGACAGCATTCATCCCACACCAGGCTACTCCCCCAGTCTTCTTGCAATGACGAAAAGGGAGAGTTCCCAAGCTGATGAAACCAGCTCCATGCTCTGTGCAGTGTGAGAAGCACCTAGCACTTTTCCTCTGGTGCTCATGACTTTACAGCTCTTGGTATTTAATTTCATTCACCATACTTTTCCTCACTAGAGCTCCTCACAATCCTCCCCGAGCCTGGCTTCATGATTTCTACAGATGTCAGTCTCCCCTGGTTCTCCTCCTTTCCTTGACCAACGTCTCTGAGCATCTCTAAATTCTGTTAAACCGCACAGGAACCAGTGGGGGACTGCGAGGGCCACCCACAAAAGTTGTTGCACAATGAGTCCTGATCATGCAATTCTCCTCTTTGCTTCCTGCCTCCACGTCAGTCTTGATCCACAGCTTTTGCCCTTCACTTTGTCATTACTCAGTGCAATACAGTCTCCTTTCCTGCACAGGACCTGTTTAGGATCTCCTGAAAGTCAGGAAAAATTTTATCTGCTGGTTCTCTTTTATTGAGTGCTTCATTGACACATTAAAATAATTTTATTCAAAGGAATTAAATGTCCCTTTTGCCACTATCTCTTTGCAACTTGGGGCTGTCCAGGAGCCAAACTAGGTAGTACAGATTGCAGGCAGTTAGAAAAAAAAGTACAATAGACTGAAAAAAATTACACTAATTTTCACAAAGCTAGATGTCTGGAACAGCTAGATATCTGGAACATTTTTCACTAACATATGGAGAGAAGCTCAGGAAAAGTGGATATAGGGCCAAGGACCAAAGCTGAAGTGTGTTATATCTGCATAGGCCTGATGTCCAAGTGAAAACCACAATACGATGCATGAGATTCCAGCTGGCCTTGAACAGGAGGCATTTATTAGCACTGAAGCTTTTTTGGCTATTGTTGTTAAGGTTTGCCAAGTTGCAAATGTTCTGCAGTTTTCAGATGGGAAAGGGTCTGGATTTCTAGCAGTTCGTTTGCCAGAGAGCTCAGCTGCCCGTCTGCTGGGCTATGTCCGCTACCCGTTCCAGCCTCTTGCTGCAAAGCAACCCCGGAGGCAGATGTCTGGGATCCAACCCCCACATCCAATTTCCTTCTTTATTTATTTTCCTCGCTCAAAAGCTGGAACTGAAATAACATTTCAAAATATTGAAATCCTGCAGGAAACCAAGTGACCTTTCTCCACGCTTCTCAGAAAACTGTGGGCAGGAAGAGAAGGCAGCGAACAGACTCTGCGTGGCTGAAGCTCCGGTCTTCAGGTGTTTGGTCACCAGGAGCAGTGCACCATCCGAATGCCGCATGGCACAGAATAATATCTGATGGCAGACGTACTGCAATTAACTGCTTTAATAGCTGTGGCTTATTGAATGTTTCTTCTGTTGTAGTACCAGAGGGTTTTAACTCTGTATGAGAGTCTGGTGGTGTAGAAACTCCTTACACTTCTCTGCCTGTGAGCTTTGCTCTGATATATTATCGCTTTAAAGAACAAAGCTGAAAATTGTTAATCTGAACACTTCTTATTTTAAAGGAAGTTCAGACTTGGCTCTGAACATGCATTTTGTGACTCAGGGCTGTTTGCAATAAGAAAGCATCGCAGGAGCAGAGCATTCCTTGCCAATCCTTGTTTTGAGCCGTCTGTGAAATCTTGGCAACGTGTCCCGAGAATGCAGTGTGGAAATGAAGCTTTTGTTTAACCTACTTGTGTGGGCTCCCTGCGGAGGTGATTGTCTGCCCGGCCAAATCTGTAACTCTAGCTTCCCAAACACCATCATCGCGTAGAAAGCACCAGAGGGAATAACCCCAGGTTGTTATCCAAATAATGTGCCAAAGTTTATTTGTGGAGAGATGTCATTGAGGTTGCTCGGGTTGACTGCACCTGTCAGGACTGCAACACGGTCAGGCCAAGAGGGAAATATGACCCGATACTGATGGTGGGTCCAAGCCTCAGGTCCAATCTGCAGGGTGACCCAGTGAATGCTGCTTCCTGGGCTATGAGGAGGAGGGATCAGCCTTGAAACCTTTCCTCTCTACCCTTACTGATGTAGCTTTGTCCTGGTGGCTGAGCATTGGGAAGGGTGCAGACTGTCCAATACTGGTGTGTGTGGAATGGGACAGGAGATACAAGACCAGGAAAGGTTAGAATACAAGGTTAGAATAGGGTCTTTGTTTATGTGGCATGAAACTGCCTTGGTTGTATGTTCAGGCACTGTTGTCCACGTGTGCCCAGCCAGCAGAAGAAGGGCAGGTGGAAAGGACTTGGGTGAAGAACCTCCCTAGCTGGGGAGTCCTCTGGCTGTGGTGAGACAGTAAGTTTTACAACCTGAGAGGTCTCCAGCAAATCATTCCCCCACATCGGGAACATCAGAAGGCCCTGAGCATTGAGAGAAAACTACCTTGCATGAGATTTCTGTGGCCTTTAAAATGGAAAAGCACAAAGGGATGCTCCTCAGAAAGCAATGGTGACACCTGCATGATTAAATTACACCCTTCCCTGGCACTGGAGCCAGCTAATAAACTGCCTTCCCCTCCAGAACACCCAAACTACATGGTGGAAATATCCCTGGCCCCAGAAGTGCCCTGGGATTGTTTGAGGTGGTGCTTGCTGGCCAAGGTGGTAGCGATTTAAAAGTTGAATCCAGCATCCGGGAACTGATCACTGGTTCAGATGGAGCTACCATGAGACAGAAGGGAAGATGAGTACTGCCACGTTCACTGGACAATGTGCTATAAATGCTGGGGTTGTACACTATGGACACCACCACCATGTTGCCTAAGGCTACTAGGTGGGCTCATCCCTGTGCAAGGTTTTGAAACACAGTCCAAGGCAAATATGAAATTGGGATAATAATCTACAGAAGGGCTTGCAAATCTCAAGGTCTCCAAGGACTGAAGGTTCTTTTCCCAAAGGGGAAAGACTGTAGTTTCACTTGGGAATGCTGAGTGGTGAATGAAGGTGTTGAAACGAGGAGCTTCTCTGGTTCACTTCCATCTAGACAAATATGAATAGAGCCTGAGAAGCCACCTTTGCTGCCCTTCCCACTGTAATAGGTCACGTCAAAGAGAAAAGGCTGGAAACACCAAGTTCAGGCAATACTTCTTGTATTTACATGAGTCCTGGGAGCTGCAGTGTTGAACACACTTATCTTCACTACCTCATGCCCAGGTGCTGGACATATTTGTAGGAAATATCATGTTGAGCCCTTGGACAACTGAAGACAAACCCCACTGAGGGGCTGAAGGAATGGATCTCCTCTAAGCTTTCAGCCCAGGGCCACCTTTCTCTCTGTGTCCTCCCGCTAACCCAGGCCTGCATTGTGTAGGGGAAAGCACATCCATGCTGCGGCAGTTATTTTTATGCTGTCCTGTATTTGCTGCAAGAACTGGTCCTGGAAAAACATTTTGCTCTTGATTTTGTACAGCTCACCCAGTTTCGCCAGAGTTTATTTATAGAGAGGAAAAGGACACATGAAGAGCTCACTGGTCTCTCCAAGCTGGAACAAATGTTCAACTATACTTTTATTATTTTCATGCTGAATTATTTTAACTTATCTAAATGTTAGTGCAATCACAATAAGGTGGAAAATCATCAGCATTTAAAAAGACCAGCTGCAGCCAATGACAATAATTAACTACTACTCACATCTGCAAAATTCAGGTTCAAGGTACAAATCAGGCGAAAGTATTTTCCGCCATATATGTCAAAGAATATGCACATGCATGCATAAATATATGTATGTGCATATGCATATGTGTATACATATATATAAAAATAGATACCTATACATACAATTAATCAGCAGCCATTCACCACCAGAGGGCAGGCAAAGTATATGTAAATCAGTTGTCCTATGTGTTCCCTGCACATGTCAATAAGCAAATTGTTCAGCGCCCAGAAAGGTGTTTCCAATGTTTTCTTTGATTACCCTGAATCTCGAGCCTTAAGACAACCTCATGTTGCACAATGTGCTGGGTATTTTTTTTTTCTTGTTCATTTTTTTAGAAATTCTCTGCATTTTTCAAGGAAGAAATGGGCTGAGCTGGGAGCAGGCCACCATGGGGTAACCACAGGGAGTGTCATATGTGAAAGGTGAGAAGCTTCCTCAGTGCTGTGGATGAAACAGGGATGGATATTGGCACGTGTGTGTCTGGAGAAAGGAAAGGTTGGTGGGAGCTATATGCCTCTACTTTTCAGTGGGCAGGTCCCTTCTGGGGTCTGTTAAACATCTGTCAAGACTGTATTACCTGACAGCTGAAAACAGTTGAGATCTGAATCTAGTGATGCTGATGTGAACCAATAAACAATGTGGCCACTCTCGTAGTCCTGAGTCCTTGGAACAGCTTATTTCATCCATTAAGATACGAGGTGTGCTAGCACACTCCGGACAGAATAGATATCAGACTAGATATAAGGATGAGATTTTTTTATGCCGAGGGTGGTGAAGCACTGGCCCAGGTTGCCCAGAGGGGTTGTAGATGCCCCATGCCTGGAAATATTCAAGGTCACGTTGGATGGAGCTCTGACCAACATGATCTAGTTGAAGATGTCCCTGCTCATAACAGAGGGTTGGACTAGATGACTTTTAAAGGTCCCTTCCAACCTAAACCATTCCCTGATTCTGCAATAGGTACAATGAGAAAAGAAGAGCTTCAGGTCTTTTCATTCATGCTATGGAGAAGACAAAAATGCAGGAGTCCTGACACCAGAAAGTACATCCTAAGAAGCACACTTTTTTAACCAGGACATGTTTATGATATGGCACAGACTGACCTTCCAGATATGGTGGGTCATGCAGTCTATAAGGATCATTGTCGAAAACCCTGTGCCTTTGACCGGAGTGGGAAAAGGGATGTACAGTCTAACCCCAGAAGCTGCATCCCAACTTGCTAACAAATATCTTTGCATTTGTGAATGACGAGATGCTTTATACAGGTACAGATACTCCTTAGGGCATGAATCCCGCTCAGGGCTTCGCTCAGTGGGGTGGTAGATGTCAGACCCTCAAAGAAACAATAGAATGGCAGATTCACTTATAATATTTGTAACACATTCGGAAATACCATTGCCAAGTGTCTTCTAAGGAAATCTGGAAAGTATTTTAAGTGATTGATATGTCCAGCCTGGGCAGGAAAGCCGGTATTTTTACCAGCAGGAGGTATACCCACAACCAGCAAGAAATCCAGTCCTCTGTTTCCTGACTGCGAGAGGGACTCATTTCCTTTAATTTTGAATCTGTGTCTGCGTTAGTCACTCACCACTCCCTTCGCATTCGCAGGAGAAAGTAGGAGCTCCTTGGGGGTGACTCATCTGCTGGAGAATGAGATGAATCATCAGCAAGAAGGGCTTCCATTTCCCTCCATGAGCTGTGAAGGATATCAAGATCAGTGGTTTATTTGATAGATGCCAACCTTGCAGATGTCTACATTTGATCAGAGACGGCTCATCTTTTTTACCCATGACATCATTCGGGGCTTACAAATTTGTATAAGAAAAAGGAGACCAGGAGTTTACTCAGATCTTCAATGCTGATGTTGTAGCTTCTTCTACTTGTGCTTCACAGGGGTCCGATGATACATGTTTGAGCACAGTTACCTCTGCTTCTTTATTCTCCATATTTTTCTCCATATTCTCCATATTTCACCGTTCCTGTGCACTGAACTTCCTAGTGGAAATGCAGCCTGTGCAATGGATCCAAAGCTTTTGCTGAGTGCAACCCACCTCTGAAATCTAGAAGGAGATGTTCAGCACCAAATTAAATTTCCAGTCTTTTGAACAATCAGAAAGACCAATGAGCAGGACTAAAACTGCTTTTTTTTTCAGAATGTCTCCCTATATCTGCTTTCTCTCTCCACTGAGATAGCTGAAATAAATGTTTGCTTCCCCACGTCTCCCAGTGTACCCCCTGCTTTGTTTTTTGGTGTGGAGGGGTTGTTAGACGGTGCAGGTACTTTTCTCCTCCAGGAGTATATTCCACCCGAAGTACAGTGCACAGGAATGGCCATTATGTACTGTGTCAGCACAGCAAGGAGCATGTTCAGGGGTGAACCTTAGGCTTAAATATTTTTCCCTCCATGTAAAAAACCCAAAATACATAATTGGGGGTGGGAGCTAGAGTACTCAAGAAAAGCCAACACACTGTGCAGGAAGCAAAGACATTTTGGAAATAACCCAGAATCCAGCTGTGGGCTATAAAAAAAAAAAATGCTTTCAATAAGCGATGACGTAGTGATGGATCAAGGGGCTATGGGAAGGATCAAAGGGTTTAAGGAACATGACAAAAATAGAGCATTTTGAAGTCATTTCTCCTCTCCCTAGGATATGATTGCAACTTTCTTTTTTTCAGTGTTTGCCTGAAAAATCAGCATAGAAGGAGCTAAGGAGAGGGCAGATCACACTCCCAACCAACTGTGGTGAAATGCTTTTCCATGAGACCTGAAAATTACCTGTTTCATGATCAGCTTCATGGCCTTGCAGATATAATGCAGTAATGCCTTCACTATACCTTCCCCACAGTAAGACACCACCTGCCCAAAGTAAACACGGCAAAGAGGTGGAAAGAGAAGGAACAACAAAAAGGGGAAATTGATCATTTCAATGGCGGTTGATAGCTTAAAGTCACTTTCACAAGGTCTGAGTCAATAGCAGGAACTAAAAAATCCGCGGCAGAGACCAGCTTTTTTTTTTCATTCTCCCTCTCAAAAGAAAATGAGAAGAAGGAAGAAGAATGGATGATATTTCACATTTTGAATGGAGTAGGGGATCTAAAGAGAGAAACATGATCTTTAACTCCATTAAGAGAGGCGGCAGAGCAAACTGTTCTGCAGCTTGTTTGGCAGCACCTGATTTACAGATCCTCCTGCTGTTGCAGTGTCAGGCAGAGATATGAGAAGTACTTGCAAGAGAAACCACATCAGTCTCGTCTGGTTTGCCATTTCAAGATAAACCAGATCTGTCACATAGAGCACAATTTCCTGAACCTGTTGATAAAACTTGGGAAGTTTCAAGCACAGGCTAAAAGACATCCCTGGAGATGGCGGAGAGGGCACCCAAAGCCCAGAGACGCTTGAAAAGTCTACGTTGGATGCAGGCTGCCTCCGACCATCAGAGCTGCCAGGGCAAGTGCAAGGCAGAAGGTCTCTGCCTTTATTTTCATCTTCTCAAGATACTCACCTGGCAACTTTGCCTGCAAGCCACACCTCGAAGCCTCACTGGGCTATTTTGTAAGTCTGAGGCCCACAGCCATCAGAAAATTAAAAACAGAGGGCTGTGAAGGCAGTTTTGGCCCCCTACAATACAAACACAAATTCCACTTGCACTGTTTTCTCTCCCCAAAAATGACAGGACACTCTGCAGCTCCTGTGCTATGCTTTTTCTTGCCTGGTGGTTTTGCCCACGTTTTCCCTGTTCTTCCTCTCTTACTGCCCCATGTCCCATCAACCCCCACATCTGGCCTTCATTTTCTCCTCAGCTGTACTTGTGTTATCTTATAGAATCACAGAATGGTTTGGGTTGGAAGGGACCACTAAAGGCCATCTAGTCCAACCCCCCTGCCATGAGCAGGGACATCTTCAACTAGATCAGGTTGCTTAAAGCCCCGTCCAACCTGGCCTTGAACATCTCCAGCTTCTCTGGATCATACACCTGGGACAGTGTATGATCACCCTCATTGTGAAAAATTTCTCCTGATATCTAATCTAAATCTCCCCTCTTCTAGTTTAAAACCATTATCCCTTGTCCTTTCCCTACAGGCCGTAATAAAAAGCATGTCCCCATCCTTCTTACAAGCCCCATTTAAGTACTGAAAAGCCGCAATAAGGTCTCCCCGGAGCCTTCTCTTCTCCAGGCTGAACCCCACCAGCTCTCTCAGCCTGTCCCCACAGCAGAGGGACTCCAGCCCCCCCAGCATCTCCGTGTCCCTCCTCTGGCCCCGCTCCAACAGCTCCGTGTCTCTCCTGTGCTGAGGCCCCAGCGCTGGGGGCAGCACTGCAGGGGGGTCTCAGAGAGCAGAGAAGAGGGGCAGAATCCCCTCCCTTGATCTGTTGGCCACGTTTCTTTCAATGCAGGATACGGTTGGCCTTCTGGGCTGCCAGCACACAGTGTTGGCTCACATCCAGCGTTTCACCCAAATCCTTCTCAACAGGGCTGCTCTCAACCCCTTCATCTCCCAGCCTGAATGGATACTGGGAGTTGCCCTGATCCAAGGGACTGATCCTTGGTCTTGTTGAACCTCAGGAGGTTCACATGGACCCAGTTCTTGAGTTTGTCCAGGTCCCTCTGGAGGGCAGCTCATCCTTCAAGTGTGTTAACCACACAACTCAGCTTGGTGTCATCCTCAAGCTTGCTGAGGGTGCACTCGATTCTTCAGTCTATGTCACTGATGAAAGATATTAAACTGTACTGGTCCCAGTATGGATTCCTGAGAGACACCACTTGTCCCAGTCTCCACCTGGACGTCAAGCCATTGACCACTACTGTCAGGATGTGACTTTTCAACCAATTCCTCATCTCCTGAACAGTCCACTCACCAAATCCATAGCTCTCCAATTCAGAGAGACGGATGTTGTGGGGGACTGTGTCAAAGGCCCTACAGAAGTCCAGATAGACAACATCTGTAGGTCTTCAGATCTTCTGCAGTCTCTCAATCTGCAGAATAGTCACCTTATCATCCAAGTCACCTCACCTAAATCCTGTGGTGGTACCTGCTCACACCGGGAGTTTCAACAATATCTGTGACTCCAAGTGATATACAATGTTCCACAAATTTCTCAAGCACTGTTATGTGCATTTTGCTTTCTTGTTCAGTTTTGTAGCACTACCTGCCTAGGCATCAAGAAGCGCCTGGGAACGGGCATCCACCAAAGTGACAAGATGAGCCAGGGCTATGCCCATCCTGCAAATCACTGCATCATAGTGTGAACACAGCTGACCCCTTCGTAGCTACCCATATCTGTGTGGGTGAGTGTGGAGTGTCCCAAGGGAGCCGGACATGAGTTTTTTACTCTACTTTTTGGATGAATTTCACAGCTACTTTGGTTATTGGTAGGTGGTTTGGAGCTAGCTAAAGTATGCCTGCTTTGCAGTTGTAAGTGGAGCTGTCTGCATCTTGCAATGGCAATGTCTTTACGGTTCAAGGCCAGGTGGATCTGAGGAAGGTTATGGTTGGTACCAGAAGGATTAAGCCAGGCCTAGTCCAGAGAGATCTCAAAAGCAGCATCTTCCTCCAGGACAACTAAATACACAGAGCCTGAGAGATGCAGGCACCATATGACGAGTCTGAGATGGGACAGGAACCACAGCTAACCTGGTGACCAGGAGGACACCTCCCTATCCAGCTCACCACCGGTGTCAGCACAAAGGCAAGCCAAAATCCCAGTGTGTAAAGCATCGTCACATGGAAAACTTCCCTGAACAAGAGCAGGAACAGAAAAAGAGAAGACAGAGCAAAGTTCTCAGCCTTTTTCTTCCTCGTGTATTTTTTCAAAAGAACAGACTATAATTGGATCTGGAGGAAATGGAGCATAGATATCAAACTTTGTTTAGTCTGGGGAAATATCATTTGTAATTAGAGATGGGCATCCTGTTGACATGATACAACCTATTTTAAGCGTGAGGTGAGCACGTGTTCAACCTCTAATCTTTTACAAGTCATTAAAAACTGCCCGTTCATCTCTGCCTGGCTGGTTTCTTTTCTTTTCTCTTAGTATAATTTCTGAAAAGCAACTGAGTTAACATCAGCTCAAGATAATGATGCTTATACTGGCAGCGATGTCTTGGAGCACCTCAGTAGCTGGGAGTTCTGCTTTCTGTTTATGTGCTTCTGCTTGTCTCCATGCCAGCCCCATGAGCCAAGCCTGTTCACCTCTGCCATGGAATAGTGGGAATCCCATGAGACTTGGAGGGGTTGAGCCTACGGCAGGACATGGACCGGGGTTGATCTTGTGTGATCAGCACTGACATGTGGCCCTTTTTTTGAAGTGGGATTTGCCGCTTACCACATCCTGCTGCCCCAGTGTGGAGGTGTAAAGGATTTGTGCATGGCAGATATCAGCAGAAATCATTGCAGGATTGATGCTTGTAAGCAATTTTTGAGGCATGATGCTACAAGTCTTCAGGGTGTGGCGTCCTTCCTGGTGTCCTCAGGTTCTATTATGGGGTTTGCATGGGTACATCAATGCTGTCAGATAAGCTGGCTCCCCACAGTCAACCACGTTGTGGGTTAGCTCTCTCATGGAACCCATTCCCCACCAAACCAGCTTGTTTCCTCCAAACTGGGTGTAGTTCTGGTGTTTCCTTCAGGGCCTTTATCAGGTTTGGCTTCTTCTCCTTCACAAAGTCCTCCTGCACTATCCCAATGGGCTTTACACACTGTCTTTACATTATTCAAGGCCCTCCGAAAGAAATGTAACAGTGAAACAATGGCTTTCAGGGCTGTGAGGACACCATCCAGAGCTAGATATCCGAGTGCTGCGTACCTGGACATAGCCAACTTGCTCTAGAGAAGAGCCAAGTCGGTGCAGATCAGGCCAGGGGTCACCCCCTGGGAGACACATCTTTAATGGGAGAGATGTAACTGGAGAAACATCAGCACTCAAGTGTCACTGGGAATTAGCTATAGGTTGACCCAAGTCTTCTGTGGCCCACATACCAGAGATGGAGGTCTAACAACAGCAGGATATGCGGAAATAATTCCTTCTGCTTGCTTATGGGTCTGAAATTTATTGTCAGGAGACCTGTTTTTCTTTCTGTGATAGGCCATTTTCTTATTAGCTAGCCATGCATCACCTGGAAATATAATTGGACCCCTGTCCCTAAACAGCAGGCCCACAGCTGTCCTCCAGGCTTGGCTGCTGTGACATCAAATTGGCCATCAGGTTGGCCTGGCATGGTGACGGGAGGGGACAGAATATATCCTTGTGCCCCAGTGAAGTCTCTTTGTGGTTCAGTCCCAGCCAAATAAGCCAGGAGGGACTAATAGGTGAGTTTTGGCTTGGGTGGGAGGTGTGTGCATCAACGCATCAATGTCAAGCTCATGCCAAACCCAACGGTGCGGCTGTATTGACTAGGCATGGTGCCACAAGGCGAAACTATAGTGGACAGTTAGTTTAGGCATTGCATGGAGGGGGAAAACACAACTTCGAGATCATAAGGTACTCCTCGGTACTGCCCAATGTACCTCGAAAGTGCCAGTCTGAGGACATCAATGAGGTTTTGGTACTGTTGCACACAAGCAAGCCTCACCACAGGGTCTGCTGCTGTTGCTGAGACAAGTCATTAAGAGATCGTTTACTTACTAATTCTTAAGCCATTTGGCCTTTAATAAATACATATATACAGCTATACAGACAATGGCGATTGCAGTAATAAAATCATTATTGTTTACTTCTTGATCATTATGTACAGGTTACTATTAAATTTATTACCCTTGTTACATACTTATTGCAACAACATGTGCAAAATATATTTACTGCAACATTTAAAGAACCACATCTTTCACATCTGTAGACATTTTCATCTTGGGTCTCCCAGAATGCTGCAGCACGTGAAGTAACTCTGACTCACAGGAGCTGGTGTGCTACAGAAAATGAGCAGTAACCTGTTGCAGAGAAGCAAAGGCTGGGAGACAGCATGCGTTTAGCAGAATCCACAAAGCTGCTTGGCACATGGTATAAAAGAACGTGGCTTTTATATGATTTTAATAAGCAGAAGCAAGAAAGCAGAACAGAATTGATGCTGTCCAGAAGAAGGGAGTCAGCACCCTGTTTTTTGGGTCAAAATTGCCCATCGTTGCACATCAAGGTGCAAAAGGGGGAAAACACCCGATGCTGAAGCCAAATGTCTCTTTCAAGGGGGAGGTCACTCAGTGGAGGTGTTCCTCAAGCACCTAGGGGAGAAGATGGGAGGTTTGCAGTGGTCTGCAGTGGGGTGGCCCTGGGGAGGTTGGTTCCTGGCTGGTGAAGCCAAGACTCAGTTTGGTTCTAAGACATCCACTCAGAAGCCGGCAAAACCCTATTGGAGGTTTGTACTCCTCAAACCAACATGTGGAGACAGTGGACACCTGCCCAGGCGCTTCTGAGCAGAAGATGACATGGGCAGCGTGCAGGTCTCCTACTGATTTACACGAGAGCATTGCTTCTGTAGTAAAAGGGCGTTTCACACCCAGGGAAAAGAAACAAAGATCATTGCCCTTTCTAGAAGACATTTCTGTTAGTACCCATTCAAGCATTAAATTGAATTTATCCTTTCCCCCAAGGGTGCATTTGGCCATCCCACCACTGTGTCACAGACACACCTGAGCTGTCGGGACACCAAAGGTGATGTGTTTGCCCTATTACAGTGCTTCCCTTCGATACACCTTTTTCCTCCACACCCCATCCTGCAGGGACTTGGAGTTTAGGGTTGGCAGCCAGCAATTTACCCCAGCCCCGACGAGACATGTCCCCGAGTACCTGCAGGTCCATGTAGCTGAAAGCCACACACTCACATCCGTGGGACAGGCACGGCGAACTTCAGAGACAAGCATGTGTCCCTGAAGCCCACGGTGGGGATTTTTTGTGGTATTCACAGACTTGTTTGATGTGTCAATACGAGAGGAGCGTAATTACCAGCTGAGGAACTGCAGGAAATAAGCCAAGGTTGAATGAACGAAATGGAAAATAAAGAGAAGCGCGGAGGACACACACATTTTAAAACTATTACAGAGGTATGTATTCACGTGCTCATGGGAGCCTGGGAATATATAAGAGCTCATGACTGAAGGAATGAATTCAAGGACCAGTCTATGGGGAGTATTTTTTTTTTTTTTTCCCTGTGACTTCAAACTTCTCTCGGAGCTCGCAGAGTTTTAGTCAGCTGGCATGCAACAGAGGTACGACTTCCCCAAGGAAACTCTTCCTCGGCTTGTGCTGGAAAGGCTGCTGGGGGAGTCCGGGAGGCAGAAGGCTGCAAGCAGAGGCGAATCATCCTCCTTCTCCTCCTCCTCCTTCTCCTCTTCCTCCTCCTCCTCCAGCCACAGAGCAGGTACGTGAAGACGCGTGCGAAACCGGGAGCCTGCTGGAAAGTTGAGCTTTCGCCGGCAGGAGAGACAGGGGCTCCGGTGACTTAGAGCTGCAGCCTTTAAAAATAACACAGATGAGGAAGGTACTGTATAAATAAAATATGCTGTGTTTATGAATAGGCTGAGGAACGGACTAAACACCCTGTGTAGATGGCTCTAATGCACACAGCTGTAGATTTAATCCACCAGGGACTCGCACTGCAGCGAGTGAGATCCTTTACATTAAGGAGGCACTGGTTAGTTTATAACAATACAGTTGTCATATGCCTGCTTTGTTATTATTCTCCGTGTTTACAGTAACGGAAGAAGGGGAGATGTGGTGGGGTTTGGGTTTTGGGTTTTTTTTCCTTTCTTTCTTTCTTCGCAGGACTTTAGTCTATTTATGGTGTTACTGCATTGTAGCGCTCTGAACCGGGAGTGCTGCAGAGCCCAGCACTGTGCGCTGATTAAACGCTGCCTGCCCAGCTCTCCGACACCGAACCCTAACATAGCCTTGGGCAAATCACACCGGTCCCCGGGGCAAAATGGGCAAAATGCTGTTTTAGCTCGTCTGCTCTTCTTACTCTCCACGCTGCCATTGAACTCTGCCTCTCGGAGCACGAGGTGTGAGACAGCAGCGGTATTTTTCTCCTCTTAAGATCCTGACAGCTTGAATGTCACCTTGGGTGAGCGGTGACTTACTGAGAGGGCTTTGCTGCATCTGGACTCTTAGGACAAGGAATTCATGTTTAGACAATATTTGGAAATAGCGAAGTTCCAGAAAATCCTAGTTTATCTAAAAGTCACTGATAATTTTCTAAAGACAAGCCCTGTTATATTTTTGATAAAAGTACAAACATGTTTCCCTTAAACAGAAGCCAAGGTTTGGCTTTCCACAGCAGTGGAAATTTGGGTTTTTTACTAAGATTTCATCATTTCAACCTTAAAATCATCTTATTATTCTAAAATGCTGAAATCCTTTAGTTTTCAGTGACAGAAATTCACTATCAAACATCTCTTTCTAAGGCAGATGGTTACAGCTTAGTGACTGTATCAGTGCTTGGCCTTTTACTGAGACAAAGATGGATGGATTTGAGGGGGGGTATCAATATCGTGCAAGTCAAATCTATCAGAAATAATTTTCCTCCTTTCAGTGTATCTCCTGTTGGATCATATAAATTGAGTGCCTCTTTCCTCAGACACTTACTCCACCATCAGTAAAAGAAAAATTGCTGAATTATAAATCAATTTCTCTCTTTCTTTGCTGTGTTTAGAGTAAGGCTGGTGAGAAAAGGTTCCGATAGGGTTCCTGGATTTGAGTTTCTCCAGGAATTTGGTTCTCCAGGGAGGGTATTTCAGGTTCAATTAGTTTAATCTTCAAATGCCAGTTTACGTCAGCTTTTGTTGACGGAAGTGTTTTAATTTTCTGATCTACTGCTGTCCCTTCATCCAGCCCCTTGCCCACAAAATCTCCAGGCTGGTGGGCTTCATGCAACTCTCATTTGTTTTAATTTTCTCTCCTGGAGAAAGGAGTAGACAAAAAGACAAATAACAGAGCGGAACTGTCTAAACCCTATGTGTCCAATTAGTTAGAAAGGTTAATTTTTGGTGGGGAAATGCTGTTGGCTGCACACCTGATGGAGGTACACTTGGAGAGAGGACACAGAGAAAGCAGGCAGGCAGCAGCTCCAAGAGGCAGGAGAGAGGACACGTTGGGATTACAGGAGATGTAGGAGTCCCTATTTTGGTGTGTGGACTTGACTCCAGAGAGGCAGGAGGCTGCATCTGCCTATGAGAGACCAAGCACAGTGCAGATGGCATGAACAAACCAAAGCAGAAGAAGCAGCTCTTGGAGATGTTGTAAAGGTCTCAGGAGCTGGAGCTGTGCCTCCTTCTCAGAGGCTGTGGCTGAGGATGACATAGGCTATTTATTTTTCAGTAGGATTAATATTAATATTACCTCCAGCTCCCTAGTGGGATGAATCACTGGGGAGCTATTCCAGTCGAAAGGAAGCAAGACTTGTCCCACTCCTGCCCTTGCAGTTCAGACCCACTTTCTAAGGCGGGAGCTTGTTTTGTTGACTTCTCTGGAGAGTTAGATTCATGCTGCTCGATGCAGGACTCAACCCAAAAGCAGTGCCTTAGAAAGCAGCAGCCTTATGGATGGACAGGCTCCAAAAGGTCTGGAGGTTCAAGACACATATTCGTCAAGACATATTCTTGTTTATCCAAAACCCCTGGGAACCTGCAGCAGATTACGGACTGGCTGGTGAGAGCCAGTGGCTGGGATTTGCTTTTTCTTCTTGCTCTGGGCCAGGCTGGGAAGAGAGTTTGAAGGAGAAAAGATGTCTGATGAGGTGCCCACCAGCCCTCATCCCCGTGCTACCCTGGCTTGAGGTGACAAGGGGTGAAATCTGGCTGATGTCAGCAGTAACCAAGCAAGCAGCAATTGCTGAGGAAACCACAGGAGAATTAGGAAGGGCTTGATTTCACCAGGTCACAGGTGCAACCCCTTTGTTTTGGAGTGGGACAGCCCTTGCTATCTTATGCGGATAGGCAAAAGAGCGAGATTCTCCCATCTGACTGATGGAGATGACCTAACCTCTCCAATAGAGATGACCCAATCTCTCCGATGGAGAGGACTCTTGCTCTGCAGACGTGGCTGCCTAGCACACACTGTGCTAATCTTTCAACACAACTGTAGGGAGTAACCTGCTGGGTAGCCCATAGCATGAAAATATTGAAAATGGGAAGTCAGACAAAGGCTTCAGGGTCTTTGAAACTATTTGCTGCCAGATCCCCTTTAGGAAAGGGCAAAGATGATTAAGACACTGCTAAACTTTCGAGGCGCAGTTGGTGTGCCTCTAAGGCCATGGTTTTAATGAAGCAAAGTCCTGAGCAGCAGAATCAGTGCATGCCCTTCCCTCCTGCTTTGGCATTTGTTTCTGTCCAGGCTTTTCTTCACAGTTTGTTTGGCACAGCTGCTGGCCACTCAGTAAAACAGCTTGAGGAACAGAGCTGGCTTTTTAAAAAACACAGCCTACAAAAACCCTGCTATTTTTTCCCCTCCAAGTCCAAACTTCCCACGGTGCTCTGAACATCCAGGTGTAGGAAAATTTGAAGTTGCAGTCAACGAGGGCACGCACTCCTCTTTGTTACAGGCAACTCCAAAAACAAAATCATAAAAAAAAAATATTTTTCTTTTCTTGAAGACCTCAAATACTTGAGGTTTTCCTTGTGAGAGCGGCAGTGCGTTGCAAGTGCTGTTGCATGCTACTGATGAGGCAAACCCTAAACCCAGAGCATCATTTAAATCTCTGGACACCACAGTGGTCCTCAGGTTCAACATGAGTTTTCTGCTTATCCCAAGGGGATTGCAGACGGAGGGAACGTGCCAAAGACATCAAGCTGCAGCCAGCTCCGGACAAGTGAAGCTCAAGTCACTACATGCTTGGGAGAAGGTGGAAGGTGGTCAAAACCAGCTTGATGACAGCCCCGTTGAGGCGAACCTGTCCAGAGTTGTTGTAATCTCACTGGCAGGCTGTTCTCATGACAGCTAAATGTGAATTTTTCAACCCATTGCACCTAACCGTGCCCCTCTCCTGCCCACATGCATACGGCTGCCTCTTCATTTCGTTTATGCCTCTCATTTCAGGGCAGGCTGCAAAGCAAACGAGATGATAAGAGCCCAGCTCTTTGACATAGTATTTCAATCATGGGGAAAGTGCATCGCAACAGTTCAGGCTCACGAGCTTGGGAGAGAGCAGCGGGGAAATCTATGTAAAGGCAGGTTTTCCAGAAACAGGTCTTAATTAGCAAAAGGAAGTGGGGAAACCAGCAATTAGACAGCTGCTCCAGCCCTAGAGGGCAGCACAAAATAATAAATAAAAAGCTGAACTCGCAGGCAATCTGAAGGCATCTTCTGCATTACAAAAGCAGCCTTTTTGCAATGGGAATTTTTCCTAGCAGGTCCTGTAGATTCAGCACTATGTATTTGCTGCCAAAAATTCAGCAGCTCACACGGACATATGGACTCCCCCTGCTTGTATCCCTAATTCCTGCCTCGTGTCATGAAAATCCATCAAGTCAGGTGTGTTGTAGCTGACTCTGAACCCCCGTCCTGCCCGCAGACTGCTATCACAATGTGATTAGTGCCATCACTGTGAAAAGAAAGAGTTATTTCTTCCAGGACAGGTTTCCAGGTTCTGCGTTTTTTATATTTATCAGCCATGAATTTTAAAGCTTTAATCCTCAAGCGCTGCTTTCCTAACGATGCAGAGAGTGATTTAGGTGCAGGGGTAGGGCTCCAACCCTCCAGGAATGTCACTCGCGGACTCAAAACCCTAAAATAAACACACCGCCTTGCGCCACGCATACAGATAAATAATGGCATCGGCAACGATAACTCACTTATTCCTCTCAGCAAACCCGTG
The DNA here is from genome assembly GCA_013400135.1 of Rhinoptilus africanus. NCBI lineage: Eukaryota > Metazoa > Chordata > Aves > Charadriiformes > Glareolidae > Rhinoptilus > Rhinoptilus africanus. The sequence goes on along the minus strand of VXBO01002675.1, from coordinate 18,061 downwards.
GCCTGATCCTGATAGTTTCTCTGGCAAAAATAAAATAGATAAATAAATACCCTTCATTTCTCAACGCCTGCCCCCCGAGCAAGGGCTTCAGGATGTCACACAGGAGCTGACTCCGTCCGGAGCACAGCGGTGGCTAGGACCCAGCAAGAGCCCGGAGAGGAGTCCGGAGGAAGACAAGCAGCATAATTTAAAGCAGACACTGTCCCAAATAAGGCTATGTCCCTTGAAAATGCCTTCGTTATGAAGTTACGAGTGAGCCTCTTGGCGTGCCGAAAGGATGAACGTGAAGCTTGAAGAACAGTTTCATCGGTACCAGGACTGAGCCAGTTTCGAAGAGGTGGATATGCTTTTTAAAGACATGATAAGCAGTGTTTGGGGATGCAAGACACCCTTGAAAGAAGGTAAATGTGGAATATTCCCTCTTTTTAACCCTGAAGGCTCTAATTTAGCAGCAAAGAGTCTTGTGTGAAAAAGGATCAGACCCTGGGGAGTTTGGTTTGTGTTTTGTGTATTCTTTCGAATTTAACCTCTCTGGCACAGGAAAACATCTCTGTTAATTGTCTAAGAAGTAACAAAAATTACCTTGGGGGGAAAATTGTAAGGTGCTGCTGTTGTTAGCTACAAGCAACATCTATGAAGTGGTTTCAGGGTTAATATTGTAACAGAGACGGAGGCAAATGTTTCTCTGAAGCGGGAACTGGGCAAACTGGGATAAAACCCTGATTTCTTCCATGTTTTCAAATGTGTCTTGGAGCAAATCAGTGCTCTTCTCTGCCTTTGCCCTACCATCTTTTAAGTGGATATGCTGACGTGGCTTGGGTACCATGGTTTTTCTAAATGCTGAATTATTTGACCCACTTAAGAAGATTCCTTGGGGGTGTTACAAATTGAAGTCACCTATATTTTTCAGCTGTGGATAAGGCTGGGTGATTTTGAAGTATAGTGATGGAAAGCCGTGACACTGAATGTGGTTCAGAGCTCAGTGCTGCTCTGAAGTATGCTGGGATTTTTATCACAGCTGCCAGTGGGAGCAAACTGGCACCAAGCACGAAGCTACCTCAACCCTGGGAAAGCCTCAGAGCAAGAAAAGCTCCTTTAGGTAGAGTTGCTTCTACTGCTGCTCCCAGACTGTTTTTGCAAACACCAGTTTTAGCAGTGATGCTCTGTGACACCAGGGCACTGGGGATCCTGTGGGCCCTGAGCTCTGCGCTGGGAGAGGGTGGTGGGCACCTGAGACCTGCCCAGAGGGCAGAGAGGAGGGGGGTGCAGTGCTGTCTCCTGCTAGATCGAATCATAGAATCATGGAATTGCTTACGTTGGAAAAGACCTTTAAGATCACGGAGTCCAACCGTTAACCTAGCACTGTTAACTCCACGACTAAACCATGTCCCTCAGCACCACATTTACCTACAGTTTAAATACCTCCAGGGATGGTGACTCCACCACTGCCCTGGGCAGCCTCTTCCAAGTCTTGACAATCCTTTCGGTGAAGAAATTTTTCCTAATATCCAGTCTACACCTCCCCTGGTGCAACTCCAGGCCATTTCCTCTTGTCCCATGGCCTGTTCCTTGGGAGAAGAGCCCGACCTCCCCTGGCTCCCCCCTCCTTTCAGGGAGTTGCAGAGAGCGAGAAGGTCTCCCCTCAGCCCCCTTTTCTCCAGGCTGAACCCCCCCAGCTCCCTCAGCCGCTCCTCACCAGACTCCTGCTCCAGAGCCCTCACCAGCTCCCTTGCCCTTCTCTGGACACGCTCCAGCACCTCAGTGTCTTTCTTGTACTGAAGGGCCCAAAACTCAGGGATTTTAGGAGGTGTTGCCGATGAGCTTCCAGAGAAAAGCCAGGCAGGGGAAATCTCCTCATCTGGACAGCTGAACTGAAAACCCCCTCGGGAAGGGAATCTCTATAAGCAAGGAGGTTGTACTGTACTATGAGTAGCTTACCCTCCTCTGGACAGAGTCCATGTGGTCTCGTATGGAAGAGACCACCACGTCCTACTGTTTCAGAGTGTGATAGCCTCCTTAGAAGCACCTTGAGGTGTCTTTCTTGTACTTACTACAGATCTGCCTTGCACAGCAAGTCATTCAATTGCATTTTTGTGCTCAAATACATCAATTTCCCAGTTGCTTTATAAACTTACACTTTAGGAAGTTTCAAAGCATATTAAGACCCCAGATTGTGTCAGGTTTATTATTTAAGAAGCAAAGATACCCTTTGTTTGCGCTGACAAAGACAAGAGAAAGCATCGCAAACCACATGGGACACAGAGGCTGTCCATCAGGGTGTTGCCATGTTGTGGGTAATATCCATGGAGATTTCTTCAGCTTAATTGATTGAACTTAAACAGAAACAATTTCCACTTGAAGGCTCTGAGTAAAGCCTTGTAATCATCAGTAGGTTTGCCTTTTCTCTCAGTTCCAGCAAAATAATACTCAAATGATAAAACTCATTTTCTCCTCCTTAGAGGAGACACCTACTCGTCTAAGACTGGGCAATAAGGAACAGAGGGGGAATGACAGAGACATTATAGAGGCTGATATCAGCAATTCCTCCTTCCACAGGATGATTTCAGTGTATTTTACAAACAATAATTAAAAGGGTTTGGAATTAACACCCTTGGTCTTGTTTTAGCAGGAGGAAACAGATTTCTGTTCCTGCTCCTGAGCCCCAAAGACAAACTCCAAGGTCTTTCACCTTGTAGTCCCAGTTCATCATCCATCACTAGTTGTTTCCCTGAACTGAAAGGAAGGTGCAATCTGAAAATAGAGCAGCTGTGGTCAAAGCCTCCCCAGTTTCTCTCTTCCTTCTTTCTCTTCTTCTATACTACTCTCTTATCTGGTTGGGAAGTGGAGGAATGGGCAAGTTCTTGTAGTGAAGCTGTTGGCATTGCTGTTCAGCAATCGCCGTTGCTGCATGGAAGAGCAGCCATCAGCCACGTCACTCAAAGAGTGAACAAGCGGAGGGATCTCCACCAGCTGGGAATGATCCCATCTCCTTTGTCTCCAGCCTCCTGATGCTCTGCGGGTGGAAGCCACTGAGTGATGGTGTGTTGATGCTGGGTTTTAGCAGCACTTGTGCATGGGATTGGCATGCATTTGGAGTTTGCTGGATGCAGGCTTGCTCCTGTAAAGACTTAACAGCAGTGCTAGCTAAGCACTTTTGCGAGGCTTCCAGTGGGGAGTTGGTGCCTCTCTAAATGGCTCTGGATGTGGGGAGGACCGGCTCAGATCTGCCTGCAAGAAACCATACAAATACAGACAGATTCAGCGTGAGACAACAGAGACCGCCATAAAGAAGTAATATCTGGAGCTCACGTCAGTGGTGACCACAGACAGAGATGTCGTTAGTGTCCATCTAGAAACAAGCTCTTTGAACGCATTTGCCTTTTTCTCCTATTGCCCAGCAACAGGCATCCCAGTGTTTGGCTCCTTTTGCAGTTATTTCTACACCTTTTTTCTGGAGTGTTTTCCAAATGGTTAAACTCTGATGAATCCTTTGTTTAACACAAAACCACATGGTTTGTATCTGTCTCTTTTTTAATGCATCTGCTTTCAAATGTATTTTTGCCTGCCCGTACCGGGGATATATAAAACGGAAAACTAACATTTGGACAAAAAGTTCTTAGTCCATTCTTTAAGCTGTTTATACTAACCCAACAAATTGGGATGAATCTGTAAAAGCTCTTTGACACTCTGGGATGAGAGGAGTGGGAAATGTTGTGGATGGAAATGGAAACTGTTCCCAACGCTTCATGTTTCTGAGTGGCACCCATTAACTTCGGTCAGGACTTGGCACCCCAAAACTCCAGCCCAGTTGAAAAATATCTGAGCTGCTTCTATGGTCAGAGTGAGGTGGTTCTGGGAGGTTATTCAGTCTTTGGTCGTTGTCTTTCTCAGTGATGCCAGACACAGAGCCCAGTTAGAACACTTGGAGTTCATTGAGTGGCCTGGGTATCATCACACCGGGGCAGTCCCACGAAATGCCTTGGCTTTCCATTTCAAGTCCACATATAAAACTCTTTTTCCCGCCAGGCTCAAAGGGATGTAAAGGGAACAGGTAGGTTGTAAGTACTGTAGGCTCTGAGATGGGTTAATTTCTTGCACTGCATGTGTGCTTTTCCATGTTAGATGATGATCCGGTTCCAGCTTTCACATGCTTTGACTGCCATGTCATTTGAAAACTAACCATAATTACTTTTTCCTGCAGAATCATGAAACTGTACATCGTCTTCTTCCTGGCAGTGGTGAACAGAGGAACCTCTAACAGTCAGCCCACGGAGGGGATGTCCTGTGAAATGGTAAGGCTGCCTCCCTATTCGGGCCCTTTGAGATCCTGGATGCGGTGGGAACCCCCTTGTTACAGGCACGGCACAAATAGCTGTGGTCTCTGAGAAGGGAAACTCTCCCAGGACCAGGGTCTCCATGATGGCAGAGGTGGGCTCTGCTGGGTTGGTGGATGCTCTTCAGGCTCTTCTTGGGCTCTATCCTCGCTGTACTGACAGCACACAAAAGCGGGTAACAAAGAAGGGTCCTTATCTCCATTTCTTAATAAGAGGGAGCTGGTTGAAAGAAATTTGACCTGATTTCCCCAAGACAACAGGGATTCTGTGGCTAACATAGTGAAAGAACTTAGACGTAAAATGGACTCCTTTTTATCAGGCCTCAGTTCTTTGTGCTTTAATAAAGCACCTTCTGTGAAATACATCTATGCTGGCCTTCTTGTAACAACAGGGAGAATGACCTCCTCTGCCCTGACGCAGCATTGCAGCCAGGGGAGCTGGACCTGACTTCTGCTGGAGGTATAAAAAGTGACAAAGCCCCTTGTTCCTGTACAAAGTTTGCTCCTTGATTTTTTGCAAGCACCTGGTGCAACATCATAAATGTTCACAGCTGAATTTGCTCCCTTCCCTATCCAACAGCTGCTGACCGTAACAGGCCATTTAAAAATACTTATCTTTTTTTTTTTTTTTGAACGTTGAAGCTGTTCTGTTCAGCACAAATCCTCAAGAACTTCCAAAATAGGGAAAAAATAATTTGCTAGCTGTACACATCTCCCTTATGGGACTCATTCCAATCCGTCCCACCCTGCTGTATTGCTGCACTTCCTGAATTCCAGAGAAATTAAGGCCTAGTATATATAAAAAGATCTTGGGAAGGTGACTGGGTAGCTCAGTTCATTGGCTGGAGAGGGAAGACTGATGAAGCCACTGTAAACATGACAATTTTGGTCCCATGTATCACAGTCATATGAAGGCTGGGCGAGACACGCAATAATCCAAGCAGATTCACCCTGTCCCATTTCTTGACAGGTCACAGATCAGGCCTATTGCTGAAAAGTAAACACATGCTTGTTTCCACCACTCCACTGTAAACTGCTTTCATCAAGCCAACAACCCAAGGCCCTACTCAATGAGGCCGGGATAAATTCGGCCACAACAGAAAACACGCTGCAGTCAGGGGCTGGGATTCTCATCTGGTATAAATTAACAGCTCAGCATCGCTAATGTCAGTGTTGATTATCTTCCTTTGCTGGGCATTTGGTCCAATGGAAAGAGAAGAATGTAAATCCAAACACAGTTTAAAGAAAAAGGGAGCTACTGTTTTAGCTGATGGGTCCATTGAGAGTCCTGCTTAATTCACATGATAATTTTTCATCACAGCCTCACTGTTTTATGCACTATTTTCCATGTGGAGACACCATTAGAGCAGAAAAGGCTCAGAAATGGAAACTTTCATCCCAGATCCCATGGAAGAGGCACAATTCAGAAACCCATACCTCTCTCTGACTCACCACTGGTGCTCCTGTCGTTGAAACAAAGCCTTGTAAAAGAGGTTTTAGGAAGTCAACAGTCCCTACCAGACCCCTGATATGTGAGTGAGCTGCACTGATTATACAAGTTACTGCACATCTACCTGTCAGCAAGACATCAAGGCACAACTTAAATGTCAGGAGGTCCTTCCTGACTTACGTTGCCTTCCAAGGAGAGGAGTTTCAACTAGTTCATGTTTTACCTCCTAAAGAAAGGTGTTTCTGCTAATTTTTTTTAACTGGTAAAGGAGGATTTTTCAAATAATTCATAGAAGGGAAGGGTTTCTTAGTATCTTACCTTGCATTGAGGTGATGCAAGAACATGTGCATAACTAGTTATCGTAGGTCAGCTGATAAGTGGTACCTGGCGAAACTTCTAAGGCTTGGTTGTGTAGCAGAGCCTCCACCTGGGCAGATCTTCTAGACAATGGGTGTGCACACCGTGCAAGTGCAAGTCAGCGCCAAGTGGCTCCAGCCCAAATTCTTTGGTTCAAATGCTCGTGAGTTGCTACAGGAGAACATGAGCGGAGGCTTGGATCCAGCTGCTTTGTTTGTAGGGCTCTTAACAAGGTGGGTGACAAGTTCCACCCAGTGCTGAGCAGTGAAGAACTGGAATCAGAATCCAGATGATGCCAGGTTTTGAGATTTTGGGTCATTTATTTTTGCCAGAACCTGAATGCGACCAGACACTGAAGGGACCAAGTGCTCCCCACCTTGCAGTACTTCTTGCCAATGGAGTTCAAAAAAATTGGTGGCAGCACTGGCAGAGGTGATGAAGTCAGAACATGAGACTGGAAAAAATCTCTTTTACAGCCTCAGGCTGCCGACCCACTGGGCTATGGGGTGGGAGGATGGGACATACATGCAAACAGATGCTGTTTGTTCCATCCCACTGAGACATGCTTCGTCTTTCTTCCTAGCACTCATGAGAACGAAATTCATGCAGTTTGGGCCTCGGGGAAGAAAAGATGGTGCAGAACAGACTAGATAAGAAATTCAGCAAGGATCAAAATAATCAGTGAAGAGGAATGAATGTTTAAATAAAATGGGAGGGGAAAAGTTATAGGAACAAATGGCAGACAGTGGGAGGTATAGATTTTATCAGGCCCTTTTATCACAGGGAGGGTTCAGTAGATGCAGATTAAAGGCCCAATCCTGCAAGATACGCAGTGAACTGAGACTGACCTCTCCCTCATCGCCTTCATTGAAAACTAGCTGGCTGGCGTCAATGGGACTTGGATCAGGACTTTGCTAAAATGCTGGATGCCCAGAAGGAGCGGAGGGTGCTCAACCCTTGTTGAGATCTGGCTCAAAGTGTGGGAAGAAACCTGGCATCTGCCTTTGGCTGCAAAGCGGCTGCTGCTTTTTCACTCTGGATTTTTGCATCCTTCTGGATTCTCTCCTTTCCACAAAACAAAGTGGAGGAGTCTTCCTGCTCTGTTATTTGGGCCTCAGAGCTAAGACCAACGCTTGCACACTTTAACCCAAAACAATTCTACAGTGGCTTTGCAGGAAAGAAATAACGTCAGGAAGAAGCCAGAAAATTCCCTTCTCTTCTTTTATTTAGCCGGGGTTTGTATGAGTGAGTTGGAGGTAGAAAAGGAGGGGATTCAGGTTTTAGTAGGACATCTGATGGTTGAACTACATGATCTGAAAGGTCCCTTTCAAACCAGGCAATTCTATGATTCTATGATTTACTTGGGATCTGTGAGAAAGATGTATCATGGGAAGGACTGCAGAGCAGCCTGTGTATATCTAGAGTTTGGATCAGCACTTGCGCTTCTCTGGCACATTTTTGTACAGTCTCCAAAACTCACATGATGCAAAAGAAATTCACAAAATGCTGACTATTGCCTCACTTCTAAACAGACCTGCCACTTCATTCACCTAAAAGTTCACATGAAGCAGATGGGTTTTAATATATTTTTACTTTTAATGTTTCATGCCTGAAAAGCTTTGCGTCATGGAATCTGGATTCTGCTTCTCCGCAGAAGTTAAGATTCAACAGATTTTTTTCTTTCTTTTCTTTCTGATCTTTCTACAAACAGTCCATGACCCAGTCACCCAAATACATTCATAACAAGAGTTTTCCTCCAGTAGATTAAACGCTGCCTAAACCTTCCACATTCCACTTCCTCCTGCTGCTGTATGTTCTCCGTAATAACAAAATACAGCTTGACATTTATGCAAGGTTGAGCAAGTTCACTTTTCCAATGTTCCTTATGAGCACACACTCCAAATTTTGCTCTGGACACAGATTCAGTCCTAGCTGCAATTAAACAGCCACACATCTAGAAGATGAATTTGCCTTTGATACTCGGGTTTTTTCTCTACACTGCTGCTGAGAACTGGACTGAGAAGGCATGGCCCTCACTGCATATCACAGCTTTTTCTTCACCTTATATAATTTTTTTTTTCATATCATGGGAGTCTTGTGTGGATGATTTCATAAGGCATGCTCCACATACACGAAGAAAGGAATTGTTCCCTTAGGAAAACAAGGATAGTAAAAGAAGGAGGAGTTTGGAGGCTTCCATCAGAAATGTTTCAGTAGCTGAATGACCCATTTGTTTAAAAATGCATTGTTTAACTAAGCCACAATTAAATATCCAAGGGGTGTGACTAAGAAAGAGAGAGATGGTTTTTGTGCCGTAGGATCCTTATACATTTCTCCACCTCCTTGCTTTGGGAGCTATGCTACCAACAGAGTGGAGCTCTTGCAAGTACTACTTACTATTGCAGGTAGAGTTTGCAATATCAAAAACAGCGGTGAAGCTGAGAAAATTAAACATCAGAACAAAAGTGAGGAAATAGTGCCTGATTGAAATGGAAAGAGGGAAAACCACCTTCACTTAGGACTGTTAAAATGAGACTGGGGAAAAGGTACAAAGGGGAGAACATTTAGTAGGTATCACACGCAGATAAAACTTTCTATTGTTGCATGTTAGAAATGTCTTTAAAAAGAAATGAGTGCTGTTAGCTGCAAAGAAGAGTTAGGATTGTTGTTCTTGCTGTCTGTATGCTCAGAGAATATAGTGTGATCAGTGTTTCAGAAGAAGGATCTGCCTGGATGCTGAATGTTATTTTCTTTATATTTCATGCAAAGATATTTTTCGTTTGTCACATGGCAAATCCTTTTCTCTCTTTTTCTGGCAGGCAAACTCGCAGGCATTTTGCCACAACAAAGACCTTCACCAAATCCCTCCTGGGCTCCATCCGAATGTAAACAAAATAGATCTGTCTGGAAATCTGATTCAAAGCATCCCTGAAATGCCATTACCGTTTTATACCTCCCTCCAGTGCCTGGATTTAAGCTCTAACCAGATAAGCTTCATCACGCCTGGAGTCTTTGCACACATGACCAGTTTGCTGGAAATAAATTTAGCCAACAATCACTTATATGAGCTTGCTCAGAATGGGACAGAAGGGATTGGACTTTTACCCAAAGTGGAAATACTGGACTTGTCCCACAACAGTCTGTACAATGGGATGGCTGAGTATTTCATTAAACAAGCTCCAGCACTGCGCTATCTTTCCTTGGCAGACAACAGTATTATAATCATATCAAACAAGATGTTTCAGGGATCTCCTAATCTTGTGGAGATAGATCTTCAGAGTAATATCATCATGGAAATAGAAGAAGGTGCTTTTGAGACTCTAGTGAACCTTTCCAAACTCAATCTCTCCATGAATTCAATTACTTGCATCTCTGATTTCAACCTCAGGCAGCTGGAGATACTTGACCTTAGCAGGAACAGCATTGAGACCTTCCACACTGCAAAGTCAGATGATGAATATAGCTTAAGATGTTTGGATCTGAGTGAAAACAAACTGCTTTACTTTCCAGTCTTCCCCCAGGTAAATAAACTGGTAACTCTGAATTTATCAAAGAATTTAATCCAGCTCTCTGCTGAATCCCCTCATAATAAAATGGACTATATGGAAAATGAATGGCTAGATGCTTCTTTTCGTCTTCTTGATCAGAAGCAAAGTAGAAACAAAAGTTCTCTTTATTTATCCCAGCTTGTGTATTTGGACTTAAGTTATAATGAAATCAAATCCATTCCGGATGAGTTCTTTGAGTCAATGTTGTCCCTTCACACCCTTAATCTCAGTAAAAACTGTCTTCAGGCATTTGCAGTAACTTATGACAGTGCATTGATCTCCCTAACTGTCCTTGACTTGAGCTACAATGCTTTGCAGAGCCTGCTCCTAAATGCTGGCACGTTGTCAAATTTGAAGGAGCTCTATATTCAAAATAACCATCTTCAGACCCTGCAATTTGATATCTTCTCAAGTCTTCCTAGCCTCAGACTGCTTAATCTACAGAGCAATAATATCAGCCTTTGCAGCATGTACTCAGGATTAGCTAAGCAAAGACTTGCTGGAGAGGAAAGTGGTTGCGTATCATTTGTTGATTCTCCTACTCTTCAGTACCTGTACCTAGCCGACAACATGCTGAACGTCCTACCAGCGTACACTTTCTACAAGACTTCTCTGATTGTCTTGGATCTCTCCATGAACCCCGGACTGAAAATAGAAGTTAAAGCATTATCAGGACTGGAAAAGTCTCTGGAATATTTGTATTTACATGGTAATAGCCTGGTAGATTTAAATATTGACTTGCCTTGTTTTAGTCACCTTAAACATTTAAACCTCTCTGAAAACCAGCTGAACTGGCTGCCTAAGTGGGGTAGTGACTCTCCACTGGAAGTTCTGGACCTACGGAACAATAGGTTTAGCACATTACAGGACAGCAACATTTTAGCATTAGAAAATTCCCTTAAAAACTTGTATCTTACTGGGAACCCACTCAACTGCTGTGGAAACATCTGGCTCTCATCAATGATCCAGAACAAAAATGTCCAGATCTCCAACGTGGAGCACTTAATGTGCCACTACACTCAGAACTTTGGGTACCAGGAAGAAATGCACATTGGGAACCTTAGACCAGAAGACTGTGAAAAAGAGGATCTGAAGAAAATCAACTTCCTTATTATATTAACATTTGTGTTGGTTTTATCCGTGATCATCATTGGCGTGGGTTCATTTTTTTGCTTCCGCAGGCAAAACTTTAGCCATCAGTTTAAAGCATAGGAACACGAAATGCCTTGAAAACCGAAGAAATCAGGTGCTACACTGCGGGTGTGTAGAAATGAAGGGTAAAATTCTCATCTTTGATTTTTAACTGTGGATTTTAAGATGGTTTCAGAGTGCCCCTGAACTGCACCACTACAGTGCTCTGGGTTGCAGGGACTGGAAGGAGAATTTGTCATGTTTTGCACTTGCTTCATTCACAAGCAGATCTGTTTTAAAAGCTTATACAGTGGTAAAAGAGGCACTGTAAAACCCTGATGTTGCTTTGAGGGATGTGTAATTTAAACCAGACCCAAAGAAAAAACCCTCTAAGGTCTTGACACTTTTCACAAAGTTCAGAGATACTTTGTGATGTCACCTTCACAGAAAGACTTTATGAAAATTGAGCATTGTAGCTGCATCACCTTTTTATGACAGCCACAGATGACATTAATTGAGTAAGAAAGCCCTTCTCAAAGTTATGTGCCTCCATGAGATATTTTGATTTGGTTTGAGCTTTGCTTTTTCCTAACTGGTTATCTCCAACCCTTCTTAAACTGAAATGATAAAAACCTATACCAGGGCAGGCCAAAATACAACCTTTCACTCCTTGGAGTTGGTTGCAAATCTCCTAAGAGTTCCAAAATAGTGAAAATGTAGCTAAAAATGGAAATTACATTTTGTGTCTGTTGTCTCATGGCTGCCATTGAGAAAATCCACAGCTGACCATGAGAAACCAAAGACCTTGGAGGTAGGAACCTCTTTGGATACCTCTCTTTACTTGTAGTACGTTGCTCCAGCCACTGGGGCCAGACACGAGAAGTAGATAAGGTCAATTAGTCATGGCACTTAATACACACGAGGGGTGGAAGAGAAATCTCAGGTGTGAAACAGTTGCACTATGTGTCATTCAGATCTGCTCAGAAGGTCACAAGTCCACAGTTCAACTCAAAGAGGAGAAAATTGCCCCTTGCGTGCAATACATATTTAACTGGGTTTAATGTGAAGAAATTCATCTCTAGGGTGAACACTTTTTAAAAGAAAAAAACTTGGAGAATGAATTTCAACCAGCTAACATTGGACTGAAATCTTTATATTTCTAAGGAAAACCGTTGGGAAGTCACTGCGTGCAGTTGCATTTCAATGCAAAAGAATAATATATCTATTTGTAAAGGTCAGAAGTTAGACAGCAAAAAGGTGTTTTAAAGATACAGGTGAGAAAAAATACACAGGGAACCTAGTCCTGGGCCATTATTCAGATCAGATGTCCAATGTCTCTCCCTAAAAAAAAAAAGTTATGGACTAGAGGACTGGCTGTAAGAAAAGTTATGTAGATCCTCATCCTGTGATGGGTTTAACATGGCCAACCTGTTGCGTTGCTAAAAGCTGACATATGTTATGTCCCATACTCTGACAGCAGATTCACCCTTTTGAAGTGAAAAGAAACTCAACAACATTGGAATCTGACCTACCAACAGGGTTCAATGGCTTCGAAAGGAGCCGTATCAGGTTTTCTGTTAATTCCAGAAGCTGTACATTAAGAGAAATGCAGGTCAAATCAAAACCTGTCCAGGTAAATTCTCAGAGTCTAATTGCTGCTCCACTTCTGTTTCTTCCAGCTAGTGAATGTCAAAATTAACACACTACAAAAAGGTGTATAATTCTATTTTTAAAGTGGTTATGTAAGAAACTGGCTGGTAGTTTTCATTGTGGGAATTTTGTACAATAAAAACACCGTTGAATTTTGTAAAAAGCACAGGGTTGTGAATATATTAAAGCACCAGCTTGGAATGCTCCACAGATGCAAAGCTATGTCTTCCTATTTTTATATGGTGTTCAGGCTCCACCTTAGACCTTTACCTTCTGGTCCTGAAGCAGAGACAGTGTCTCTACATCTTAGAGTACAACCAGCGGAGAACAAGGAGATCTACTGAAGATGTAGGCAAGCATGTGCACAGGCAGCAGCAACAGGGCCTGATCTAACATCTACGAAAGTTAACGCTACCCATTGGATCAAGCTTTTATTCTTGTAGGAGAAAGTTTGCACAAGCAGCAGACGCAAGGATTAGATGGAAGCCCGATCCTGAAGTCGGTTAGCTTTTCCTTTGGTGTGAAAACAAGCTGAGCTCTGTGCCCAGGCATGGGCTAACTTACCCACACACTGATTTCATGCCTTTTGTGTCGAGCACAGCAAGATTATATCTCCTTCTGAGAGACAGTATTAGCTTGGCTGCCATGACTGGAATTAGTTAATAACCTGATGACAGAGCCAAACCCATTTAATTAACGGTTTTAACACTGCTTTTGTTTGGCTCTACCAAAAGGAAGTGCTTGTTATTACTAAACATCTGGGACTAATTAGACCTCCATTGACTTCCCTGGGAGCAGAAACAGCTTTCTCGAGGAATAAGCCTCAGGAGTAAAGTGCATTACAACTCATTTGGATTTCTCTGTTAGCAGCAAAAGCAACGGAGAAGTGACATGGGCCTGCTCTGGGCAATTCTGTTAGTCTGGATGGGATGAGGAGGATGAGGGAAAGAAAATATGAATAAAAGAGCAAAGAAAGGGAAAACAGGGAGGAATGGGAGATGTCCATGATATTATTCCTCAAAATCCTGGGCTATGTCCCCAGCAGCATGGCCAGCACGGTGAGGGGAGGGGGATTCTGCCCCTCTGGGTGAGACCCCCCTGCAGTGCTGCCTCCAGCAGTGGGGCCTCAGCACAGGAGAGACACGGAGCTGTTGGAGCGGGGCCAGAGGAGGGACACGGAGATGCTGGGGGGGCTGGAGCCCCTCTGCTGTGGGGACAGGCTGGGAGAGCTGGGGGGGGTCAGCCTGGAGAAGAGAAGGCTCCGGGGAGATCTTGGAGCCCCTTCCAGTCCCTCAAGGGGCTCCAGGAAAGCTGGGGAGGGACTCTGGAGCAGGGAGGGGAGCCATGGGACGAGGTGGAACAATTCTTCACTGAAAGAGGGGAAATTTAGATGCGATATGAGGAAGAAATTTTTTGCTGTGAGAGTGGTGAGATGCAGGCCCAGCTGTGGCTGCCCCATCCCTGGAGGGGTTCAAGGCCAGGTTGGACGGGACTTTGAGCAGCCTGGTCTGGTGGGAGGTGTCCCTGCCCAGGGCAGGGGGGTGGAACTGGATGGTCTTTAACGTCCCTTCCAACCCAAACCATTCTATGATTCCATGAAAATATAGGTATACAGACGACTGCCCCAACTCTTGCCTCCTCTCTCTACTTCTATGCCTACAAGAAGCCCAAATGCCAAAGTACCTGATCCTGCATCATACATAGCCATTACTCACACATTACACATCTTTCTGCCACTCAGCTCCATTGTCCTAGTAGGTTGGCACGATACAGGCTGTTTTGACTGGTATTTTGTAACCAAAAATTACACCCTCATTCACTGCTTTTTCATAAAGTCCTTGAAACAGCCTCTGCAATGACAGCTCGTGCTGCTTATCTAGGGAATATCCTTCTGGGATTCCAGGATATGTAGTAGAGCATGTGGGATTTATACACCCAATACGAGCTTTTTGTTTTAAATAGTTGCATGCAATAAGCAGCTTCCTCTCTGCCGATATATTCCTGGGGCAGGGCAATAGATGTCTTTTAAATATTTCCTACCACGGTTTGCTGCGGGTTGTTCCCCAGAACAATCCTCTGCAGTAAGGTCAGGTAGATGTAAGTACTGGAAGCACTAGAAACACTCCCAGAGAGAGTCCCTAAAAGTTCAGCAAGTCATGACTCATGTTGACCATCCATGGAAAGTCCAGTCTCAGTTTCCAAAGGCGTTGGCTTTTCCTGCAAACCCAAGACCAAACAATACCCCAGTGGAGTACCAGAGCCTCTGGCTACAGACCTCTCTGCGTGGACCCTGTCCAGACATGGTGGATTAGTATCAAACCCAGTAAGTGCCTTCTAATATTTCAGGAACCCAGAACATTTACTTTCCCGTTTCTATGTATTTAGTACCGTCTTACTTGTCCGGGAAGGAAAAAAGCAAAACCACAGCCTGAATCCCCTGTATCTCCACATGAGAGAAAAACATGTCTTACCTTGCATGGTGAGGTATCCTCTAGCCATATGTATTATTTTCCATTAAAAATGTCCTATTCTGTTCACGCACACATGTGCAAAGGTACAGCCGCACGCAGGTTAGTGTAAGAAATACATCACTTCAGGATTAGCTTTGTTTAACCTAAATTAGAACAGCCTGTACTAAATGATCTTCTATAATAACAACCAGCCCGTGGTGCTGGTGCCTGTGGATTCCGATTTCATGCCTGTCTGCGTGAAGCAATTTGATCAAGATTTTCAAAAGCGATCAATGATTTATTTCAGATGCCTAAATTTTCAGCCTGCATCTCATCAATCCTGAAACAAGTCTGATTTTCCAGAAAACTGGGTCCATCTCCTCCCAAAACCAAGGCTCTGTAGTATGTCTTACACAAGCCCCCGCAAAAAACTAAGATTGTCCAGATGTATATATAATTCTTTCACTTACTGCTTTCTAATGATGGTTGCCTGTTCTGTCAGAGCTGTGTTGAGCATCTGAAGAGCTGAAATACAGCAAAGCTACCCACCAGCACCTCCTCTGCCCTGTAGTCTGCTCTCAGAAGGACCAAGTTAAATACCTCCTTGCTCATAGAGCAATCTGCTGTTGTGGCTTAATTTAAGTGAAAGAGGAAAATTATCCATAAGGAAAAAGAAAAAAAAAAAAAAATTGGTCTGGGGTCTGCAGCTTTCTGAAAACACTGCAATGATTCGACCAGAACAGATTTTGGTCTCACAGGTCGTAGATTGGTGAGAATCCAAATAGATTTTGCCAAGAAACAAGAGGAAAGCAGGGTGAGAGGAGCTGAGATCCATCAGGAAGCTTAGGGTGAGTGGTGGGTAAAGGAGAAAACAAAGTGTTGGAGAAATTCCCTCCAAGCAGTAGAGAGCTGAAAATACTCCAGAGGAACAGGTAGTAATAGGTATCTACCTGCCTCTCCCCAGCCCAAGAGGTTAAACGAGATCTGTGAAGCTTCAGCCCGTCTCTTGTAGCTGAAAAGTGAGAAGAGAGCCTAGGTGACAGATAAGAGAGGAGCAGAAATGAGGGATGACAGAAGAAGTGAAAGACAGAAGGGATACGGAGTAGAGAAGAGGGGGGTTGTACGGTTCAGATCTTCATGATGGGTAACCATGAAGTGTAACTGGAATCTGAAGAGCATCCAAGAGAGAAGGGTGGGAAAAGCTTTGCAGAGGGTCAGACAGAGCTGAGCTGTGAGGAGAAGGGGAGACATGGACACCTTCAGCTAGGTGACATGCTAGCTGCCTGCAAATGTGTGACACATGTGGACAGGGGAGGACATCAGCTCACGAGGGCTGAAAAACAGAAGTACACAGTAACCAGGGAAACGGGGTGAAACTGAAACAGGAGGGAAAAGAGATTGAATAAGCACAGAAGAACTTTCTGAGGAGGGCCCATTGGGCAATGCAACGTTCTTTCACATGCAAAGACCTTTGGCGGCTGATGCAACATGATACTAAACAAAATTTTGGCAAATATAAGGGAACAGTACTGCAACACTGGGAGAGTCACTTTTCTCCCAAGCTATTGATCCTGGCTGTTCTGTCACGTTGCAGAGCCAAGTTAGTTCCACAGATTTCCTCCTCCTGTCCATTTCTAGCAGTCATTACATCAAAGACACGTATTTTCCAGTTCATAAGCAGTATTCTTTAGGAAGAAACATTCAAGAAGGTGACAAAGGAAGAGATTCCTCTCTACCATTTCTGACTTCCCAGAAAACGAAGTGGAGAGAGGAGTCCAGGGTCCCAGAGACAAGACCAGAGAAGGAGAGAATCCCATTTTCAAGCAGGAAACACACCAAGGAGAAGGAGGTTTGTGACAGGCAACTGGGCAGGAGGCATGGGGTGGGGAGAACAGAAGGAGAATAAGCACAGCTAAGCCAGGAATTTGGAAGACAAATGGGGAAAGAATGGTCAGGATTAAATTAGAAGCAGAAGCAGAGAGTGTAGCACTACAGGGCAGAAATAAAGGAAAGGAAGGCTGTACACCACTTTAAGCTACATTTTTGTGTTTAAACTGATGGGACAGAGCCTTTACCATGTTTGTGGATGACACCAAACAGAGCAGTGGATGATATGTTGGGGTCAGAGCTGCTATTTAGAGGGACCTTCCACATTAAAGCAGTGGTCTGAGAGAAACTTCATCATGTTCAGCAAAGACCTGCACCTTGGACAGAACAAGCTGGTGCAACACTCCAGCCTAGGAACAAGATGACTGGAAAGTAGCTTTGCAGAATAGTTGTCCATGAATCAACTTCATGCCCTAGTAACAACAAAATCCAGCTGCATACTGAGCTGTATTTGCAAAAGCTTAGTTAGAAAGTCAGGAGTTGCTGTTACTCCTCTCTATTTGGCACATCTAACACCACATCTGGATGCTGTGTCCAGCTGTGGGCCTCCCAGTGCAAGAAAGAGACTAACAAACTGGAGTGAGTCCAGCAGAGGCCACCAAGATGGTGAAGGGGCTGGAGCATATGATATCTGAGAAAGAGATGGAGGGAACTTGGCTTGTTCAGCCTGGAAAAGAGAAAGTCTAGGGGGGAAATATTTTATTGATACTGGAAGGGCAGTTACAAAGAAGACAGCATCGGCTCCTCCCAGGAGTATTCAGTTAAAGGACAAGATGCAACCGCTGAGAGTTACAACTGGTGAAGTTCAGATTGGACATAAGGAAAAAATTCTTCATAATGAGAGAGGTCAAACTCTGGAAAATCCTTGGAGATTTTAAAAACTCACCAGGGCAAGGCCCTGAGCAATCACTTCTGACATTAAAGTTGGCCCTACTTTGATCAGGGAGCTGGGATCAGGGAGTTGGCCCTACTTTGATCAGGGAGCTCTCCAGAGGCCCCTTCCAAGCTGGATTATTCTCTGAGTCTTTGCAAAAGAAGCAGCACAGGTCATGCACTTAGGTGAGGAGTAGAGGAACAGAGAAACTTCTGAGCAACGGTCTGTTAGTGGTACCTACTCCCTCAACTGAAGCTGTGGAAGGGATTTGCCAGTAAAAGTGTCCAGAGAGGTGGCAGAAGTGGCTGATGATGTCAGATACGGGCGAGTTATATCATAAAAATCTGAGTTCTCATAAAGTTTCCTTCTTTTTTTTTTTTT
>VXBO01002674.1:1033-12244 GCA_013400135.1 Rhinoptilus africanus | reverse complement strand
AATGTAGGGACATGTTGGGATAAAAAATAGCATAGATAGCCAAATCAACAGTTAAGGATTAGATGAGTGCCAAAGATGTTTTCTACCTAAATTATTCTGTGATCTTTCATTAAGAAAAGATTTCTTTTAACTCTAAACTATTTTTAAATTCTTTAAAATAAAGGACAGTTCCAATATCGAGGAAAACAGTGACTGAAGGATCTGTGCTTTAGCTACAATCACTACTTCTGTGTCACAAAATGTAATTCCTTTGAGAATTGTTTAGTAATGTTATAGGTCATTTATGGCTTTGGTTCTTTTATAGCATAATAGTCCTTTCATACAAAAAAAAAAAAAAATTAATACTTTGCTCCAGTGTCTCATATTTCTTTTTTTTCCTGTTCCTTTTAAAACTCCTTTTTGGGCTACATATAATTCTCAGGTGATTTGTTTGGCCTTTAGCAAATGCAGTCTCTCTTCTGATTCAGTTTCATGTGCTTACTCTCTACGAAAATCTCAACACTGTTTTTCTACTCAGTTTAAGCTTCATAAAGACACATTTCAAAAAGCTTCAATTATTTTCATTGCATATTTTACCTGGGGTCATTTAAGGAACATGATTTTTCTTCTTTAAAAAGCAATTTCTAACATTTAAGTTTTGGTAGAAAAGGTAACAATTGATAGAAATTAATATTTAATTTTGACCCTGCTTTGAGCAAGGAAGTTGGACTAGATAATCTCCAGAAGTCCCTTTCAACCTCAACAATTTATGATTTTGTAAAATGGAATAGAATGGAACGGAATGGGATAGGATACGATAGAATAGAATAGAATAGCATAGAATAGTTCCAGTTGGAAGGACCTACAACGATCATCTAGTCCAATTGTCTGACCACTTCTCCAATGACCAAAAATTAAAGCATGTTATTAAAGACATTGTCTACATGTCTCTTTTTAAGGATCTGACACACATGGGGCATTGGACACCTCTCCAAGAAGCCTGTTCCATTGGTTGAACACCCTCTTGGTAAAGAAATGTTTGCTAATTTCAAGTCTGAATCTCCCCTGATGCAGCTTTGAACCATTCCCACGCATCCTGTCACCGGATCCCAGGGAGAAGAGATCAGCACCTCGCTCTTCTCTCGCCCTCCTCAGGAAGCTGTAGTCAGCAATGAGGTCACCCGTCAGTGTCCTTCTCTCCAAACTGGACAAACACAGAGTCATCAGCTCATAGGACATTCCTTCCAGCCCTTTCACCAGCTTTGTTGCCCTCCTCTGGACACATTCAAGGAACTTAGCATCCTTCTTAAATTGTGGAGCCCAGTACTGCACACAATACTCAAGGTGAGTCTGCACCATTGCTAAATACAGTGGGATAATCACTCCCTTGACTGGTTGGTTATGCTGTTTTTGATGCAACCCAGGGTGTGGTTTGCCCTCTTGGCTGCCAGAGCACACTGCTGACTCACATTGAGCCTGCTCTCGATGAGCACCGTGTTGTGGTTTCATGGTTTGTGCTGGCCTAGCCTCTAAAATGAATGAGAGATGCTCTCCAATTTCTCACCCACGTGAGAGAAGAATGAAAGAGAGAGAGAGACAATTATGAGTTGAAAAGAAACTAAACTACTTTAATGAAATATTAATAATAAGAAAAGATAATAATATTTATCAGAAAATAATGAAATATATACAATACCATATCAAGCTGCCAGGATGACAATCACGTCACCAACAGACACCAAAAAAGTCCCAGACTGGACTCAATGACAGACGGGAACTGGATTCCAGATCTGGATTCAGGAACAAATGGTTTGGGATCAAAGGCAGATGAACAGACAGAGTTGTCCTTGGACACCAGCCATTGAAGAACAAGACTGACCACTTTGATCCCTCAGCTTTTATACTGAGCATGATACAGATGGGATGGAATACCCTGTTGGTCAGTTTTGGGTCACCTGTCCTGTCTGCTCCTCCCCACAGGTGTAATCCCTTTATACTCTTCTGCTTCCCTCCAAGTTGGAGCATAACAGCGTGAGATGACCTTGTTTGTTATAGCAATATGTATAAGCAGTAGCCTCTCTGCATACCATTCCTTGGCATTCACTATAAATATCAGACCTTTTCTGATAGAAGTGGATACTATCTGAAAAATACGCTGTTAATTTCAAAGTATTAGAAGAGGCTTAACTGAAAAGTAAAATTACCGAAAAGACAATTGTGTCCGGTTTACCTCAAACCAGGACATGCCCTCAGATCCCTTTCCACAGACTGCTTTCCAGTCATTCCTCTGCCAATCCATCCCAGGTACAGAATCTGCCATTTGTTCTTGTTAAATTTCATGCCATTAATCATTGCCTAATGCTCTAATCTATCTGGATGGTCTCTACAAGGCCTCTTGTCCCTTAAGAGAGTCAATAGTACCTCCCAATTTAGTATTGTCAGCAACTTGATAACGGTGCATTCAACTCCTCCATACAGATCTTTGGTAGAAGTGCTGAACCGTACTGGCCCTAGATTTGAGCCCTGAGGAGCGTTGCTAATGAGTGACTGCTGGTCCAATGTAGCGCTTTCATGAAAACCCTTTGAACCCTGCTGTTCATCCCGGTTCTTCACCCAGTGCACCACATTTCTGTTCATTTAACAGTTGAACAACTTGTCCAGAAGGATACTATGAGGGAAAGTATCAAAGACTTTACTAAAATTGAGAAAAAAATACATGCCCATCTTCCCTTCATCCACTAGGTATGTGACATTATCATAGAAGGATATCAAATTAGCTAGACAGGACTGTCCCTTTGTGAATCCATGCTGACTGTGCCTGATGATTGCATTGTCCTTGAAATGCCTTTCAGTAGCACCCAGTGTGATCTTCTCTGCCATTTTTCCAGGAACTGAGGTTAGACTAACAGGTCTGTAGTTTCCTGGGTATTCCCTCATACCCTTCTTGTAAATTGGATAACATAGGCTAGCTTCCAGTCAGTGAGGACCTCCCCAGAATCCCCAGACCTTTGGCAGATGATTGACAGGAATCCTACTGTAATATCCACTAGCTCCTTCAGGACTCTGGAATGAATCCCATCAGGGCCCATGGACCTATGAACGTTCAATTGATACAACTTGTCCCTTAGAATTTCAGGGTCCACAAATGGAAAGTCACTGTTCCTGTAGTCGTGGTTTTGCAACTGAAAAACGCTGGCAGACCATTACTATTAATGACTGAGGCAAAAAATAATTTAATCCCTATACATTTTCTGCATCCCGATTTGCCAGCTGATCATCTTCATCATGTATCAGTGCAATATTTTCCTTAGACCTTTTCTTGCTATTTTGTTTGATACAGCAGCAACGGTCCTATCTTTTTCATTTAAACCTGGCATTTCTACAAACTTTGTTTGCAGAACCAAGTTGTAGCTACACTGCCTACCATGCTCTGTCTCATACTAATGTCTCCAATGAACAGCATTATCATGAAGAGATGTGTTTAATTTGACTCAAGTGTTAAAATGTGATTTAAATAGAAAGAAGATTCTAAATATTAAATAGTAAGCCAAGAACAATCTAGAAAGAAATTAAGGCATAATTTTGTTCCACAATTGAAGCTTAGTTAATCATCTTGTTCAGCTATTCTTACACTACTACTGAGTGTCAAAGTTATTAATCACTAAATTAAAGAGACATGAATGAATAACAGAGGAAATAAGTTATGCAGCATAAGTATCACATGTGCATTTGATACCTTTTTCTGATATAAATGGAATTGACCTCTCAGCTTCTCCCTCAATCTACAGATCATAACTATATCCAAATTCACAGCTGGATCATATCTTTATTTTTTCATTCTGTACATTTCAGACATCTATTTATATAGCAAAGGTTTTACAAATAAATCTAGGCAACTAAATGTTACAGCAACGATACCTGAAAGAGAATAGAATGAGAAGGACAAAATAATCACTCTGCTGTGTTTGGTATGTATCTGAAGCAGTAACTTAAGCAGATGGAATAAGTATTCTGTGTACAGCTTCAATTTATTCCATAAGTGCATATCTATAAAATTAGTACAGAAATGTTATTTAAAATGCTAAAATCTTTTGATATACTGGAAGATGGTGGAACATGACCTTTTTGGTAGCACTTAAAACTTTTGTTTTTCCTGGGTATTCCATTTTACCTTGTTTAATCATCTACTGCGTAACCTCCTGAAAAACCTCAGTCTAATCATGTCACAACCTGAATATAACACTTTCTTACAGTCTTGGCATAATATTTTTGAGAGGTGTCCCTGTGTCTGTTTTCTTAGTCTAAACAATGAGCTGTTTCCCAAAGAAACAGAAGCTCTCTTTTTAGGCATTTTATTAGACATAAGGAGAATATAAAACAATGACTAAAAGAACATCAGATTACAAATCTGATCATACAACTTGGTTTAAAAAAATTAGTTTATATTAGGGTAACATTAGCCTCATTATAAATTAACCCAAAACAAGTTAAGTCAGACCAGGCAATAACTTAGCACTGTGACTTCGTAGTAGTTTAGGGACTAATAAATCACCAATACCATATTTGATAAATATTCTTGCGTAAAAGGTTTAATTGTGCTGATTAGTAAAACTTACATATGTATTTATGTATGTATATGTATAAATATTCTTGCGTAAAAGGTTTAATTGTGCTGATTAGTAAAACTTACATATGTATTTATGTATGTATATGTATGTGTGACAACTCAGAGTTTCCTCTAAAATTCATCCAGGTCAGCACTGAAGAAAATTAATTGCTACCTTGGGGTATCAGTATTTCTCCATAATACTGGGTGAATATTTATTCCAGATATACTTCACTAGGAAGATAAAGAGCGTGTATGAATCAAGGGCAAAACATGAACATAGTCCGGTAAAAGGTAAATTGTTATTTGAGAAAAGGCAGTCCCTAGGGAAGACAGAACTTTAAAGATGTAGTTCTAATATATTACACAGCACAGTTAGTTCTCTTGTAAAGTTTTAGAAAATCCTTTGCATTCCTGTGCTGCAGAACTTGTGACAAAGCTTTCTAGTATTCTATTGTTACATCGCACAAAGCAGCCTTTCTTCTTCAAATCACAAATATTAGGACTACGTTCTTGCATCCTGCTTCATGATACTTGTGTGATACTCAGAAAATATATGTAGGATAAGTACACTTCTATGACAAGTTAGCAGTAAGTTCTCCCAAAATAATAAAATCCTGAGGTGATTTAAAACTGGAGTAGCAACTGGCTCAGCTGTATCACCTTTGCAACACTTAGATGTTCCTGAATGATTTAAAAGTCACAGAAGTTCAAATTAATAATTTATTTAGACTTCACTCACAGGTCTAATATGCTACTATTGCAGGTTTTATAGATACAATGGAGAATGCACTATTGTAATTTAAAAAGCAATTCAGACAATACACTATCACAACCTAGAAGTGATTCCGAAAAGTACTACCGGAAACCACAAGTATNATAATACTGGGTGAATATTTATTCCAGATATACTTCACTAGGAAGATAAAGAGCGTGTATGAATCAAGGGCAAAACATGAACATAGTCCGGTAAAAGGTAAATTGTTATTTGAGAAAAGGCAGTCCCTAGGGAAGACAGAACTTTAAAGATGTAGTTCTAATATATTACACAGCACAGTTAGTTCTCTTGTAAAGTTTTAGAAAATCCTTTGCATTCCTGTGCTGCAGAACTTGTGACAAAGCTTTCTAGTATTCTATTGTTACATCGCACAAAGCAGCCTTTCTTCTTCAAATCACAAATATTAGGACTACGTTCTTGCATCCTGCTTCATGATACTTGTGTGATACTCAGAAAATATATGTAGGATAAGTACACTTCTATGACAAGTTAGCAGTAAGTTCTCCCAAAATAATAAAATCCTGAGGTGATTTAAAACTGGAGTAGCAACTGGCTCAGCTGTATCACCTTTGCAACACTTAGATGTTCCTGAATGATTTAAAAGTCACAGAAGTTCAAATTAATAATTTATTTAGACTTCACTCACAGGTCTAATATGCTACTATTGCAGGTTTTATAGATACAATGGAGAATGCACTATTGTAATTTAAAAAGCAATTCAGACAATACACTATCACAACCTAGAAGTGATTCCGAAAAGTACTACCGGAAACCACAAGTATGCTAGATATTAATACCTTAAAAGGAGTGCACCAATCACAATATTTAAGCATGCCAAGTACCCTATGTATGTTTCTTAATCACTTACACTCTCTGTCAGGTAAAGCCTCCTAACCCCTGGGAAATTACCTGGACAAGGGGCAAAGAATATCCTACAGGCCAGCTATATAGTTGGAAAAGACTGCCCATTTTTCTACACAAACCTTATGGGTTTTATTTCCTGATTTGATGTGTGGGCAGGATTATACCTGATTGGATTATACTATCCGGAATATTCATCTTTGGTGATTTGATGGTCTGTATTGCAAACNGTACCATGACCTCTTCCCTGAGGAGCCTGTTACAGGTGATGTACTTACCCTTTCAGTGACTTACCACCCTTGCAGTGAAGAACCTTTTCCTAATCATAGAATCATAGAATCATAGAATCATAGGGTTGGAAGGGACCTTAGTAGATCATCTAGTCCAACCCCCCTTGCCAGAGCAGGGCCACCTTAGAGCAGGTTACAATGTCCAATCTGAACTTCCCCTGATGTAACTTCTTTCCATTTCCTAGTGTCCTATCACTGGTCATCAGAGAGAGGAGATCAGCACTTCCCCCTCCAGAGCTCACCTTACGAAGCTGTAGGCTGTGATGAGGTCTTTGGCTTTTGGCTGCCAGGGCACACTGTTGACTCATATTCAACTTACCATCAATGTACATCAAGTTACAATCAAGGAAAAAAAAAATAAAAGCATGTTGGTATCAAATATTCCCAATAGCTGAGTTACTGTTAAGGTGACTCAAATGTGCTTCTAAATAAGTAGTAGCATTGGACTGAGGATTGTGATGGTGGAAATGTACCTTTGATCTGTTCCTCATTCCCCAGAGTTCAAGATGCCAAGTATAGCATAGGCTATTTGAGATGTCTCACAGTATGTAAGTTTTCTTCTATTTCAAATTAAAATCATTAATATCTTGTGACATTCATAAAGTCATATGGAATTTCAAAGATGTTTTAAAAAAGGAGGAGGTCAATATTGTGAGGTGTGCTTGGTTGGTTTTTGTGTTTTTTTCTTTTTTTAAATTTAAGCCTTATAATCAAGGTATCTAATTTAACAAACATCAGATTAAATAATTATACAACTGAAAAATATACCCAGTTTGTCAGGCAGAAGAAGGAGGATGTTGGCAATTTCTTATTTAAAAGAACGAAACAAACCACTTGCCTCAGCATGTATTTTGCCTTTAAGTGTAAACCTGCAGTATTCCAGTAGCAGTTAACATGCAACTTTTTCTCAGTTGGTGTCATTGCTACCCTCCTAATTGGTGGTATGCTCTTGATAAATAAACCACAGTGTCTCTTATTTTCTTTATGCATTCCTATTTATTTTTGTGGTTTTGGAAATATCAGTCTCCTGCAGAGCTGCTAAAGCTTAGGGAAAGAAACATCTGAAAAAAATTTCCATAAGGCCTACATTGCCAGGCATTAGATTAAATCTTGTTCTCAAAGACTGCAGTTTATGTGATTACCTGTACTTATCATAAAGATACCTTTTCTGAACAGTTCAGACAACAGTCAACTTTTCATGTTTCCAAATAAGAGCAATATTAAAACTAAGGCTTTATTCAGACTCTAAAAGAGAAGTAAGGGAAAAAAAACTATTCTGATTAATTTCCATTTGTTAAAATTAACAAGTCTGAGACATTTATTCTACAAATTACCTTTACCTTTCAGAGAGGTGATTATTACCTTTAAGAGCAAATGTTAGGCTGGTATTTTTGATCCATTTGTAGACAATAAAACAAAGGTTCATGCACAGTGTGATAGTCATAACTGTGAAGAAAAACAGTAATCATTGTAAAGTAGTTTTACAGTTGTTAACATTAAATACTGTATAGTTGGTAACAGATAAAGAGAGACACAACCAAGATTATGCCACTTTTGACTTGCAAAAGAAAAGACCAATGGTGTGCTTTCTTTTGAGAAAAGAAGCCTTCTGTCCCTTTTCTCTGTCAGGCGGAAGTTAGCAAAGCAGAGCTATAGCATAGTAATGTAAGTATTGTTGACACAGCAGGTCATACCCCAAACTGTCAGTTATCTTTCTTCATCTGAGCCTTTTTCTCTATGTTGGGTTGACCCTAGACAGGAGCTGATCCCCCACCCAGTTTCTTGCTGACTACCCGTCAGTGGGGTGCGGGTCAGAACTGGAAGATTAAAAGGTAAAAATTTGTGGGTTGAGATAAAGACAGGTTTATAAGTGAAGCAAAGCTCTGTGTGCTAGGAAAACAAAATAAAGACTTCATTCAACACTTCCCATCAGGAGGCAGATGTCCAGTCACTCCTTGGGAAGCAGGGCCTCAGGATGCAGGGAAACAAATTCTGTAACTACAAGTGTCCACCTTTCTAGTTCTTTTCCTAAGACTTTGTGTCTGAACATGATGTCATATTGTATGAGATAACCCATTGGTAAGTTCAGGTCAGCTGTTCCAGCTGTGTTCCCTCCCAACCTCTTGCCCCACCCAGCCTACTCACTGGTTAGGCAGAGAGGGAAAACTACAACAACTAAAAAATATTAAGGAGAACTTTGACATTGTGTAAGCACTGCTCAGCAATAGTCAGAACAACAGCGTGTTATTAGCTTTGTGAATCCCAGAGGTGTCCAGTAGTGCTGGGCCCACAGCGTCTGGTGCTGATTGGCATGAGTTGTGGCACCTGACACATATCTGCTGCTGTGGCTGGGGCTCACAACCAATTCTACTGGAAAGTTCTTCAAATGCTGTCAGCTGACGTAGTTACTGTCAGGTTACTTGTGCTCAAGGTACAACAATTTACTTACAGCCTAGTTGTTGTATCTGCTATAATGCTAGAGCCAACTTATACTAACCTGGGCCCAGGGCCTTCTGAATTTGGTGCAAAGTATACACATTTATTTTTTTTTTTAATATTCCACACTTGTATTCTCTTTTTGCACATGTAGGTATCAGTGGTCTAATTCTTTTTGTTTCTTTCTTTCTTCTTGGTACTCCAATATGGCTTCCTTAGTTTTCCTGTTAAAGGATATACACCATTCTTCTATGTTTTGATAATTCATGATAAATAGTGCTTGGTCTGATACAATGCCTATTGCTTCTGAGCGTCTGAATAGTTCTGTTTGACTTTCAAGAGACCTGTAGTTAGCACTTGACAATGGAGATGGACGAGGAATGTCAAAAGAGCTGCCTTTAATTTGCTCAAAGAGATTTTCTCTATGTAGCCTTTTTTGTCTCTATTCCTTTTTTTTTAATGCAACTGAACTATTATAGATACATTAAGAAGAGTTTGATATTCTAGATTTCTGAAAACTGAACAAGTAACAAACTGAGAAATTTCCCTGTAGTCGCCATTTTTCCTTCAGATTTCAATTGTTTCCCACGCTTGGAATGATTTTTTTTTTTTTTAATCTGTAGTTAATAATGACTGTTTCAGGAATTTGACTTTTTCATATTGATCCTCCTGTTGTTTCTTTATGCTTATCATAAATTTCTTCCCCAAGGCACAATGGTCAATTTTCAAACACAGGGCTTTTATTCTTTATGCTTATCATAAATTTCTTCCCCAAGGCACAATGGTCAATTTTCAAACACAGGGCTTTTATTCTGTAAATGGTTCCCGAGCTACATGATTAAGCATCTACTAAGACCTAATGGTTTAACCACTTATTACGTTTTTGTATTTTCTGCTGGGAGGTGATGCTTCATTTTATCTTACTCTACGGCCAACCAACATCTTCCAATATTTCCCATATTTGTCTTCTTCAAGATGAAGTCTCACATGGAAAAGAAAAGAGCTGTATATTAAAATGCAACTAGTAACATTAACAACTAGAAGATAAAATATCTGGAAAAGATATTACAATTACTGAGGTATTTTAAAACAAAAATATGCCTAAAATAATGCTTAACCCTTCTCCTCCCAAACTCCGTGGTACGTGTTCAGACTTCTGTAAATGTGCCCTACAACAATGCTGGGATACAAAAAACAATAGGCCACATAAAAATGTTTTATTTGTGGCTTCAGTTTAAGCTGAGCTTAATTTTTTATGTATGCGTTCAAAAGTTTTTTCTCCTTCTGTTAAGAGTTTGCCATTTAATTTTAGGTATGCAAACATCTGACTCTCTAGTGCTCCAAAAAAAGTCCAGGATTTGTCCAAGAAAAAGCCAAACCAAACCTGATATAGGTAATAAACTTTACCAAATCCATGTTTTAAATTATATTTTCAGTTTCATCTGGAAATTTTTGGAAAATTTAATTGTTACTTTACTGTATTTATTATATTTTAGAAGAAGATTAAATTCCTCTAAAAATTCCTATGTAAAATGTCTTTATCTGTCATAACCCTCGGCTTTTGCAGTATGTTTTAGTACCCTTTGGTCCACCTTCTAATTTGTTCAGTCTGTCTTCTACACATTTTCATGTGTATGGATGCATTTTAATTTTATGCAGTATTTTGACATTATTGACGGATTGACGGGGTGAAATACAGAGAAACTGTCCGAGTGGCCAGGAACCAGATTAGGCAAGCTAAAGCCCAGATAGAATTCAATCTGGCTAGGGACATCAAGGATAACAAGAAAAACTTCTGAAAATATATCAGAGATAAAGGCAAGACTAGCTAAGATGTGGGCCCTCTCTGGAAGGAAATAGGAGACCTGGTCACCCAGGATATGGAGAAGGCTGAGGTACTGAATTACTTTTTCACCTTGGTCTTCACCAGCAAGGGCTCCAACTACACTGCCCACATTGCGAAAAACAATGGCAGGGGCTATGAAAATGAAGAACCGCCACAATAGGAGACAAACAGGTTCGAGACCTTTATATTTGAAAAGTCGTGTCAGTCTGGTGAAGTTTCCACTGACTGGAAAAGGGGAAACATATTCCCCGTTTTCAAAAAGGGAAAAAAGGAAGATTGGGGAACTACAGACCTGTCAGTTTCACCTCTGTGCCTGGCTAGATCATGGAGCAGATCCTCCTGGAATCTCTGTTAGAATCATAGAATCATAGAATCACTGAGGTTGGAAGGGAACTTTAAGTTCATCAAGTCCAAC
>VXBO01002673.1:198609-213735 GCA_013400135.1 Rhinoptilus africanus | reverse complement strand
GAGGACTGCAGGTGAGCCATAGTAGTTCCCTGTTTTATGATCTTTAGGTACTTCAGCCCTGTATATGATTTTATATAGAAAATTTCCTTTAAGATAGTCTATGTTGGTATCTGCTGCAAAGCAGTTTTTCCTTCCTCTGAATGACGCAGAAGGGCAGAAATGAATGGAAGCAGAAGGGCAGAAATTTCAGAAAAGCCTGATTACATGATACATGCAGTACTATGCAAGTGAAGCTTTTGCATTAGTGCAGAAATGTGCTTTTATATTTCTTGATACTTTTTAATGATGAACATAGATATTTTTTTCTGGGTATATTAGTGGTCTCCAATTTAAAACAAAGACACAAACAAAACTTTCTTCAAAAGTTACAACTAAAAATAGCTCTTCACAGCTGAGACATTACTTACACAGTACCTTGTTTTATTGTTTCCATCAGCTACAGCATGTCTGTAATATTTTCAGTTAATTTCTTTGCTGGATATTGAAGTAGAAAAATGCAACAGTAAATGTTGCCTACCATAAAAAAGCATAGGCTATAAAGGCAGCAGCTATAAAACATGACATTAAGCATCTTTTACATCACTGTGTGCTCAGCAAAAGTCAGTTTGTAGCAAATGTTTCTAAAGTTATTATCTTACAGCATGAAAAATTTGTCTCATTGGGCTTAAGACCAAAGAAACAGTACACTTCTCTGAACATCAATTGGCCCGTATAAACAGAACACTTCTCTGAACAACAACTGGATTGGTTGTTAAGAGATCAAAAAGAGTGTTCCAAAGGAAAAAGAGTACACAGACTTCTAATATGAACTACTACCATTTAAAGGGGCAATTTTCCAAATAAGGTCTCATTAAACAAGAGGCTGTAACAGCTTGATTACTATCTGTTCTCGTTTGGATGGAAGATAATTTTAATGGTTGTGAAAGTTTATTGGGCTCTACTGATTTAAGCACCCTCACAGTAAAGAAAGATTTGCTGAATACAGCTCAGATGCAAACTTAAGATGCAGTGGATGCTCAAGGTCCTGAAGGAAATTAAAGGTAAGCAGCTGAGGGAATTTGAATGATCTACACACCTGAATGGTGTTGGTAGTAGCTCCAGTAAAACTGAAAATTTATGAACAATTTATTCATCAATTAAATACCTTCCCTAAAGCCATAAAATATGATGTAGCCATATTACAGCCTCACTACTGCCATGTTACACCATCACTGCTAGGCAAAAATCTATTCTGAGGTATTCTTCTCAGATAGGTAAAGTAATAAAAAAGATTTTGTTTGAAAAACACGCAGAGGCACTGACTGTTCTCTGAAATCAATAGACCATGATTTGTAGTTACAGACTTCTTGGGCTTTTGCATATCGCCTTAAAATGCCCTCATGCAGAAAAAGTAAGTATTGACACTTTCTACTGATAACCAATGGAGCAGAAGGAACACCTCGCGGTGTTTGCTGAAATTCTGCTGATCTGTATTGTATGTATCTGCTGAAGTAATAAATGTCTCTAATTCCTTATTCATAAAGTCCGATTTACACGTATTATTATCTTTTTTTGAATTTATGGACTACAAATGGCAACATTTTGTAGGACTGTCAGTGAATGTGTAATACTAAGAAAGCCTTTAGGCTGAATAAAGCCAGTGTACCAAAGTAGCCATTTTTTATTTAATGTACTGATAATCAAATTTACTTTTTCACTCCAGAGTCTGTAAGGCAAAATTGATATTTAAGAATAAGAGTAGAAGTAAAACAGTCTTAAAACATTTTTCCAAGATTTTCAAGATGGTTCCTTTGTACTCTGGCAAACACAAAATCTGATACTTGTATTTTTAGTAGGAGCTCAGCTTAGAAGACTATATGATTCCTAATAGAATCTTCCTTCCTGTTAAAACGTATCTTTAGGTTAAAGATTTCTGGATCTCTTATTAAGTGGATGTCAATTTAAAAGCTATTTGACTAACTTTTTTCTTATCCTTGAAGACTGAAGAATTCAGTGTCTTTTTATGACTGTGTAACTTTAAAGGATTTTAGAGATGACAGATATATGTATATCATCTTACCTTGATCCCTTCATTATTCCTTACACTCATCTCAAAGACCACAGTTAGCCCTAAAGAGAATACATATGGTACAGTGTTAGTGTAGGGTCTAAGTTTTATATCCTCTTTCTGCTCCTGCCACGAAAGAATACCCTGGATGCTGTTTTGCACAGTGTATACTGAGTTCAGTTATGGAAGCGCAAGGGTAGCCTAAAACTCACTTAAAACTCACAGCCCCTTCATCTAAATGCTGTCTAATATAAAACACAGGAGAAAGACTAGAGGCATGACATTAGTGATTTTAAGTTTCTAATAATTTCTAATTATATGGAAGGAGAAATGTATTTGTGGGAATTGTTTGCTTACTGGCTTGCTTTCTAAGAATGATGAGTTTCTAAAAGGCATTGTTTGTGACGTGAAAGTCAAATGCTTGCACTTTCTTGCAAAAACCCAGACTTGACTTTTCAGAGGGAATGAGCAGCCTCAGTTCCAGATGGAGCCTCTGGAAGCTGTGATTGTACAGTCCTCTCAGCTCATTTTTTAAATGTAACAGTAATGCTGATTTTAATGACCTACTATTACAACAGTTTGATTCTTGAAGAGGCGGAAATCACCTGCTCTCCATTCAGGTGTAGACATAGCACTTAAAATCATAGACATACTACTTAAGATCATAGAAATCGGTTAAAAAGAATATGAATAGTAAGGAGGAGATTGAGCATCTTTTGTACAGGAGACAGGATAATGCTGACATTCAGCTGCATTTTATTTTAACACTATTCATTTCAAGTTCACTCTCAATGATACCCCATACACGTTTAGCTGAGAAACATAGGCTGGGTGGGAATTTTGTAACTATTTTAATATTTCAAATGTTGAATTTTTTTTTTGTCATAGAAGAATTAAAGATGAACTAAACCTTTACATTTTTTCCTGTTATTTATTTTGCATTATACGAGATACAATGAAATTTCTCTAAATGGAAATATTATTAGAAAAAAAGTGTCTCCAAAATATATCTCAAATAATTCAGTGAAAAAAAATAGACTTTAATATGTCTGAGAACACTGTAGTGGGTGCCTGAAAATTGGTTTTGACCATATTTCTGTTATCATTCTCCCTTATCAAAAAATAACAAAAAAAATTCCAGGTTGGAAGGGACTTCAAAGATCATCTGGTACAAAATTTCTTAGAAAAAGCACAGTCTAAACAAGATGGACATGGCCCAGCACTCTGTCCATCTGAATCTTAGAAGTGTCTAATGATGGGGAATCCACCACTTCCCTGGGGAAATTATTCCAATGGCTGATCATTCTCATTGTGAAACATTGTCCTCTTATGTCCAGCTGGAATCTCCCCTGGAATTACTTGCACTCACTACCTCTTGTCTTTTCCATGTGACCCCTTGTAAAAAGGGAGCCTCTGTCTTTGTAGCCACCCTTTCCATACTGGAACATGGTGATAAGGTCTCCCCTAAGACTTCTTTTCTCAAGGCTGAAAAAACCCAATTCTCTCAGCTTTTCTTCATATGGAAGACCTTCCAGTCCTTTGATCATCTTTGTGACCCTTCTCTGGGCCCTTTTCAGCTTGTCCGCCTCTTTTTTGCATAGCAGGGACCAAAACTGAACACAGTACTCCAGGTGTGGCCTGACAAGTGTTGAGTAGAGCAGGACAATGACTTCTGTGTCTCTGCTGCTGATACACTTGTTGATGCAACCCAGAACCCCTGGTGACTTTCTTCACTGCAGCAGCACAGTATTCACTTATATTGAGCTTGTTGTCCACCAGGATCCTCAGGTTCCTTTCCACGGAGCTGCTTGCCAGCCAGGTAAATCCCAGCCTGTGCTGTACTCCTGGAGTATGAGAAATTACATTTCCTCCTGTTGAACTTCATAAGGTTCTTGTTATCCCATTCTTCCAGCCTACCCAGGTCTTCCTGCAGGGTGGCTCTCCCTTGCAAGTGTCCACTGCCCCACTCAGTTTGGTGTCATCAGCAAACTTCATCAGTTACACTTGATCCCATCAGCCAGATCACTTATGAAGTTATTAAACAGCGTTGGGCCCAATATTGATCCCTGTGGAACCCACTTGTGACAGGCTGCCAGTCTAAGAAGGATCTGTTTACCACCACCCTCTGTTTACCACCTTCCCCACCCACCCCGCATCAACTCAGCAGGTTAATTGGTTGCAGAAGGCAATCAGGTTTGCAAACATGATTTTCCCCTGATAGATCCATGATGGCTTTTCCCAGTCATGTGCTTCATTTGACTTGTAATAGCCCCCAGGAGGATTAATTCCATAACTTTCCCAGGGAATGAAGTAAGACTGCTGGGTCTATAATTTCCAGGATCCTGCTTCAAGCTTTTCTTGTAAATGAGTGATGACATTAGCTTTCTTCCAGTTTTCTGGGTTGTCCCCTGATCTCCACAACTTCTCAAAGATTATGGAGAGTGGCCTCACAACAGCATCAGTCAGGATTCTTAACACCCATGGGTGGATATTGTCAGGGCCTATCATTTTGTAAGGGTCAAGCTACTGTAATACTTTGCATATCAACTGTTCCTTCCCTGGTGGTGCACCTGTGTTTGCATCAACCTGGATTTTTGTTCCCAAGGCCTGGGGCCAAACAGTGCTGACAAATACAGAGGTGAGGGAAATGTTGAGAACCTCTGCCTTTTCAGCATTGTCGGTGACTAATTCACCTTTCCTGTTTAACAGTGGGGCAATGTTTTCCTTCTGTTTACATTTGTTGTTTACATACCTGAATAAAGTTTTTGATATCTCTGTCCAGTTTCAATTCAAGTTGAGCTTTTGCTTTTCTAACTGCAACTCTGCACATCCTGGCAATGCCCTTGTATCTCTCAATGCATTTGTCTGCTTTTCCGTTTCTGGTATGCTTCTCTTGTGGTTTTAAGGAGACTCAGAAGCTCACAGTTAAGTCAAGGAGGGGTCTCTTGCTCTGCCTACTTCCCTTTTCTTTAAAGGACTGTTTTTGTGCTTCCAGGAGAGCATTATTGAAAAACTCCCAGCACTCACTAGCTCCTTTATCTTCCATGGAAGCTTCCCACAGAATCCCTCCCAGCTGAGCTCTGAGTGAGCTGAAGTTTGCTCTTGTAAAATCTAAAACCTTTGTCTTAGACCTAACCTTCAGAGTGCTCAGCAGGATACCAAACTCCACAATATTGTGAACCCTGCAGCCAAGGCTATCACTAACCAAGATATTACAAAGTAGGTTTTCTAGGTTTGTGAGTAGCAGGTCCAGTAGTTCTTCATTCCTGGTTGACCCATCTAACATTTGTTTAAAGAAGCAGTCCTCTATGCACCCCAGGAACATGATGGATGACATGTGAGCTGTTGTGCTGTTCTTCCAACACATGTCTGAGTAGTTGAAGTCACCCATAAGAACCAGGTTCTTCTATGCCTCTTATTTGCATATTTCAGAGAAACATAAATATTCCCATGAATTTAAGTGCTACTTAAGTGCTACTGGGGGAGGGGGTGGGGAGGTGTGTGTGGCTGACACAGCAGAAGGCTGTGCTGCCATACAGAGAGACCTAGACATGTTGGAGAGTTGGGCAGAGAAGAACCTTATGAAATTTCACAAGGACAAGTGTAGGGTGCTACACCTGGGGAGGAATAACCCCCTGCACCAGTACAGGTTGGGAGCTGACCTGATGGAGAGCAGCTCTGAGGAAAGGGACCTGGGAGTCCTGGTGAACAACAGGATGACCATGAGCCAGCAATGTGCCCTTGTGGCCAAGAAGGCCAATGGCATCCTGGGGTGCATCAAGAAGAGTGTGGCCAGCAGGTGGAGGGAGGTCATCCTCCCCCTCTACTCTGCCTTGGTGAGGCCCCACCTGGAGTACTGTGTCCAGTTCTGGGCTCCCCAGCTCAAGAGGGACAAGGAATTGCTGGAGAGGGTGCAGCATAGGGCTACCAAGATGATTAGGGGACTGGAACACTTCTCTTATGAAGATAGACTAAGGGAATTAGGTCTCTTTAGCCTGGAAAAGAGGCGTCTGAGGGGGGACCTAATTAACACTTATAAATACTTGAAGGGTGGGTGTCAGGAGGATGGGGCCAGGCTCTTTTCAGTGGTGCCAGTGACAGGATAAGAGTTAATGGGCACAAACTTGAGCATAGGAAATCCCACCTGAACATGAGAAGGAACTTCTTTACTGTGAGGGAGTTAGAGCCCTGGCACAGGCTGCCCAGGGAGGTGGTGGAGTATCCGTCTCTGGAGACATTCAAAACCCGCCTGGATGGGTTCCTGTGTAACCTGCTTTAAGGTGGCCCTGCTCTGGCAGGGGGGGTTGGACTAGATGATCTCCAGATGTCCCTTCCAACCTTATGATTCTATGATTCTACTTCAGACATTTTTGGCACTTGAAAATCTTTTGATTTCCACAAAAAATATCATAAAATAATCGTACAATAATTTAAGCTAGAAGGAACTTCAGGAGGTGTTTAGTCCAACTTCCTGCTGCAAGCAGGATCAACTGTGAAGTCAGAAGAAGATGCCCAGGGCTGTATCTCGTCAGGTCTTTAAAACCTCTTCCTCCTCCAGAGTTGGAGACTGCACAACCTCTGGGGAGAACATGCTCGACTACCTTAGTTTCTTCATGGAAGTAAAGGTTTCTTGACATATCCAGTTTGGCATATTTTTGGTTCTGCTTTATCCTGTCCTCCCACCATGCACCATTATGAACAACTTGCCTCTGTCTCCTCCATGACCTTCCCACACGCACTGGGAGCTGCT
The DNA here is from genome assembly GCA_013400135.1 of Rhinoptilus africanus. Taxonomy (NCBI): domain Eukaryota; kingdom Metazoa; phylum Chordata; class Aves; order Charadriiformes; family Glareolidae; genus Rhinoptilus; species Rhinoptilus africanus. Next base: position 206,938 of record VXBO01002673.1, on the reverse strand, counting down.
GTTAGGTGCCCCTGCAGCCATCTCTTCTCGAGGCTGACCAAGTCTTGGTCGCTCAACTTCCCCCCACATGGCAAGTGTGCTAGCCCTGATCATCCTGGTGACTCTTCCCTGGACCTGCGCTCCGGTGGATCAATGTCTTTCTTGTTTGGGGGTAGGGGGTAGGCAAGGGGTGGCAGGCAGCAAAATGGCTGCAGTATTCCATATGTGGACTAATAAGTGCTGAGTAGAGGGGTTAATAACCTCCCTTGCTCAACTGGCTGTGCTGCTTGCAAAACAAACCACAATTCTCTTGGCCTTGTTTTCTGCACAGGTCCAGTGCTGGTTCATGTTCAGCTTGCTGTCTCCCAAGATGCATGCATGCACAGAAAACTATTACAGTGTTAATATGCTGAAACTATCCAGACTCAGAATTAAGCTTCAAGTGTATGAAATTTACCAGAGGGACAAATTATATCTCATTGGGTCATCACTTTTATTTCTGGCTTATAATGTTACAGTTTTCATATCATTTTAGAGATGATGATTGTTGGTCTTTATGCTCTTTATCTTAAAATCTATCTTTCTGAATGGTCTTGTTTTCCTTGACTCGGAAATATATGCCAAGTACTGATATTTAGGTTTTAAACCAGAAAAGGTACCTTTAATACAATGGAAATTGGATGACTAAACTGCAAATGAAAATAAACATTTTACATAGTCTATTTCTTGTACAAGGAATTGAAAAGTTGGATATATTTTAATATTATAAAGACATGCTAAACTTCTTTTTATCCTAGATAGAAATCTTCCTTGCACATGAGAAAAATAAGTTTGGCTTTATGCCATCTTAACGTAAGTTATATCAACAGTATTTATTTCTAACTTCAGGGTTTACATTCAAAGGAATTCATATTACATTTAACTTCATGAGCAAATAATTCTTGCATTCCACAGTGACCTCACACATGCTCCTGGCAGTCAGTTATCTTTCTGTAAATTTTGTAAACTCTCTGTTGTTTTATGGAGAACAAATAATTTTTTTTAAAAATATGATTTAGTTGTCTTGCAGATGCCCTTGAGTTTTTTATGTAATATGGTCACTGAAGTAATCACCTACACCTGAATTAATTTTTGATTAAAATATAAAGTGATGTGGAGTTTGCTACTAGGACTATTCTACTTCAGCTGCTGTGTGCCAAGGGTTGGAAAAATATGTTTATCACTGTGAAAGCTTTGCTGTCCACGCACTGAATACACTCCTTCACCATATTGCCTATTCAACAGGAAAAGGTAGATACTACTTTTAATCTGTGTTTTGTCTCCTATTTTAATTGAAGTCACATTGAAATCTCTATTGCAAATCAAAGGTCCTTTACCCTATGTAATATTTTAATGATAGCAGTGCGTATTGTTAACAGAAGAAAGAAAGCATAGTGAGTTAGTTCTTCATGAAGTAGAAATTAATCTTCCTCTCCCCATTATCCTTTATATTCATGCTTTTATTGGGCAACTTTTTTTCCTGCTCAGTGATCTAGACAGCATTAATAAAAAGCCGAAAACCAAACCAAACCACAGCAAAAAAAGAAAAAAAAAAAAAAGGGGAAAGGATCTATTGACATTGGAAAATGCTCGTAGACTCAAAGATGGGCCAGAGGAAAAAAAAAAGTCATGAGCCAGACATCTGTTAGGATGTTTTTGCTTGTTTTTTCCACATGATTTTTTGAATAAATGCCTGTATTATTGGCTAGTTCCCGAACAAAGTTTGGTCCAACTGCTATGGGCCAAAACTTGCCGCAGGTACATAGAATCCACTCTGATCAGGCACATAATGAAAAAGAAAACTTTGAAGCCAGGAGAATACTTTGGCAGGAATACATTATCTCTCTTGGTCCTTGAAAAATATGACATTTTCATTTTTCATTTTAATGTAGTATAATTCAATAGAGTCCAAATGCTTAGCAAAATATCAGATTGGACTAATGACCTTGTTCTATATTATTATTAAAGAATAATGGCCTTCAGCAGGGAGTATGTAAAGTTCAGATGACTCATTTAGAGAAGACCTTACAGATGTTTAATACAACACTCGGTATTTAAAAAAAAAAATAAAAATATTATCAAACCCAAGATAACTCACAGAGCAAAAAGTTATCTGAAGACTGTTTCCCAATCTTTTCTGAACCAAGGCTCCTGCTTGCACTCAGCAGGAATTTAAAGCTCTGTTCCTGTACAATCCTGCATGAAGACAGTGTTTATCAACTCTATAAGTGTAGGTGATCTCTTTTTTACTACAACCCTGAAGTATGAACTGATTGATTTGTATGAAGGTATTAGTGTGAGGATCCCCCAGTATACCGAAATATAAATTATGAATGGATACTCTATTTTATACATAGCAAACACAATCCACTGAAGTGATGCTGCATATAGGAGAAACATACCCTTGTCACTGATGTCAATGATTCTGATAATTCTGTCATCAGTGTTAACCAGAAAAAATTCCATTTAAGACACTCAGTACTTACTGGTTTGGAAAGTGTCATGAAACAGTAACCACATCTAATCTGTATAGGAATCAATAGATTATTGTGGCCTACCAGTATCTTAAAGGAGCCTACAAAAAAGCTGGTGAGGGACTTTTTAGGATGTTGGGTAGTGGTAGGACTACCCTCCCTTCACTCCTTCTGGGGGTCCCATGGCGGGGATACAAAGAGGCTGTTGCCCCAAATTGGGCTCGCAGTGCTCCCCAAGCCAGTGGCAGCTCCAATGGCAACAGACATGGTGAAGGAGTGTGTTGACCAGTGTCTCCAACTGGCTCCAACCAGCCAAGACATCCTTGGGCCCCTGAGAATGACCTGCCCTGCCCCTGCCAGGGATGCAATGCCTGGAGCTTTGTTAATTAGGGCAAAAAATCAGACTTACTTGGCTGAAATTTCTACTAGACACTTTACATTTCATGAAATAAATTAATGTACTACAGAAACAGAGGAAAGGACTGTGCAGTAATGCAAAACGAAGCTTCAAATTGTGCATGAGAGGTACTTTAGGCATTATAAATTATGCATCAGTGTCAGCACATTGACTGCCCCACTAAAATACACAGTTGTGTATGATGAAAAGAATCATCATACCTGAACAGTGATAACAAAATAACAAATTTAAGAGCAAGTTTTCATATGATTTTACATGCAATTGAGATAAAAAATCTTGAAACAGAAAAATTACTGCTGAATGTAACATAACGAGATTAAGGGACATGAAGTCCTTAGGAGACAACATCTTCATGTGCACTAACAGTGAAATTGCATTGGAAGTAATCCCAGCAGTTTTCATCAGATGCCTGACTGACTGGGAAATGGGGTCATTCAGAGTAGATATGCATTTTCACTTTCTTTTTTCAGCTTTATGTCCTTTTAGTGATTTCAAAATCACTAGATTGATTTCCTAAAATATGCATGCCCTGATAGTAGTGAGTTGATGGGAACTGAAAAATAGTGATAAATTTAATCAAAGTAATTAATGAACAAGGAACAGCTCATCAGACTATTAGGCGTTTTGCTTCTACAATTTTCCTTTGAATATGAAATGGAAGAAGTTCTTCAATGACTGGGGTGAGTTGAAACATGTATTATACTTAGTTACACTAGAATAAAATCCCCCAAAATTCCCTGTCTTCTCATGCAAAACTTCTTACTGAACAATATATGGGCATACTTTTACACTTTCCCCTTTTCCCTACCTAATCACATGTGATGATTCATGGAGGTCATCTTTGAGCAACTAATTTAGTTGGCAGGACAAACCTTTGTGACTCCTTCAAAACATCCATTTAAAACACATGACCCTGCCATTAACCAGCAACACTTTGTAGACAGAAAGGAATTCCCTTTTTGTTTGAGATCCTCCAGTAAGTTATCTGAATGGAAGAAAGGTATTCTGTCTTGTACAAAGCCACGATGATCAGACACAATATCCGGGCCACAGATATCTCCTTTAGCAAAAGATATCATAGAATCACACAATGGTTTGGTTTGCAAGAGACTTTTAAAGGTCATTTAATCTTACTCCCCCTGCAATGAGCAGGGACATCTTCAGCTAGATCAGTTTGCTCAGAGCCCCGTCCAACCTAACCTTGAACATTTCCAGGGACGGCACATCTACAGCCTCTCTGGGCTACCTGTTCCAGTGTGAAACATCCACCTGCATTCTAAAAAAATTCCTCCTTATATCCAATCTGAACATAGTGCTGCTGCAGGTGGAGGTTCCAGGAAGTTTTAGGGCACATGGTAAATTACAGATGCACTGCAGAGTCAGTGGGAGATGTTATCATTCAGACTACAAAAGAGGCATCAGGAATGACCTGGCCAAAAAATACAGCAAGCAAGGAATTGTGGAAAAGCTGAGAGTGCAGCAAAGAATGCCTTTTCTTTCACTGAACCTAATTTAATGATAAAATAAATTGGAATTCTGTAAAACCCAGCATGCTGGGGGGAGTGTGATATGATCGTGCTCAAGATGGGTAGAAGAAATTAGTGTTGTATAACACCAAGGAGCTTATAGGCAGTGATTGATGGTTTAGGAGAGTGTAGAAAAAGAAACAACAGAACAAACAAACAGAAAATAATTTCTTGGCCTAACATCACGAAAAAATAGCACAAGGACTTGAGAAATAGCATGAGTACCTGGACTCCCCCGAGGGTTTGTGTGAGATCTGATTAAACTTTTCTTAACCAAAGATTTTCTTATTTGTAGCAGACACAGAGCTGATCTGCTCTATCCCATATAACTTGTAAGCCTCATCTTGGCCAATATAGCATATTTCATTTCTACTTTGAAGTGCTATGGTAAACTGCAATAGCTTCTTGCCTTGCCTACAAGAATTCCTTTTCCCACCACCTTTACAGATCAGCTGGTGTGTGAGCTGAAAGTACTGTCACAGTAAGCCATCCCTGTTGGTCACTGGCCATGGTCTTCATTTGGTGTGTGGTTATGCTGTTCCTGCACAGAAGGTGGGCTCAGCTGATGGTAGCTGGAAATGTTTGAAACAGTTGGAAGAGACTGTGAGAAGCAGGAGAAAAGGCAAAAGCAAAAGCAAAAGCAATTTTCTGCCAGTAAGTCTTAGTAATACATTAGGATGAGGAAAATCAATACATTGGGCTTTGATGGCTTTCATTTTTCTCCTGACTGCACAGCGGCAGAGTGTCTAGTAAGAATTAGGTTCTCTATCCTGAAGTAGTTGCAGGGACAGATGCTGCTCATGTATCCTTTAGCATAGCTCCAGTCTCATGTAACATTCCTCGTCTATCAAGTCTATAGTATGGTACTGGAAAATCAATGCATCAGAAATACACAAATGAAAATCCAGATACAGATAAAAAATAGCGAAGTTAAATTTAAAAAGATTATTCCTCACTGCCAAATTCTCATTGATAATATTTTAACAGCAAATACATAACAAAAGATGAGTCAACTAGTGAAAAGTAGTATAACTAGGACTCTCTGAAGAAAGCATAATTTATAGATTTAGGCATATTTCAAGTAGCTATTAAAATTTATTAGAATACCTAGGAAGAAGTTTTGCATTAAAAAAAATAGACAAGAAACCCAGAAAGAAAATGCAGTAAATAAAAAGAAACAATGCTTTTTCAAAATATATCTAAAAATAGGAACGTTGATCTATGTAAAACCAGAAGTCACTGCAAACCTTATGCTTTTTTTAAACTTTGTTGAAAATGAGTATAAGATAATTAAAATTATCATTTTTTCTATACATATGAAGTTTCAGAAAAAAAAAGTCAAAAAATGGAACATTTTCTGCAAGGTCTTACAAATACTCGCTTCAGAACTTGAGAAGTTGAAATAAGTTTGAGTAATAATTTTTCACGGACACAATTATTTCTTTTAACAGGTCTTTCTAAATTAAAGAGAACTTTTCACATTAAGAAAAGTACTTAGTCACATAATTCACAAAGAAGATATTTGGGACAGCAGTGGTAACATGTGAATAGGAAAGTTAATATGAAATGTTAGGAATACATATAAAAAATAATTTTTTTCACCAATATTCTCTTTTAAACACTGTAGTTTCTTTCATGCCTCACTGGTCACATAACATGACAGCACATTCATTATCCTTTAGTTACTAAGAAGCACTTAAGGATGAACTTCATATATACTTAGAAATATTAAGGAATAGATGTGTTCGTAATAAAGGTTAAAGAAGTTACATTCATATCTCTTTGGCTTTTGTGCATGGTCGTTATGTCAAAAGTCTTTATACTTGGGATATGGACTAATGGTGAAAATCATTCAAGGACATATAAGCATAATGGTTCCTGGGTGCAGAAGAAATTAAATGTTGCTCTTTGCAGGTTAAGATTTGGACAGAAACCTTTGTTGCTAGATGCACGAAAAGAGAGAACTCATTCTACTTTCTACTGAAACTGTTCAAGAGAGTAATGTATTCTTGTGCCTTGCATATGTCCTTTTTTCCATGCAGACATCCAAGTGATGAACAACTCAGATATCCTCACCCAGAGATTCCTGAGAATTTATAAAGTTGAGAATTAAAAGCAGATCAGCTTTAAGTGTGGAAACTAAGCTGTGTCAAAAACCTGCAGTGCTGCTCCCTAGACATTCATGTTGAGGGAGCACATCGTAGCTTCTTTCTTGGTTATTTGTGAGAGTTTCGTAGTAAGTTTCTTAGTTTCATCTCTCAGACAAGTAAAAGACGTAGAAAGAGATCTAGTGTGTGTAGACAACCCTTATAAGAAGGCTGCTGGAATTCTGACAAGATAACAGGATTTACTTAAAACAGGCAAAAAAAAAGAAAAAAAAAAGATTAAGAAAATGGAATATAAACTTTATGATAAGACTGTTAAGAAGCAATCAATTTAGTTTATTGAACAAAAGACGTGTAAGTGATGGAGTACTGGTGTAAAAGGGATTAGTAATGCGGGGTTTTTCAACAGTCTCCAGTGGGCAGAGAAATACGCACAGTCTAAAACCTTAAGTTTGGTAGATTCAGTTTTGAACAAAACTGCAAATTTGTAAATGCAAATTTAATTTATTTTCAGATGAGTGCTTTAAGAAAAGTGAAAATTTTTTATTATTATTATTTTTAATGAAGTGAGATTTAGAAAAAGAATAAATTGATTGGGAAAACTTTTAAAAACATAATGTCTATTTCTGCATCTGGAAGGTTTTAGAGGTTTGATGGTCACTTTGTAGCCTTGAACTAAATAGAATTTATGACACAGATTAAAGACCCAACAAAACACAGTTTCAGATAATACATTTTGGCCCTAATTCTATTAAACTATTTAACTTCGAAGCATACTCATGTGTAAAAGAAGAGTATCTGGAAGTGTCATGTATCAGGAGATTGGTTGTCTTCATTTTATTATAAAAAGGGGAAAAAAAAGGTGTTATGGTTGCAGGGCTACAGAAGGAATACAGTCTGGGAGTGAGGGGTGGGGGAAGTGAATTGTTCACAATCATCAGAATTCTTACTTGAATTCTAATGGAAAAGGCATACTGTGCTACTCTATTGTCTACAGTTTCTGCACTTGTTTTGCACTGTGTATCCTGCCAGAGATAATAGGATTGAAAAGTTGTTTCTCAGAATGTAATTTGAATAGTGTAATGACAGCCCAGAAGAGAGAACTTGATCTGAAGAATCTTTGACATGGATGATGAAGCAAAATCGTGGACCTTATGCTTAATTTGAAGAAACGTTTGTTAGTAAAAAAATAAAATTTTCATAAACTGAGCAGTACATTGTGGAATAATTTAGGAAGAAAAATGTGCAATCACTCACAAAGAGACTGATTTTTAATTAGACACCTTCCAAAATCCTTCTTAATTTGGATGTCATGAATACCAGATAACCTTAGTTGGCCTCATTTCTGTTATTCATGCACCTTATCCCATGCTGTATTCATCCATTCTTGGCTTCAGGCATGGGAAATGTTAGGAAATTAGTTAGGGCAGCAGACTGCCAGGGTAGCAAAGTGAACACAGCTCTGTTGTGTACTTTGACTGCATGAAAGCAGAAGAAGTTGCAGTCACTGCTCATGAAAGTGTGGAATCGAATGACGTTTGCTACTGTTGAAAGGAAAAGTAAACAAGCAAACAAAAAAAAAAGCAAGCAAGTAAACAAACAAAAAAAAAAAAACAGGAGAAAAGTAAAAAAGAGAGTAAAGGGCTTTCTGATGTTTTTCCCTACTGATAGTCCTTACACAGTTGTGCTCTTCAGGGGTCCAGGGGTCTGTCTCAACTCTTCATCACATTTTTTTTCCCCTTCTTTCTTTTCTCCTCCCCTCCCCTCCCCTCCACTCCCCTTCCCTTC
>VXBO01002673.1:179075-198350 GCA_013400135.1 Rhinoptilus africanus | reverse complement strand
CATTTCCCACTACTTTATTTATATATCTTATAAAGTAACTAATGGGCTCTGAGTTTACTATTGTAACCGGAGAGCAAGGTCTTGAATTTATAATGGGTAGTTTTGTGAAAATATTCAGCTCATTGCTTACCAGAAATCAAAAAAGAATCTGGAAGTTGGGAACTGCGAGTAAGAACATGATTATGCCATTTTATACATAAAGTACACTCAGACCTTGATTGCTCTTCGCTCTTTGGGTCCCATTTTTTCAGAGGATGTAGAAATCAGAAAGTACAAAAAAAGATATGAAAATGATAGGATTTCTCCTGTAAATGTGCAGATATGTAGCCTACTAGATACCTCATTTAGAAAGTAGTTGTCAAGGGGAGGCTGTGTATCTGTACATCCTCTGTGCATTAAGTAGTTGGATTAGTTCCATTGATAGCTTGCTAAAATACAGAAGATGGCACTGAATGCACCCCTGGTAGGTGTATTTGTAAATTATAATGATTATTTTATTTCTTAGGACCACAGCTAATCTCCTTTTCAAATTCTTGGTGTACCATCACAAAATCTTTTACCCAGGTTTGTGATACAAACTGTAGAAATTGGCTGTATAGACTACCCTTTCTGTTTTGCCCTAAGGTATGTCTTCATCTTTATTCTTACTCTAGATTCCTAGGTTTTCCTACTCTCCATCACAAAGTCATGTATTTAAAAAATGTGTATGCATAATCATGGCATGAGCCAGTTCATTCCATTTAAGACGATCGGAGATCTGCATCTATAAGTCATAAGGAAATTAGTATATATTTTTATTCTGTCTTGTTTATTCTTCAACAGTTCCCAAAATAAAAATTTCCAAGAATTACCTTTGTCTTACTTGTCTTATATTTTCCCAGGATAAAAAAAACCCCCGCATTTGGTGGGAACTTTTAACTTATTTTCCTAATGAACAAACAGCAAGAGGTTACTAAGCTAGCCATTAATTCATCTAAGATGCTATTATAATCAGTGACAATTCAGACAATAGAGTTGTTGATTCTGAAAGGTGTTCTCCTGTACAGATGTAAATGCCTCTTGCCAGATGAGCTGGATTGCTCTCTAGTCTCTACTGTCAGTACTGAGAAGGAGCTTGATCCACTTGCCTAAATACAGGCTTCTAGTACTATTTGTGATGTCTTAGGGTATCTGGGACATCTGCAGAGGGCCAGAAGGTATGATTCAGAGAGGTTTGCACCCTGTAGACTAGCAGCCAGAGGCCAGACAGGATACCCTGAAGCATCTTTTAATGGAGTTGTTTACATTTAGGTAACTGATTCTTCCCTTAGCTCCCCACTGAAATGTGATAAAAGCTTAGACACCTTTGCACACAAGTATCTTAAACCTTAGACAAAGATTTTTAGTGCGATTTGGGAGGCTGTAAGGTATTTTTTATGCCGTCCACCTGGTGCTCCAGATGGCTATGGTTCTTCTGTATGTTCTGTGTCAAGTCTGCCAACCTTGTGCAGGTACTATGGATTTCTTACAGTGTTTCATATTGTACTAGAAGCCTCGGTTTAACTACTGAATGAATTAGTTTAGTAAATCAGTATTCCATACAACTTAAAGGACTTAGTGCTGCACCTAGTCTTTACTGGGCTATCTCAGATGTTTTGAAAGAAGATTTTAAAAACATGGACAATGCATAGGTATGAAGAAATCTTACACTTCTACTCCAGTCTCAAATTTTTCACATGCAGTGATTGTTTCATAAGCTGATGAGTGAGATTAATATATCTTCTGATGTATAATGTAAAATGAGACAAGCTGCTTTTTTTTTCTTCTTTTGTTCCAGTAATTAATTCTTTCTTGTATGCATTTTACCCTGCTTGCATTCACCTTCATTTAGATTTGATGGTGGCCTACTTACTACAGCTTTATTCAAATCCAACTGCTCATGGTATTTTTCTTGTTGTTATATAGAGGAATCAATTCAACCAGATGTAAAATCTAATGGAACACCTGCCACCTTCAACACCACCCACACATGACAGAAATGTACTGTAGAAAGCTACAGTTTAGATTCCTGGGTTAAACTGAGTAGATATTTTTTATATTCCTTGCTACCCATATAAGCAGCAAAGGTCTCCCTTTTCAGCCTTCTAGCTTTGTATCTGGGTGCATTATTTCTGCTTCTCTTTTCTAAAACTTCCTGGAGTTTTAATACAGAGTGACTAGCACCTTAAAAGTACACATTTACCCTCACATTTTAGAGCACTGACGTACAGGGAGGAAGGCAGGGGATGGGGGGCTTGCCTGTGTTTTTTGGTAAAATATATTTGGATTTGGGAATATATATTTGGATTTCTCAATGAACCATCTAAAGTGAAGGAGGATACAAAGAGGCAAATATTCCTGGATGTATATTTTACTCCTATTTATTATAAGGCTTTTTTTTTTTTTTTTCCTTAGACTACTAAAATAGTGATTGTATTTATTAACCTCTGCCAGTAGGGCTCTCTCTTGCATTATATTTGAATTCAATCAGGACATTTCATTTTGCATGTATAGTCTCCTTTTCTACACAATTTTAACCCTGAAATTTTGAATCACTAGTCCTAGTTATAGAACCTATTAGCAAAAGAATTAGACCACCTTTGTATTCAGAGTTATGATAGGAAGATATTTCTAAGAAATTTCTTTTTAAAGTAATTTTATTCCTGTTCGATGAAGATGTGCCTATGCAGTTAATGCTCAACACTTTTAACTGCAATATCTTTTAGGAAATTTAAATAGCCAATAGCTTAATGTGTACTTCCAAAAAATGGAGGAGATTCTGATGGTGCTCCACATCCTACATCTATCCCAGGATAGACAGATATTACATCACTACATTGAATGTGTGCTGGAACAAGAGTCAGGTAAAGGGCATTCCTCTATGTCTTACGGTTCCTACTGGAAGGACACCAAAGCCAGTATACGGGTCCCCCATTCTGAACAATCAGGGATCAGGACAATTGCCATAACAAAAAACAGACCTGCCTTCAGTTTATACCAAATCATCCAGACCCTTAAATGGATGAAGGGCCTTCCTTTCACTGGAGACAGGACTCCCACAGAACGTATAATCTGTACATATGCTTTCTTACTAAGTAACAATTTTTTTCCACAACACCTAGTACCCCCACTGCCAAAGATATGCTTTTGTGTTTATGTGTAGTAATTTTGTTTTGATATTTGGAAATAAATACCTTAAGAAAGTTCCTCTTTTTTAAATACACGGAAACAAAAAATTCCAATGTGAACAAGAACATCTAGTGATTTAGTGGTCAGTGGAAAGAGAATCATTTTATTTATCTCAAATGCCTACCCGAGACTTTTGAAAGTGACTCTCTCTCCTCTTTGGCTACAGCTATACTTGGCTTATACAGGTATAAGGTATAAACCATCTATCTTTTTACACAGTAAAAATTAGATGAGATACTTCCATATCTCTCTTCCTTTGGAAATTTCCCCTTTTATGTCTGGCAGCTATGTATAGCCTTTTATCACCCATTTCCTTGAAATCTTCAGAAACTGTGATGCAACTGTAAAAAAACCTCATGTGAGGTAGAGCAGTCATAGTAAACATAATGAGAGTGTTCCATGAGTACCGAACTCATTTTTGAATAACTACATTGCTTGTCAGCAGCTGAGACTTTGGCATAAATTCAGCTTCAGGACAGGTATAATTTTAAGTCACTCTGATAGAGGTGGGGTGGTTTTTTTCAGGCTAGCATGCCCCATCTGTTACTATTCTGTTGTTATTTTTGAGACTCCCAGAAAATCATAAGAAGGACCCTAGAAATTTGAACCCTGAAGCAATGTTTTTGAAATCAGGTGCATGGTTTAAACAACTAGTTTTCAAAGTCTGAGATTGCAGATTTACATGTAGCTAAGTATGTTAACTGCATATCACAGCAACCAGTGATCCAAGATTCATCTCACCTAATTTAGATCAATTATGAATTAGATTAGAAAGTGATTAGGAGCACAGAATAAAATCAGTATTTTCTTAGAAGTTTCTAGATTTTTCTATTGACTGAAGGCAGAACCTAGATGGCTGCCTCTGAGGCAACTCAAGATACAAGAGATTCATCCTTTCCTAAATGACCATATTCTGAGTACTTTTAAAAGTTGAAAGTATGCGTCAAAGTGTTTGGGTTTTTTGTTTGTTAAATACTGGATATAATATAATGCAACAGGGAAAATGGAGACTGAATGACAACTTAAGTTAATGCTGAATCAGTAGGCAGTCTGGACATTCTTAATTCTTTGCCTCTGCTTTTAATTTCCTGTTAAGTATTATAACTACAACCAAGATACACAAATGATAAAATACTGATAGAAAGGTTATTATTGCAGAATTTCTAGCTCTGAACAGGACCATCATCATTATTATTAATAACGGTAAAAATAATTATTTTAATAAAGTGAAATGAAAAACAATATAATCTTCTCAGGGTTTTTCTAATGGGAAGAAATATAAGTGCTGATAAACTACAGACTATTCAACCAAACTGAAATTGGGTACATCTTGCCTCATGGCCTTCTGCCATGGAATACTGAACAATGGTTGAATGGCATTGATCAAAATGAGATTCCATGCAAGTCACAAAACTTTATAACATATCAGGCAGTTCTAGCAGAAACTAAAGAGGTGAGGTTTCATAATTTTTATTTAAATTTTTCCTTTTTCCACATCAGTGCTGCACAATGCCAGGATTCATTTATGATTCTTTTGTTCATATCCAAGTTCCTTCATTTCTACCAAGGTCAACATGCTGTACGAAGACAGTAACAAAAAAACCCAACAGAGATCCCACAGTAAATTTCATTTCAGAAATCAGTCTTCACGGTAAATTAATACAATCATTTATAATGACTATGTCCGTAAAAGTGATGTTATCAATATTTAAGGGAATATATAAATAGTTAAAGGTGTACATAGTGAAATTGTGGAAGAAATATAAAATATGTAAATTTTCCTTCTGTTCTCATTTATCAACATTAGCTATTCCTAGCATTTGATGACTCCATTTTTTCTTAGTAGAATCCTATATAAAAATCAGTATAAGTTTGTTTGAGTAAATCCATATTCATTCAGTAACTGTTTACACTTGCAAAACTGAGTTTAGAGAATTGCAGAGTTGCTGGAAATGACAGAAAAGGAAGGAGCACAACAGTAAGGCAGAGAACGTCATTGACAATTTATCACCCTTTTCCTTGTTCAGTATTAAAACAAAAGAAAAAAGCCTTTAGATGGTAGAGAGGATTCTTGCGTAGGTTCATAAGTTTCATATGTAAATTCATGACCATTTGCACTTCTGCCAGACATATGCACAGAATCATGAGTGATATTCATAGAAATGAAGTACATGAGCAGTTAGCATGATTAAGTATTCTACTTTAGTTTGACATCTACTCACACCTTTAATATTATGCTTTCTACCACCAGGGTTCCATATATTGATTGACTGGGGTTTTTTTTAAGTACTTGTTCTCTGAAAGGTACATAGTTGCAGTCAAATGACCAAAAAAACAAACTAAAAAATATTCACCATCAGGAAATTCTGTTTAGTTGTTCACCTTTAATTGGTATATAGATGGCATTTAAATAAGATTTTTAATAGTTGGAACTGTAAAAATTGTGAAAACTTTTCCCCCGTTCCAGCATGAGCCCTCTCCACAGTCTGCAGTTCCTTTAGGAAGTATCCACCTGCTCTACAGGCAGCAGTGTGGATATCTGTCCTGACATGATCCTCTCAGCAGGATGCAGGCTGCAGAAACACCTCCTTCCTCTCCTTCATAAAATCATAAAATATGTTGGGTTGGAAGGGACCTTTAAAAGTTTTCCCGTCCAACTTCTCCTGCAATGAGTAGAGACATCTTTCGACTAGGTCAGGTTGCTTAAAGACCCATCCAACCAGACCTTGAATGTTTCCAGGGATGGGGCATCTAACACCTCCCTGGCCAACCTGTTACAATGTTTCACCACCCTCATTGTAAAAAAATGTCTTCCTTTTAATTAGTATAAATCTACTTCTTTTAGTTTACAGCCATTAACCCTATTCTCAACAGCCCCTGCTAAAAGGTTTTTCCCCATCTTTCCTGTAGGCACCCAGAGTCTCCTCTTCTCCAGGCTGACCAACCCCAACTCTCTCAGCCTGTCTTCATAGGAGAGGTGTTCCAGGCCTCTGATCATCTTCTTGACCCTCCTCTGGACCCACTCCATGTCTTTGCTCTTCTGAGAACTTCAGAGCTGGATGCAAAACCACTTCAGAGCTGGATGCAATAAACTCAAAAAATGAGTTTTTCCAGTTGCCAGGGACGCATCTGACTGCCATGACTTTTCAAATATCCTGGAGAGCTTCTTCGCAACTGCATCAGCCAATTCCCTCATGACTATGGGGTGCATCTCATCAGGTCTCACAGATTTATGTATGTTCAGATTCCTCAGGTGGTCACAAACTTGAGCTTCTCTTACAGTTTGCTCACCTAGTCCCTGTCTTGAAGTCCATCCACTTGAGAGGTGTGGAGAGAGAGGCTGCCAGTGAACACTGAGGCAAAAAAGTTGTTGAGTACCTCAGCATTCTCCTTGCCTGTTGTCACCAGTTTGTCAATCGTGTTCATCATGGGGGGTACACTTTCTTTGACCTTCCTTTTCTGGCTGACATACCTGTAGGAACCCTTATTACTCTTTGCATCCCTTGCGAAGTTCATCTCCAGTCATGCCTTGGCCTTCCTGACCAAATTCCTACACAACTGGGCAGCGTCCCTGCACTCTTCCCAGGATACCTCTCCCTTCTTCCACTGCCTGTGAGTCTCCTTCTTGTCCTTTAGTTTGACCAGTAGGTCTTGACTCAGCTAGGCCAGTCTCTTGCCTTCCTTTCCCTGTTTCTTACACCTGCAGATCAATAGTTCTTGTGCTAAAAGGACAGCATCCTTAGAGATCTGCCATCTCTGTTCTGCTCCCTTGTACCTGAAGGTTGTTTCCCAGGGGGTCCAATTGACTAACTCCTTGAACACCTGGAACTTTTATTTCCTTAAATTCAGGGACCTGACTATACTCTTCCCCTGATCCATATCCCTCAGGACTGTGAACTCCACCCCTGCATGATCACTGCAGCCCAGGCTGTCTCCAATCTTGACATCACTGATTAACTCAGTGTCGGTGACCAAAAGGTCCAGTATCGCATCCCCTCTGCTAGGGATGTCTGATACCTGGCTTAAGAAGTTATCTTCAATACACTGACAGTAAATACTTCGGACTGTATGGATTTCCTTATCCACATGTGAAAATATTTCACAGAGCATATACAATGTGTATTAAATGACAGTGATTCAACAATTTGGCTTCATACTTCTTCTTTCCTTCATTGTGTGAGATGTTCTGTTTAGGATATAAACAATATACCAAGTAGTATCTGTGTTTGAAGACTACTTTTGGTACTTCTGAGCTACAAAATACACTTTCTCTTTTCCCTTTCACACCAGGTTTTTTAAGTCTAGTGATATATATCTCTTTTCTAATAAAATGTTATTGAAATCTCAGAAAGGCCCTCAGATGAAATATATCAGCAGAATCCTCAGGGATTCTTTCCCTTAGATTTCTCTTATCTTGATGTTATATTTAGAAAATCAGAATTTTTCATATTTTTATAATATGCATCAGGTGGTTTTGATTTTCTTTTCCTTTTGGTTATTTACTGGTAGGAAATCATTGTCAAAGATATGGACAAAAGGATTGAGTGCATCCTCAGTAAGTTTGCAGACGACACCAAGTTGGATGGGAGCGTCAACCCGCTTGAGGATAGAAAGGCATTGCAGAGGGATCTGGACAGGCTGGATCAATGGGCAGAGGTCAATGGTATGAGATTCAACAAGGTCCTGCTCTTGGGTCACAATAACCCCATGCAGCAATACAGGCTTGGGGAAGAGTGGCTGGAGAGCTGCCTGGCAGAAAAGGACCTGGATGTGTTGACTGCCAGCTGAATATGAGCCAGCAGTGTGCCCAGGCAGCCAAGAGGGCCAATAGCATCCTGACTAGTAACAGAAATAGTGTTGTGAGAAGGACTAGGGAAGTGATCATCCCCCTGTACTCGGTACTGGTGAGGCCCCATCTCAAGTACTGTGTCCAGTTTTGGGCCCCTCACCTCAAAAAAAGACATTGAGGTGCTGGAGTGGGTCCAGAGAAGGGCAACGAAGCTGGTGAGGGGTCTGGAGAATAAGTCCTATGAGGAGCGGATGAGGGAGCTGGGGTTGTTTAGTCTGGAGAAAAGGAGGCTGAGGGGAGAACTTATTGCTCTCTACCTGAAAGGAGGTTGTAGAGAGGTTGGAGTCGGTCTCTTCTCCCAGGTAACAGGTGATAGGACAAGAGGAAATGGCTTCGAGTTGCACCAGGGGAGGTTTAGACTGGTAGGGTTATTAAGCATTGGAACAGGCTGCCCAGGGAAGTGGCTGAGTCACCATCCCTGGAGGTATTTAAAAGACAGGTAGATGTAGTGCTTAAAGACATGTTTTAGTGATGTTTTTTTGTCTGAGTTAGGCTGATGGTTGGACTAGATGATTTGAAAAGTCCTTTCCAAAGTAGGTGATTCTATGATTTTATGATTCTATGTGGCAGATCTATGAGCAGATGCCTGCGCATGGCCACTGACACAGTGAGCAGAGCACACAGAAAAAGGAACACAGATATCGATACAGACAGAACGAAGAGGAACTGGTTCAATATAAACATGGAACAAGAAAACAGCTTCGTGTCCTTATCTTGGTGGAAACTGAATAAGATGACTGGGTTAGTGATCTGAAATATGTGTTTACTTACCTAGCAGGTGCATGGAAAGTTTTAGAGCTCGGGTATAAAAACCAAGGCTTGAGAAGCAATTCAATTCATGCTTATCAAAGCCAAAGTCTGTGCCTTCATACACCACAATTCTATGAAAAAGAAAATTTTTTAATTTGTCCAGTAAAAACATTTTGTTCTATTATAAGATTTCAAAGGTCTGAATGAGACTTCAAACTAGTTAAACACCTTATTTGTATTAGTCAGATGAAGAAACTGAAAAACAAAATTGTAATAGGCCAGCTCATCCTTTTAAATTTTTATATAAAGAGTTGTTCAGTACATTACGCTATCAACTTTTAAGTTTGCAAAGCAAAACACACAGTGATTGACTTAGATGTTTAATTCTACCACCACCTTTGAAACACAAAGGAAATGTTTGTGGGGTTTTTTTGCCTTTTGACTGTTGCAAAATGTAAGAGAAGTCTATCATGGCTGACCTTCCTTGAATGTGCCTACCTTTAAGTGGTTCCAGATTTTATATTCTGAGTAGACAGAGGCATCATGTGCAGTCAAAATTCAGGCACCACAGATCTGAAGAATAAAAAGATTTCAAATACATGTTTACTGTTACCTGTGATAGGATTCTTCTTATCTAATTTAGCCATCTAAAAGTCAGGTGTCTAGTTTAAGTTATTGATGGACACTGCTTCCAGTGGTAGTGGAGAGAGTGAGCCATCTCCGTCAAGTTGTTCATGCTTATAACATATGCAGTTTTAGGGCAACATTCCCTGAAGGGTTATTATGTTTATCCATTAACTGTAGAAATCTGAATAACTAGAAGAGAGATTTTTGGAGAGCTGAAGTTAGGTGAGATAAATCCTATTCTTTTTCCATTTTCCCTATACAACATTTTTACTCTATGTGTTTTTTGGCTTTCTCTACATAAAAAATGACTCAGGGGCAGTGCTACGCAAGCAAACTGATTAAAAGAAGGAAGAAAAAAAACCTTCAAAGAATATTAATCAGTAGTATGCAATTAGTGGCTATTTTCTAAAAGCTGTGTCTGTTATTGAGATCCAAATACAGTTAAGAAATGTTGAGATTCACTGCTGTTGTCTCCCCTGATCCCTTGAGAGCAGGACTAAGAGTGGCTCTGCTAAAGGAAAAGAAACCTATAATTACATATTTTTCTCAGTCCAGTATATCAGACAAACAATTTTCTGTCTTATAGAGAAACTCGTTTTCTTTCAAAGACCAAAAGTGGTCATTAATCTCATTCATAGCCTCTTTTTCAAGTAGATCTGAAATTATTCAGAAACTTTCAGTTTAACCAAAGGGAAGCAAGTGTTTGATGCTTTTGGGGTTTTTTTTTTGTTTTTGTTTTTGGGTTTTTTTCCATGTGAACTGAAGGATCATCATAAACTTTATAAAAAACCCCATGAAATTGTGTGAGCAAGGTATAAGTAAAGGGAAATATGGAAAACTATGTTTCTTTTCTGTTTCTGTGAAGGATACAGTGCTTTGTATGAAATTCTTCACATTTGTGTGCAGCACTGAACAAATTACTTGTACGACAAGTGCACTTCATTTCTGTCATCTATCTGCAAGTGGCACTTGTAGAAGACAGAGAGACAAAATGTATGTAAAAAATCAGGTCTGGGTCAAATTTTCATTGACCTGGATCAAATTTATCTTTCTCTTAGATATGTCCTCTATGTATTCTGTGTGAGTTCTGCTGCTAAGTCTAATCCATGAGTCAACATTTTCAAACCGCATAGTATTTCAATGATACTGAAAACTCTTTAACAAATCCACATAAAAATACAAAAGATTGGATAGACTTTCATAGAAGCCAAGAGGATTTATTGGAGTTTATGACAGTCCTGAAGAAATTATTCTAGAAGAAACTGTCCAATTTAGTAGACTGTGCTATCATTTTTCTATAGGCTTTATAAATCATCCCCCAAAAACCCATGCTAGGAAATACAGTTCTCTCTTATATTTGTATTTATCAAAATGCCTTTTTTATGTTCCCTAGTTTTTCTTCAAATTATTTTTTAAAAGTAATAGCTATCTCAGTTCTTAATGAATGTTGATTCTGTTTCAATTTCCTATAATAGTTCTTAGCACTGCTTCATTCTTTTTTTTCTTTTTTTCTTTTTTTGGGGGGAGGGGGAGGGTGCATGTTGGGGAGATACTTTTTCAATCAATATTCGTATATTTCCATGGAAGCATCATTACATGACTGTTACAACTTCTGTGTTGTTTTTCTGTTTTGGTTTGGTTTATTTTGTTTTGTGCTGTTGGTTTTTTTTCCCCTGCTACTTTAGCATTTATCTTTACAATGGAATTTTCTCGAAGTACATCTCACTGATTCATACAGGAAGAGCAGCATCTTTCACTACCACTGTCCCATACTTTTCAGATGGAGGGAACCAGTTTTTGCTGCAGTGTGCCTCAATAAGTTTTCCATTATCTATGAGGATACAGGTGGTATTTATTTACTTCTTGTCATTTCTTTAAAAAGCATTCAAAACCCAGAAGAATTTAAATCCTTTGTACAAAGTAGTCAATGAAAAAAAAAAAGAGGTGGACATTTTTCCAGTACTGGTTCTTATGGTAAGTTCAAAAAACACTTCTTTGCAATATTTTGCTATTTAAACATTTTGCTTTATTAGCAGGATGTTTAAAGCCTTAATGTCATCATGGTGTAATGCAACAATAATTTAATGTGATTGAACGACACTAATAGAATACAATACTTAATAATATGATGTGATGGACAGTCATAGTTGTTCACATGTTATTTTGACAGGCCAGTCTAAGTAGCTAGTGTTTCAAAGGACATCATATCAGAACACATAGACTGCATAGCTTCTCCTGAAGGCTTAAGATGTGATTATAATAATCAGCTTACTGCTTTGCACTTGCTGGAAGCTGTTTACTTTTTCTATGGCTTCAAACTAGTGCTGCTATGTCATCTCAAAGAATTTCAGATGAGATTGCATCAGAATGAGAACAGTTATTTGTAGAGTTTTTATACATTTTTGCATCAACATAGAATGTACAAAAAAGTAGCTTCTGAAATTACATATTGCTTCAGAATTATAATGAAAGAATTCTTATGAGAAGGAAATATTTTTTAACTTCTCAGTGTATAGCCAATCTCCTAAATATGTTTGGGGTTTTTTTTCTAAAGTGTCAGTACTTTTTATGTCACATTTTAGATACTTTTTTATTTGCTAAACTTTAAGAATTATTTCATAATTCCAAGGAAATTCAGGGGTTGGACTAGATAACCTTTAAAGGTACCTTCCAACACAACACATTCTATGATTCTATGATTCTATGAAAAATTCCTCAAAAATGAATTAATAATAGCATTTGATAGAAATTCACATTAATCTTATAGAGTACAAGTCATTTTTGAAAAAGCCATAGAAAAGTGGAGGAAATAAACAGAACATCACTACCTTCATTATACCATACGTGACAGTATTAAATGGTGTATCACACCTTATCACATTAAGTTACAGATTTACTACTGCTGTATCTGGGTCTTCCTTCAATGCCTGAATGTCTTAGGCTGTGATTATGTTTACAAATTTCTAATGTCTGTGGTAATCTTCTGCCAATAATATTTTTCCAAGACCTCCCAAATTTATATATTTAGTATCAGTCCACATTGCAGTATGCTATGTAACATTCCCTACATCAAATACTCAATACACTCAACTTAACCTTTATATATTTATAGATTTGCAAGGCCAGGTGGAATAATTATGTCTTCTCAGCCTAATCCTCCATATGACACAGGAGCAGTAATTCCCTGTATTGATCTTTGTTGGACTAGAATGTATCTTTCAGGAAAACAAGCAAGCAAGCAAGTAAAAAAACATAACAACTTTGCTTTTTAGGAAGGTTAGTAGTAATAATCCAGTACACCTTTCATAAAATTTTCTGTATCAAAAGTGATCTCTGGTAAAGATTTGCCAGTTTATTCTAGTTTAAATTTGACTTACCTTAATAGTCAGAAACCCAGGAACAGATCATCTATCCAACTGTATAGTAAAATATTTCTGTATTAAAACATCCTTATGCTTTGCTTGTAAACCATGCTGGTATTCTTTCAAAATTTCAGTATTAGCATAACAGCGGTTTTTTTGTGTTAGAGGGATTAATGTCTGTCTATGATGAGCTAAATTGTATGTTCTTTACTCAAGCCTGTACTGGTTTTGGGTGGGATGGAGTTAATTTTCTTCATAGTAGCTGGTATGGGTCTATGTATTGGATTTGTGCTGAAAACAGTATTGATAATACAGGGATGTTTTAGCTATTGCTGAGCAGTGCTTACACAGCATCAAGGCCTTTTCTGCTTCTCACACCACCAGTGAGTAGGCTGGGGGAGCAGAAAAAGTTGGGAGAGGACACAGCTGGGACAGCTGACCCCAACTGACCAAAGGGATGTCCCATACCATATGATGTCATGCTCAGCAATATAAAACCGGGGGAAGAAGAAGGAAGGGAAGATGTTTGCAGTTATGATATTTGTTTTTCCAATGTATTGCGTGTGATGGACCCCTGCTTTCCTGGACATAGCTGGACACCTTCTTGCTGATGGAAAGTAGTGAAGAAATAGCTTATTTTGCTTTACTTGCACTGACAGCTTTCACTTTCTTAATTAAGCTGTCTTTATCTCAACCTATGGGTTTTCTCACTTTTGCTCGTCTGATTCTCTTCCCCATTCTATGGGGGAGGTGGAGTGAGCAAGCAGCTGTGTCCGTTGGGATTAAACCCTGACAAAGCCCTATAACTATATTTTCCTGATATATTGTGAATATATCTGCCATATTCGGAATATATTCTATTTCCTGATATATTCTGAAGTAAGTTTGCTTTGCCTGACCTCTCAGTTTATGTGAATTTTCTTTATTAAGTTCTGAGATGGCCAAAGACTATGAGATTGTTATCACAGAAAAAATAATAATAAAAAAGCCACCAAAGCAAAACTCTTTCAGTTAGTGAACTGTTATTGCCCAGGAAGGTTTATAAACTTGAGCTCCGCATCTCATTAACACTCTCACTGGGTTTTTGGTATGTGCAGATCTCAGGCGCGGCAAGTCGTGTCTACCCAGCACATAATTGTGTAACCAGTATGTCTTCTATATATAAAAAGGACCTTGTGTCTATTAGGAGGTGAAATATGAGTTTCCTGTGTGTCCCAAACAGCTATGTCATTCATCATTATGTATTAGAAATCCTCCAAAGGGATCAAAAACATTTCTGCCTCTTCAAGGGCAGGGAAGTTTTTCTCTTTTTATCATGCTCATCCACAGAATGCATTTATATTGTCAAAGTGCATCCCTCCTGGCTTTCATTTCAATAGATTAAGAAAGCAAAACTTCTAATTTCATCCCATAAAACAGTCCATTTCCTCTATTTTTGCAGTAGCCCTCCTCAGTACAGTCTCAGTTCATCTTTCATAAGCATGGATGAGCTCTTTCAAGTGCCTTGTATACTATAAATACAGCTCTTCTTTTACTGTAATTATCTTTACTGATGTAGACCGAGAATGCTTTTACAAGCTTAAGACCCTGTATGAATCTGAAAAGACACTTGGATGTCCAGGTATGCAAAAATTACACAAGCATTGGAACTTTCACACCTAACTTTTATGTTGACGCTTTCATCTAGTGGTTTACATTTAGGTGTCTTGATTTTGAATACTTTAAAACTGTTGTTTTTTTAAAAACAAACAAACAAACAAAAAACAACCAGAAACCAAACCCCTAAGTGTTCTGTAGCAAATTAAGCTAAGTTTTCTGCAGAACACTATTGTTACTGTTAAGCAACCATTCAAGCAGCTAAATAAAAAGAGAATCCATAAGCAATGACCAACATGACAACTTTTACAGGTTCTAGAAAACCTACAAATCAGACTATGCATTTATGACACTATCTACTATTTACACCTCTACATTGTTCATAAAGCATTTTCCTGTGTGTTCCATATTATCTATTTTCCATGGTTGTTTACTGTTGCTATTATTGCTGTTACTATACTGTACTTGATGAAATAGTGTTAGCATTGAGAAATAAACTGATAAACCAGTTATCTTCAGAAGTATCCATTTACCATTTATTGCTTGCTTTTTTGGATGCTCATATAAGGAAAACCAAGGTGACAAGCCTAATCAATTATACGCAATTCC
Source organism: Rhinoptilus africanus (assembly GCA_013400135.1). Lineage (NCBI taxonomy): Eukaryota > Metazoa > Chordata > Aves > Charadriiformes > Glareolidae > Rhinoptilus > Rhinoptilus africanus. The sequence continues at coordinate 183,350 of VXBO01002673.1, read as the reverse complement.
ATATTAAATTGTACTATTATTCAGTTAATTCTAGTTCATCAAATTCAGTTAAATCCAGTTCATCAAATCAAATGGTAAAAAGAAATATGAAAAAACAAAAGTAACATTTTGAAACCGATAGTTGCAGATATAAAAGCAATGCTATTTTTATCTAAAAAAAAATGAAAAATACAACTCTTGATTTTCTAGAATTAGTGTAATATCCATGGTGAAAGGAAGAGATATTCTGTTCTTTTTTGGCCGTATTATAGTAGGATAAAGAAAGTCATGCTGCTGAAGCATGTTTCTGTAACTTTTATCCACATTTTAACACACATGAATGCATGCTGATTTGTGAGAAAAGGCTGTAATCTTTATAAAAAACTTTCTTCAGCCCTACAACTCAAGTTAGTTTCATAGGGCACTTTGCCAATTGCGCTGCTTTTAATCTCCTGAAAAGTTATAGATAACACTTCAATTTTTTTAGTATTAATGAAACTCCCATCCTTATCTGCTCATTTATTTTCTTAATAAAGGAAACTATCTGAAGCTGGGAATTCAGATTTTTCATTATTTTTCCCCTCAATCTTTTTAGGTGTTCCTTCTTCCACAGAAAATACCTCTTCATTTTTTTAAAAACCATTCTAAATTGCAGCTCCTACTTGATTTATTATTATGTTGAACGAAGATAATTTGGGGGGTTTTGCACATAATTTTCACTTTTTTTAGTTTTTCCTCCAAATTTAAATGAGTTTTATTTTTTAATTACTATTATTACTAGAAAAAAAAATCTTTAACAACAAAAAAGAAATAAGGATGTAGTCTTTTGGTATTTCATTAACCAGCCTGCTAATGAGCCCCTTAACAAATCCTAAATCAGTGAAATAGGAACAGATGGGTCATTATTCTGAGTATCCATTGTTAATCAATCTGTAGAACTTCTGAATATAAAAAAAGATATCTTTAGAAAACATTAAGCTTATTCTGTGTAAAAGAACTTACAGAAGCTGTGTGAACTGTCTGACTGAAGCATACTAGAAGTCCATGGGCCAAAAATATTCTCTGTTACAAAAGTGTAAATCCAGAGTAGCAGCAGAGTTTGAAATTTTTCCCTGATGTCAGATTTAACTCAGTGCAGCACAATTAATAGAATGAGTGTCACCTTAAATACTTAACAGAATTCCAACTAAATTTAGAGGGGATTCCCCTGCTGGTATAAAATACATATCTATGTAATTTTTATCTTGAGGAAGTGGAAAATGCAGTGTTAGATGGGACTACAACAAGCAGTCATGAATATCTCTCCTACATTTTTTTTTCTATTGCTGATGTATTTTCTTCATCCTCTGTCTCTTTTTACTTCTCCATCCATATAAAACTTCATTACTGCCACTCAGTTTGTTATTAAATTTAGCTAGAAGAGGTTTAATATTTATAAGAGGAATATAGTTAGAGATGTTGCATTAATTTAAAGCTGAGCATTATTTTAATGCTAAATGAAAGTTACATATGTCAGTTCCATAGAATGGGAAAAAAATAGCAGATGCAAAAAACTTTTTGAGTGTAATTTTTTTAATGAGATTTGCAGCTCTGTTTATGTCAAAGAATTTCAGCTATGCACTTCAATTTGCCTAAAAAGGACCCATTTTCATTTGTATGAGTTACTCCTGTCTGAATGTCTTCCTATTCAAATCAAGATGAAAATAGGTTAACTTTAAATAAGTAGGCCTAATAATAAATTAAGATATTCTGGTTTTGCCTTGTTCTTGCTGTAGACAAGAAACTACTTATAAAATACACGTTTTAATTTTTAGGCTCTAAAGGACTAAAGAGCCATGGAAGTTGCCTTTAGAAATTTGTAAATACTCTTATTTTCTATTTTAATATTTATTAAAAAGTTCTCAGAAGATTTAGAGGTAAGCGACACCTTATACTTTATTTCCTTTAAAAGTAAAATATTTGTCTTCTTAAAGGAATATTACTAAATTACTTTATTGGACCATTTTTTTCTTCCTTTTTTCCCCAGATTATGCATTCTAGTAGGTGGATGTCATAATGTCTCTCTTTTGACACTTCTGCTTTATCGGCACTCAGCGACCAGGAGATGAACATAAAGGCTCCAGAAGCTGTTTAGAATTACGAAACACATTTTTCATCTATTAATTTATTGCTACAGTTGCAAACATTGTGTAAAATTCATTGTCTTAACTAACAATGCAAAAAAAGGATGCATTAAAAAAAAAAAAAATCTTTATCTTCCTTGATTAAAAAAACATGAAAGCTTTTATTATAATATAGCTGGCAATACCTTCTTGGAATAAATGAAACACTGAAACATAGAATAGTTTTCATGAGTATGTTGTCTTTAAGTCAAGAATCTTGGTCCAAGAAGATAAAGAAGCAAGACTCTAATATAATTGCTGAATCTGGGCCTAGTGTATATTCCTGCATTTTATTTAATGACTCTTAAATACAAAACAAATGAGTCTGCTGAGGGGACAGGACTAAGAACCAGATAAGCTGCTTCCTTCTGAATGCCCTAGAGGATGTGTTCATTCTCTCTTGCATGGCTTTTCTTTGGCCTTCTCTTCGGCCTTCTCTTCAGAGTGTTAAGTAAGTACAAACCCCTCTCTATTTCCCTGTAATGTCAGGAAAAAATCCTGAAAAATGAGAGCTGTGGATATGCATTTGTCCAGGTTGGCAGGGAAACTGAAACAGTTTTCTGTGGTCTATGTTGCCCTAGCTATGAAGCTATTTTGCAAAGCTGTAGATGGCTTCTTACTTTCCAGAAGTCCTGCTTTATGATATTTCTTTTTAGGTTACTTAAGCCTTAATGCATTCAAAAGGTAGGGTTTAAAATACTATTCTTATGCTTAGTATATATCTTATTCTTTTCTTAGTATATCTAGAATTAATTCACTAATGTGGTCTGAGGAAATTTTATGCAGTTTGAAGCTCATTATCACAACATGAAAGGATGTTTAGATATTGTTCATGGTATCTAAAATACTATATTCTGGACATAGCTTTGGTGGAGTAAGAAAGCCTACAGACTTTATGGTTTTCCTGTTAGTAAAAAAGCAAACAAAAGAAGGAGGGAAAGGAGAATAAATACATATAAGGATGTGATGTTTTGTTTTCATAGACTGTTTTTCATTTGGTGAATGTCAGACTAGTTTTTGAGGTGCATATCTAAATCTTTAGCCTTTTATGTCCTACTTCTTCCTGAATCACTTTCAAGAAAGAAACAAAAAAAGAGAGAAAGACAAATGAAAACTCTATTGTGTGTGAAAACCAACAGGAACCCATCGGATAAGCTGAAAGGGCAGAGAGCTGTAATGTTACAAAACGTCAGTCATTATACCTATATGATGGTGTCTCTTACAGCCTTAAGAAAACTGAAAGAAATAAGTGGTTAAAGCTCTGCCAATAATGTGATTATTAGCAAAGGTCGAGCTAGACTACCTGGCAAGTAGGTGAAGTGGCCTGGGAGCTGGAGAAGTGTGTCTCTAAAAGCAGGACCCAAAGCCAGCTGCTGGAAAGACTGTGAGGTCTATGGGTGTTTGTGTCTTGGGATGAAGGCACCTGCAGAGAACAAGGATCCCGGACCACCTGCTGGACGGACCATGTGTCTGAGGTCATCTCCTGGGGAATCTGTGGTGTGGCAAGGTGGGTCTGGAGTGGGGTTGTGGTCCTGAGGGCTTGTATGTCCAGGTGACAGCAACTGGGGAGACAGGGATCCAGGGGCAGCTAGAGAGACTGAGTATCTGAGCCCAGCTGCCGGGGGAGAACATACAACACATATGGATTAATTTTGCAGTAATTGACATTCATCCTGCTGTGCCCAAGAAGAGAGAAGAGCAGGATGAAGCCCTTGGTGCTGTGTTCATGTGAATTCTTTGTGTGTCTGCCTATGATCTGTGTGGTCGGACATGTTTATATGTGCATGTGTATTGCATACGTGAGTTTGTGTGCCTACATGCTCAGGTTCACTACTTCTTAGTCCTGGGGACATGGAGTTATGGAACCATTAAATGGAAAATGAAGAAGAATGATTTCAGTAGGGAATGTTTTGAAACATACAGAACAAGGTGTCAGTTTATTGTTTAGTCCCTTGCAATCACATATACCCAAGCGGTCCGAATTGTATCCAAAATGTCTGTAAAGTATCCGCTGTGAATTCTACCACAGCTCACAAACCACCTTCCACTTCTACAATCTAAGGAAATATATATATATACTTAAAAAAAAAAAAAAAAAAGACAAAAAGACAAAGCTGGAAAATTTCTGGAAAAA
>VXBO01002673.1:129999-179042 GCA_013400135.1 Rhinoptilus africanus | reverse complement strand
AAAAAAAAATACTAAAAAAAAAAAAAAAAAAAGGCTAAAAGTCACAGCTGGTAAAGTTCTGTGAAAAGGAAGCAAGAAACATCAAAGGTGCTGCAAGTATTCTACTTTCAGTGGTATGAAATTTGATGATCTCCATGCCAAAGGGGAACGGAGAATAATCCCAAAAAATTTCTCAAAAATTAATGTGTTGAAAATTTCTTCCTGTGCCAAAATCTCGTGCTCAGATAAACACTGAGTACTTGAGCAAGATATCAATAAAGAAAATGCAAGATTTTAACAGCAATGAAAAACCCTTTACATTCTGCTATGCACACTATCTTTTTCTGTGATCAGTATCTACTGTTTGATAGGAAAGTAAAAAAACCTTAAACATTGTATATGAAGGGCAGCAATAAATCTTCCCTGGGTGCTGTAAGCGATAAGCAGAGCCATGAAATACGCATTTAGTATAATAAAATATTCTGAAAGTAGAAAAGTACAGCTGAATATAGTGCTTGGGCTATTTGAAATGGGAATGAAAGTGGGACTACAACTGGAAAAAAAGCTCTTACAGATAGACATTGGATTTTTCAGATGGAAAAATGTCATAAAATTCAAAGTTTCAAAGTTTGTTTGACATTTTTTATCTAGCTTTTACATTGAAAAGGCTGGAACAAGTATTTTTCTGAAAAAAAATGAGTGTTTTCAAGTATTAATGCATCTCCACTTAGTCCTTGGTGGTTGAAATTTACTGCTGTGCCTGCAATGGATAATAGCCTAGGGTATGCTAACCACAGTAGCAGGTGACCTGAATTATTGTTCTCTTGACATTAGAAACCATGCTAGTGTACTGTTACAACTGTAATGGTAATATTTTGTGAACTCTCCATGTTTGTAGACACAGTAAAAGCAATTGAAATGCTGTTTATTGGTCTTTCTAACTGCCAAAGCAGTATGCACTACAAGATTATTTTTGTCTTTTGAGTGATGTTATTTACAGTGTGTAAGGCACTGAAATTTCCACTAATTCCCTCACAAAGCCATTTTATATCTCACTATGGGAAGTCTTTAATAGAACAGCTTTTTCTTAAATTTATCTGTTTATTTCTTTTTATTTCCTTTGCACCTGGTTTTCACCTTCTCACTCTTAATACCAATACTATCATTTTTCTTTTTAATCATTCAACCAAGCATGATATACTTTATTTAAGACTTGCTCATATTCTTCAGGCACCTTCTCCTGAGGTCTTTCCAAGTAGTGATTATCTTCCTTGTAAAGAGTTAATTTTAAGTGAAAGGAATATATTGAGTAAAAAGGGCTGGTCTCCAACAGACGTATATAATGTAATTATACATCCCTGGCGCATGGCATTGATTTATGTTCAGATTATGAGAGGATTTTATCTACTAATAGGCATTAAACTAATTTCTAGTGTTCTGCTTAATATCCCCTTTAGGTATGTTTTATTGTCACAGCTTAGTGGTTTCTCAGTCATTATATTTCTCTGAGAGATGAGAATTTCTATGGAAAGCATGACTGAGTTGGAAGTGCTACCTCTTGTTCTTAACAGAGGTGATATGATGGCATTGAAAAATTTCAGATATACTGAGGCTGATAAGTGGAAATGTGTAGCAGGTGCAGAATCCCACATGAAGAATAGAAGTAAAACCAGGAAATGATTCTTTAATGAGCTATTAAGGAGATTATTGCACAGTAAACATATCCCTTAACAAAAAAAAAAAAAAAAACAAAAAAAACCCCAAGAAGCACAGTAAGTACATTTTACTTCTTTACTCATCCTTAAAAAAATCTGGTTTACTTTTTATTGCCCTTGTTTTTCTGGCTTTTCTTAAGTGCAGTTCTGAGTCATTTGGTACTTGTCTTTCCTCCAAAACAGAGACTTAATCATGTGGGTTTGACATTTTACTTTCTGCTGCTTTTAGTAAAGATAGACCAATTTGATGGATGGTAATATTGAAATACACAACCTGCTGAGAATATCTGACGTGGTTTAGAAATATAATATACTTGTGTGAGAGTTTATCAGCATATCTAGAGCACATTAGCAAGATGTTCCACATACTTCTAGTGATAACTGTGAGTTCTTAGCAAATCATTACAGTTTTCCTCTGTGGGCACTAAAAAAAATGAATCTGTGTCATCATTTTGTTCTTTAAAGGATACATGCTCTCACCTAAAGCAGGAAGCATAACATTTGGGTAAGAAATTATGTTATCACCTATGGCATAACTATTATCTGGTCATTAATAAATTACAAGTCTGATTCTTGTTGCAGTTTTACAGTTTTTCCACATACAACGTACACACTCAGAAATTTTTACCGGAATATAAAGATCAAAAAATGCTAAATTCCTGCACTCCTTTTGAAAGCTTTTTTTTTTTTTAATGAATACTTCAACACTGTTTTTATACTTTTAGTCTCCATAAATGATTTTCAAAATTACTTGTGTTCAAGGAATAGTCATTTATTGTTAAAAAAATCCAACACTATTCTTCATCATTTGTTACTGAATACCAGTAAACAACTCACTTCATCTGCATCCTGGCTTCTGAAGTTAAAAACTCATCCCGGAAACCTGTTCAGTTCTTTGGTTTTTATATCCTGGTTGGCATCCAGCTTGCACTGCAGAAAGATTTGGGTTTCCTGTAAGTGATTTGCCATGTCTTCCAGCTGTGTATGCATGCCTTGGATAACTTGGAAGTTCTCATATCACACTACAAAACTTTGCTTTTTGTAAAATCTTTGTTTTGAAAAGACTTCAGGAGACCTAGAAGATCAACTAGTCCAACTTCTCACTCAGCAGGTCTAGTTAGAGAAGGTTGCTCAGAGTGTTCTCCTGTTCAGTTCAGATCACCTCCACGGATCAAGACATCTCAGCCTCTCTAGGCAATCTATTTCCATGCTTAANCCACCTTCCCCTTTTTGTCTAATGAGAATTTGCCATGTCCCAACTTGTGTCTGATGGCTCTTGTCCTATCACTGCATGCCCCACTGTCCTCTCAACTTCTTCTTTGTCATGTGCCCCAGCCCCCTAATGATCTTGCTGTCTCTCTGTTTGGCTTACTCCAGTTAAGTCAGTACCTTTCAGGTACTGGAGAGCCCAGAATTGGCCACAGTACTCCCAGCTATGGTCTCGCAAGTTCTGAACAGAGGGAAGTAATCACTTCTCCTAACCTGCTGTCTTCACTTTGGCATATACATCCCAGCAGGCAGTTGGTCTTTGCTGCAAGAACATCTTGTTTTCTACCAGGATGCTCACATCCTTTTCTGCAAACCTGTTTTCTAACCAGTCAGCCCCCAGCCTGTGCTGTTGCACCAGGTTATTCTGTTACAGGTGGAGAACTTTAGTTTTGACTTTGCTGAACTTCATGAGGTTTCTCTTGGCCCATGTTTGCAACTGAGAAACCTGTTAAGGTTTCTCTGAATAGCAACTCTATCCTCCAGTAAATCAAATGTTCCTCCCAATTTGTCCAGGCCATGAACTAAGAAGTTAAACAGTATTAGCACTGGCCTTGAACACTGAAGCATGCCACTCCCAGTGGCTATCAGCTGGACTTCGTGCTATTTCCACCCACCTTGAAGTCCCCTTATTCAGACCTTAACTCACTAATATGTCTGTAGAGGAACCCACAACTAGAATGCAACTCCCAGAGATTGGAACCTATCTCCGAAATGCTGAAAGTTGCAATATCTAGATTAGAATTCTGGACAAGGGTTGTTTTTTTTTTTTTAGATCTTGTTGCACTCTTTTCTCCTCTTTACTTAATAAACCTTGAGAGAAAACACGCACCACTGACCAATAAAACCTAAACCCCATGCCTCTTCATAAAATATGGATTTTAATAGTTTTGAACTTACATTTCTGTCTTTAAAATCTAAACTTACATTTTTTTTAGCTATTTATATTTCTAAGTCTCAGTCTTGATTTTTCATTCTATCATGCACACATTTTTTTCCGACCTTTGTCCACCTACCACGGAAAATTTAATCAATCTGTTTTAATCTCTCTATTTTCCCTGTAGGGCAAGTAACACAATACACAATGTAACACAATTTTTTTTTCCTCAGAAGTCAGTATAATGTTTTGTGGTGCAATATCTAGCCACACCAATGCCTTTCAAAATGCCAATTTCTGTCTGCAATTTCTGTATTTTTTCTCACAGGATAGCTTAAAATACAAGTGGAGATGCAACAGGATTGCCCTTTTTGTAGCTACCAAGTTATTTTCACTAACTTTCTGCATAGCATCATTACCTCATCAGCATATCCTCAAAAATATCACTTTAATTTTGTCCACAACATTTATGCATTCTGGTACAGAATTTATGCATTCTGATACTGTGCATATATATGAAGATAAATCAATAGTAGATAACTTCTGAAGAATACATGAATTTTTAAATGGGAAAGAAAACACTCTTCCAATAGTAAAGCTCATTCCATGGAAGTTTCTGTACACTCCAATGAAGAAAAATCTTCACTTCTACTTCCATTAGAGGAGATTTTTTTTTTGTAAATGTTTGTGAAAGACATAAATGTATCCTGAAAAGAAAAATGGACTATTTCCTTGTTCAGTGTAAATTAAGCTGTGATACTGATGAATTTCCAGATACAGATTAGCTATAGGTATAAGAGACTGTGATTCTTTTTTCTTTTTAACCTCCACATCACACTGATCAATAAAATGACAGGAAAGAGGTATATTGGAGACATGAAATAATACTACTGTTGCTTGATTTAGATAAACTCTTAAAGAAATATGTGCTTTTAATGGCATCAGTAAGGCTTGAGCCAACTAAACGTAAAATTACTTCCTGTGTATGCCAAACTTTTCATTGTTCTTAAACTCATAATAGCAATGGAAAACTAAAAAATCCATTTGCAAAGAGAAAAATATTAATCTTTGCTTTGGGAGTTCTAGCAGGGTGAGTTGCAGAACCTGTACAACCCAGCTTGTACTTGCAAAAATACCATTTGGACATTGTATTAGGAAGTTAAATAATCTTGAATAGGAGCATAATTGAAATTAATACACTGGGGTTGTTGATTTCAATACAGAAGAACGAAGCTTAGTTGATGCAAAGTATATTTATATTAGAATGATAATATCCACACTGTGGACTAAATAAAAGAAATGATGTAACAATGTCACACTTCTACAATGCAAGGTCTTTATTTAGAAATATAATCAGGTTGAAGAAAAAAAGAAATATTAAAGGAGGAAAAGTAAATTATTAAGGCACAAAAATGACAGATTTTATAATCTTTTTAACAGAAGTGTCCAGTCAAAGATACGTGGCATTGTCATTTAAAATGTTATTTTGCTAGTCAGCAAAGGCTTGCATTTTTCTTATTTTTAACATCATTAATTAATCTTTCTGTATGATTATTTTTCACATTTGCACTTGGACTTCTACATTTTCCCTTTTGCACTCTTCGGTGTTAGTCTAAAATGAAAGATTTCCGCTCTCTCTGAAGTAAGGAAATCTTTTTATGTCTTAGCTGCAAATTATCTCTCTTAATTAACAGGTTACTGGAAAAGTGTTTAAGTATCTAACTCCTCCCTGATGCTTTGTGGTATAGGCTCCTTTATTATTTGTACTGTGGTAACACCCGAAGGCCCCAACCATGAAGCTGCACGTGCTACAAAGCTGCATGTGCTAAACATAGTGAAAAACACCAAAGGAAGACAATTTATGCTCCCAAGAGATTTTGACCCAAACAAAGGTCACCAGATATTTTCATTATCTCAGAGGTATTTCTGAATATAGATCAACAACTTTAGTCCAATGTACTTGAAAAGTCTATTTGTGTGGGCTTTATATGTGAGCAAGGCAGCTTAGTTTAACAGTATTTAGAAGATCAGATCACATTTGAGAAATGCTCATTGGAATTTCTTAATATTTTCTTGGCATCCTGATGGATTTTTGAAAGGCGTGAGCCAGCTATATGTCGTATGTACCAGTCCAAAGTAGATACGCTGGTTATCTCAAAATGTCTCAAATAATCACTGAATGTGCCGTATGAGTTGCTAGTCAATGCAGCATCTGGAAAATTATTCAGCTGCCTAAGCCCGGGTAACTTGTGCCATATGGGGAATCCTTTGGTATCTTGCCAGGTCTGTAGTTGCTGCTCCATAAAAATGCAGGTTCCTTATAACTTCTGTGTCATACCTGCCAACTTCCTGTGGATGTTTCAGGTAGGCGCAGTGTTAAAGTAGCAGTGGACACTAAGCTGAGGTGAGTTCTCAGTCTTTCATAAACCTTGCAAACATGACTAATTCTGATCTCTACTCCACCTCTCTTTCCCCAAGCCGCTCCCTGAAAACAGTTTTGCCAACAATTTCAACAAAATGGAATAGGGCATATCGTCAGAACATTATGCAGTATTGTTTCAGATAAGCCATGAAATTTCTGGAATAGTTAATATATTTAAACAGTTATATCCCCAGTTACTGGTAATTTTTAAATTTGCTTCAAAGATTTTACAAAAGAAAATTGCCAGATAAATGTAATTTTGCTGTTTGAATCACACTCAGGATGCGGAGAAGATGGAGTTATTGAACACCTTCTTTGATTCAGTCTTTACTGCCTGGCCCAGCCCTCAGGAGTCCCAGGCCTTGTAGAAAGTAACAGGGAAAGAGGAAGACTTCCCCTGGGTGGAGGAGGATCAAGTGAGGGATCAGTTAGGTCAATTAGACATTCAGAAGTCCATGGGCCCTGATGGGATACGCCCGAGGGTGCTGAAGGAGCTGGCAGATGTCATTGCTGGGCCGCTCTCCACCATCTTTGAAAGGTCCTGGAGAACAGGCGAGGTGCCTGAAGACTGGAGGAAAGCCAATGTCACTCCAGTCTTCAAAAAGGGCAAGAAGGAGGACCCAGGGAACTACAGGCCAGTCAGCCTCACCTCCATCCCTGGAAAGATGATGGAACAGCTCGTTCTGGGCGTCATCTCAAAGCATATGGAGGAAAAGAAGGCCATCAGAAGTACTCAGCATGGATTCACCAAGGGGAAATCATGCCTGACTAATCTGATCGCCTTCTATGATGGTGTGACTGGATGGATGGATGAGGGGAGAGCGGTCGATGTGGTCTACCTTGACTTCAGCAAGGCGTTTGACACGGTCTCCCACAGCATCCTCCTAGGGAAGCTTAGGAAGAGTGGGTTAGATGAATGGACAGTGAGGTGGATAGAAAACTGGTTGAAGGACAGAGCCCAGAGGGTTGTGATTAGGGGCGTGGAGTCTAGCTGGAGGTCAGTGATGAGCGGTGTTCCCCAGGGGTCAGTACTGGGCCCAGTGCTCTTCAATATATTCATCAATGACCTGGATGAGGGGATAGAGTGCACCCTCAGCAAGTTTGCTGACGACACAAAGCTGGGAGGGGTGGCTGACACCCCGGAAGGCTGTGCCGCCATCCAGAGAGACCTGGACAGGCTGGAGAGCTGGGCGGAGAGGAACCTCATGAAATTCAATAAGGGCAAGTGTAGGGTGCTGCACCTGGGGAGGAATAACCCCCTGCACCAGGACAGGTTGGGGGCTGACCTGCTGGAGAGCAGCTCTGAGGAAAGGGACCTGGGAGTCCTGGTGGACAACAGGATGACCATGAGCCAGCAATGTGCCCTTGTGGCCAAGAAGGCCAATGGCATCCTGGGGTGCATCAAGAAGAGTGTGGCCAGCAGGTGGAGGGAGGTCATCCTCCCCCTCTACTCTGCCTTGGTGAGGCCCCACCTGGAGTACTGTGTCCAGTTCTGGGCTCCCCAGCTCAAGAGGGACAAGGAATTGCTGGAGAGGGTGCAGCATAGGGCTCCCAAGATGATGAGGGGACTGGAACACCTCTCTTATGAAGATAGACTGAGGGAATTAGGTCTCTTTAGCCTGGAAAAGAGATGTCTGAGGGGGGACCTAATCAACACTTATAAATACTTGAAGGGTGGGTGTCAGGAGGATGGGGCCAGGCTCTTTTCAGTGGTGCCCAGTGACAGGACAAGAGGTAACGGGCACAAACTTGACCACAGGAAGTTCCACCTAAACATGAGGAGGAACTTCTTTACCTTGAGGGTGGCAGAGCACTGGCACAGGCTGCCCAGGGAGGTGGTGGAGTCTCCGTCTCTGGAGACATTCAAAACCCGCCTGGACGCGTTCCTGTGTAACCTGCTCTAAGGTGGCCCTGCTCTGTCAGGGGGTTGGACTAGATGATCTCCAGAGGTCCCTTCCAACCCTATCATTCTATGATTCTCTCCATTAACTAAAAGTAGAAGTTCTAAGTGGACAATAAAGACCCTTTCTGGAAACATGTTTTAAACTGTACATGGAAATGCTTTGCCAATGTAGACTATAACTCTGTAGCCATGTAACTACAGTACTTTCAGTGCTAGTAACAGACTTCAGGCTTTGTATTAACTCTGCATGGACTCGGGACTAGGATATATTAGGCTTACATTGTCTGGACTTGTCTTGATCTGCCAGGAACTCTTGTTTTAGCTTACTTAACCGTGTCATGTCCCACTTTCAGGAAAGAGGGGGGGGTAAGTGACTTCAGATTCATAAATTCTTAACGGTGCAGACTAAGGTGAGATAAATCTCAAGGTCCATATAGAAACATTTATTAGCTTACCAAAATGGTTAGTAGAGGTCTTAACAAGTCCACAGTAATTGGTTAGGTGTATAACAAGTTATGGCAAGTGATGGGGTATACATGGTGTTAGTTAGCAATAATTATACAAGTAGTAATTTAGGACAAACAGTACTTAAGGTTGTAACCTAACAACTCTAAACGTTACTTACTCTAATCACTACTTAACAATTCAAAGAGAAAAGAGAAACTGAGGAATAAAGAAGAGAAAAGGTAGAGGGAAAAGATAAAGATGAAGAGTTCACCAATCCCAGTTCCAGTGTTAAGCTGGCCAAATCTTGGAAGGTGGAAGGTGGGGGGTGTGTGGATGTGTGTGTGTGCTTGTGTGTGTGTCTTGGAGGAGCATTTTTTTCCCCCCTCCAACACTAGTCTTCCTCCCCTTTTTATGTTTGCTGAATTGTCATGGCCTGCCCCACTTGTTATGGGGCAGTTTCATCTCAGGTTTCTCCCCCTCCCAGGTGACATATAGCATGATTTGGGTGGGGAAATGAGAACTATAGTCATAAATGTTTAGCATAATCTCTATAATCTTCATTAGCATATGCAGGGGTGTGGGCTTTCATATGCATTTGCAGATAATGAAGCAAAGGTCACTTTTTGGACACGATGGCCTTGAGAACTGAGAACTAGCACGCTCATCACATGAGTGGCAGAACTATCCTGTCTTCACAAGACAGTTCTCCCACAATTTCAGGCGCCAGAAGTGTTAGTCTTATCAGTTCTTTGAAAACCAGGCCTGCATTATTTATTTCCTTAAGAGTGTTTGAGGCATTCCATTGAAAGTGTGGAGGGCTTTCACTCTTTGTCAGGAAATTTACGTTCCATCTCTTGCAAACACAGAGATGGGTTTTATATTATTAGTTTTAGTTGTTGTTTAACTTTGTGAAATTTTGTTATAAAACAACTGTTGCCATAATTGGGTTTGTATATATTTCTTTAACTAATGGTCATAACTATTTGTCATTCAGTGTAGAATGATCTATCACCATAGAAGGTAGTGCATGAGACCATTCTTTAAAACATGGGCACAGGAAGAAGCCAGAAATCCCAGGGCTACATGCAGGCCATGGATCACTCGTTATCGATCACCAAAGCAACCTTGAGTGATGGGTGAAAAGGGTATGGGGATAACAAAGAGAAAAAAAAATAATTTATACACATTATAAAATATACAGGAATAGTTAATTTGGGATGTAATATGGAAACGCTGGCCAATGAAGAAAGAGCAAGGTGTACTGTGTATTAGAAAATGTTTTGGACTAGTCCTAAGTAGATTTTAGGGGAAGGCGGAAGAACCCTCCACCATCAATTTTGTACTTCTCTTGGTGGAGAATTAGTCATATTGACCATTTGCCATGAACCTTACGACACCTCCCTTCGTAAGGAAGGTTAAGACCATATTCTTAAAGACCCAGAGCAGCACAGCAATGGTTAGCAAAGCAAAAATAGGGGTAGAAACTGGAAAGTTTGGGCATACCAGTTTTAACTATTATCATTGTGAAACAGCACTGATAAAGTACTTGAGAGGGTATGTGTTAGTATCATGGTAACTGGATTCATAATAGTGGTATGGTTAGATTGCTAATGTTTTAATTACAGTATCAACAAATTATTGTGTGTATGTATTAGATTGTGTTTCTTCAGCCCAGATAAATTGCTTGGGGTCTTTAGCCTGGTATCCTTTGGGATATCGCTAAGGCCTTTGGGACTTGGTTGTAAATTAGGTGCAATAAGAGAAGGCCCAGATGGCTTGTCATGATCCACAAAAATGTCTGATATATCTTAGTACACTTATTCTGATTCTGTAAGACAGGTGGATAGTTAAGCATATGAAAATAGAAAGTACTAGTATTAAGGTCAGATGTAACGCTGATACGGCGCCCTTGTGCACGTGCTTTATAATGTAGTCTTTAATTATATGATCATATTCTCTATTTCAGAAATGCCATGAAAAAAGGAGAAGGAAAGAAAAAATTCATATTTCACTTACCTTGTAAATGTAACTTTCTGCTTAGATCTATTAGTCAGAATTTTTAGTCAGCCTTCTAAATATCCATTAAGTAACGCTGGGGTGGTGGTGTCAAACTTTATGGATGGTATTTGGATCTACATTCAGACACCAAATAAAGGTATACATAGATACCTGTATATCAATTAGGGAATGGGATCTAATTACATAAACACTGGCCATCTGTGCATCTAAAATTACACATCTACAAGCCTTGTCTTTATGTATGCTTTAAACTGATATTCCATAAACTGATGTTCCAGCTCCAAATATTAGTTTGAAGGAGGTTTTGTGTGTTCATCTATATATCTACTCATGAAAATATTGTATTTGAAGGTAAAAGGCACAGCAACGTATTGCAAGGTGAATAAATTCAGGACTTCTATTGATGATTTTTTTTTTCAATTTCTCACTGGCATAATTTTTCTATGTTTAGTCAGTAAGTAGTACGGAAGAATAATTGATAAATGGTGATTCTTTTTCTAAATCTAAATGTTCCCTCTGCTGCCAGGTATTACTTAGGGTTTGACCAATAGCCTAGGATTCCTGGATTGCTGTTAACAGGTAATCTGTATCATTGTCCTATAAGAGGAGCCTGAGTTGTATCACACATCCACTCCTTGTGATCCATGATTTATAATCAGTTCATGACAGTGCTTATAATTTTAATTTTCCTTTAAGATGCTAGTTCATGCAAACTCTAACTTTTTTGAATGAATACATAGAAAATAATTGTCAGTGTATGTATTGTTTCTTTTCATATTACACAGAGAATACTAAAAAGATTATCCTATACATGGTTCAGATTGTCTTTTCATGCCCTTTCTTTTAATGTGACTTCCTTTTTATTAATCTTTATGAGAACCAAAACTACAAGTATGTCTATGTTTCTTCAGAGGATTGTCTTTTTATGGGTTTTTTTTTACTTGTTTGTTTTTTGTAGTTGTGGGTTTTTTTGTTGTTTGTTTTTTGAGAGAGAGAGAAAGACTGAGAAGAGTAAGGCAGCTCATTGGTGTGGCCAATCTTTAAGAGATCAAAAGAGAAAACTGGAAATAGTAGAAAGAGTTATAATCATTTCAGGTCAGATGGACATGAAATGAGTATATAGATTTAGAGTGAAAGTAGAAGCAAGGACTTGAAAATGAGATATTTTAAACGCCAAATTCAAGGCAAATCTCACAGTAAGTGCATACACCAAACTGGAGCGGAGTCTCTGAAACAAATTCTGAACACTTCAGTGAGACACTCAGTTATCTTTGATAAATAATTCCCAGCATCCTTATTGTTTGTGAGTAAAAAAAATTAAGTGTCACAGGACTAATTTCAGTTCTTCCTGGCTTTCTGAGATGATGTTAAAAAAACCCCTCAAACCAGACTTAAAAAGTTCAGTCTGTTTCTTCAATTTATGTGATGTTTTCCCTTCACTTTTCTTCTTCTAAAACCCTTGCTTATTGTATTTGACAATGTAATTACTGTAGTAATGACAGTTTTTCCAATTCACAGCTTCTTTCCCAGTGCAGACTCTCCCACCAGATTACACTTTGTTCTTAAATAACATTGCACATTGTATATCTGGTTTTCAGCTTATGATCACTTATAAGGTAAAATAGCACTCTAACCTTTGCATGCAAAATATACGAATGCCTGAATTCCCTTGGGTTCTGTATATTTTCTATTTATTTTTTTTAAAACTCATTGCCATCATAACAGGACACGTGTGCTATTACAGGCAGTGAACCATAAGTGGGAATGACTGTAACACTTTGTTCCTTTTAACTGCCTGTGGGAAATTGCTGTAATGATTTCTATCAGGTCAGACTAAGCATCTCTAGGAGGTCAGCTTCTAAAATAAAACAGGACTGCTTTCTCCACTACATAAGATTTGCTGCATATACTTTTTGTCGCATATGTGCTACTTAGAATTTTAGAAAAACAACAATCCCCCAAAGCTAAAAAGCTCAAACATACAATAAAAAGCATTCTTAGTGGAACTGCCTAGTTGTACCGATTTGTGAGACTGGATCATATAGGAAGCTATCAAAACAGAAAATTCCACAACATTTTAAAATCTGATTAATTTCTTAGAGTAAAAATCAGTTACAGAACATCACTTCTTAAGACTAACAAAATACTAGATAGCCAGGAAGAGAAGATATATAACGCAGCATGTGAGTGTATTTGTATGGTAAGAAGGTAGATTTGTAAGGCTTTTGTGCATGTTTGTCTTGATGTTTCCTGTACTGCCCATCACTACTTAGTATTTAAAGGTAAGAATCAAACTAACCCTTACACTTCTAAGGTGGGATTCATCTTGCTTAACTTTAATTTTCTGAAAGTTTTACCAATAATTATTGCCATGAAACATGTCTGCATATGGTCTCCCTATGTAAATAAAGGGAGATAGAAAGTGATATAATCATAGTCCAGAATTAGTTAGTTTTTTGAGATTTCTTTCTCCCTACTGACTGTAGAAGTAACCCAGTCAACTTACACTACATGCTGTTTCTAATGGGCAGCAAAAGAAAAAATTATATTTCTGAGTACAAATCAAAATCCTACCAAACATAAGGTGGGTAGGATTCACTCATCTAATTTTAGAAGCCAACAGTAGATATCTGAACCTGAATTAGTTTATTATGATATGCTTTTAAGTTCAAGGTGAAATAAGTGCTTTTTGGGTGCAACTCACCTGAACTCTTTTAGTGATGACCATACCTCGGAAGAAAAGGCTTATGCCTCATGTATAATTACATTTACTGTTAAACACATAGATCCCTGAAATCCAGTCACTACATAAACATTCTTCCATGTTTCCACTAAGTCTGTTTGAGGTCTGAAAGTTGACATCCCTATGTCTAAATATTCATAGTTTGCCTAAACAGGACACACACAAAGATAGGAACAAAAAAGGAATAAAAAACTTGCCTAGTTCTGTACTTTGTGAGAAACATACAGTGCTGAATGCACAGTGCACCATTATTTACCCAGAAGAAAACTGCTTCTTGTCTGGAAAGTTTAGCTGCTGTTATCAGGTATTGCAAAATGCTTAAGAAACATAGAAGCCTCAAACATCTGTACGTATCTTCATTTAAGAAATCAGGAAAAATTATCTGTATCTAAACTACATTGCAATATGGTCAGGCATTGTGGTCTCCTGATTGGCAAGCTCAGGCAACCTGCTGGAATGTACCACAGGTTTTTCCCTGCCTATATACCTGGTTTCTTCTCAATAAAAATGTGAGCAAGAAGGGAGAAATATGTGCTTCCAGGTCTCACGTGTGCTGAAGGTTTACAGTGGTGTACCAAGAAGCAGGCAAATATACCTGAGTCTCTCAGTTTAGACATGTTCATATCATCTGAGAAATTAGAGTAGTAGTTCCTATCCTGGGGTCCAGCCTGGCTTAGTATTTCATGGCAATAAGCAGAGCCAAGAGTATAGCATTACAAAGTATCTACCAAAGTAAAATCAGGAAAACCTCAAGTTATTACATCAATGGGCCACACTTAAAACCTCTGAGGTAGACAAAAATGAAAATTTTTTGTCACGAAAATTAGGGACATATAGTCCCCACTGTTTATTCTCAATCTTTGTGTGAATCTCCCACAGGCATCAGCTGGCACTCCATTCGGTGGCTAAAAGGAAACTGCAGTCTCAAGCTTTTGTTAGAAACTTCTGACTAAATTTTCCTCTTTCATGTGAACAGAACAGATTCTTAGGGCTATTCTGATCTTCCTGCATATGTAGAAATGCCAATGCCAGCAATGAGAGTTTGCAAGGAGGAAGAGCAGAATAGATAATAAGTGCTCCATTGTGCAGACAGGAGAGGAGAATTTAGTTTTAATGAACCCATTACTTTCTGCTAGACTGCTAAAAATTGCTGTACTAAATAAACTAATTCAATAGATACTGCTTTTTTTTTTTTCCTTTTTGAATAGCTAGAATGACTTCTACGAAACTTAATTTATTTACAGAGACTCTGTAGGTCAATTAGGGCAGCTTAGTAAATTCTTTATTTCCCACTGGATACTGTAATTCATAACAAACTAATTAATATTTTATCTGAAAACACTACATACTTTCATTGTTGTTTATTTTTAATTAAAACTAAGGTGCTGAAACAGTCAATGACAATTACAAATACATGAAAGGTATTAAATATGATAATTTGAATTGTTAATTATGCATTATCACATTGACATGCTAATCATTTCTGGCAGAAACACAGAATACTTTACTTAAATACTAATATTACTGCACTGACCATTTCAGCTACAGAGAAAACTCATGCAGTGACTGTACAGAATTGTAAAACTTAGAGACAACAATAGCATATGGGATATATTTGTCCTTTGAAACATCAAAACATTCACCATGAGGACATTTTCAGTCTTTGAGCTGCGAGAGACAGTAATGCACTTACACCATAATATTGCAAAACCAAAAGAAAAAATCTAAGAGCTTTTCCAGGAACCAATCCAACTATGTATTTAAATATTGCAAAATTCACCATTGCATAAAATAGTACAAACAAGACCAGCATCTAGATGTATCCCTGGTGGAAGCTAATTTTCACAGCAAGAGGTACGCTAGAATTCTCTTACTGTCAGTTGCACTGTGTAGCTGCCTCAAAATAATCAGAAACTTTGTTGGAAAGCTGAAGATTTTTTTATTAAGACACCAAAATGAACTCAGCATTACTGCTTTTTGCTCAGTACTTTATTAGAACAACTTAAGCTAAAGTCTAATTAGATTTTGGTCTTCTTACTTAGTGTTACGAAAGAAAAAAAAAATGTGAACAATGCTGGAATCTAATTGCATCTGTGTTACAGCTGCTTTCCTTACAGAATGTAAAGAAATAGCTGTCTGGAAAAAAAAAAATCAGAAACCTTGTTCTGACAGGTGAGTCACAGATATATCTCATAAAAAATAATGCAGTAGAATATAATTCCTTTCTGTCCCTTAAGGGCATGAGACAGTGGTTGTATCCTATAAGCTATATATCCTATATAACAAAGGCAACAGAAAAAAAAATTCAGTTACTTAGTTGTGATTTCACACCTCAATGTGTATAGTTTAATAGAAGTTACTGCCTGGGACCTAAGCATGCCTGCTTTTCATGAATGTCAATATATGGTCAGTCTCATATGTAGGTGTTTCTCAGTATCCTTTACATCTTTTCAAGCTGTACTGGGCATGGTACCATTACTTGGGGCTGGTAGTAATGGTGTTTTTAAAGATACTTTTCACAAACAAATTTTATGATCAGTTCTATCAGAGTATATTAGGCACGTTTTGTAAACAGAAGATCAGCTTGACTGCATATATGTCCTGGCATAGATGTCAAAGACCTTTCACAGCTGTAGTCCTTGTATCTGTCCTGTTTTATACCTTCACGACTACTATTCTATTTTCGCTTATGTTGCTGAAAACAGAGCTAGAAGTTCTGTTCACATCTACACAAACACACAATCAAATTTTATAATGGTGACTTATTAACTAATATAACTACTAAAAAAAATAATTACTCTGGTGATAAAATATTATTACATTGGCAGTTTCTGTATTCTTTACAGGAAGCATTGCTTTCTCTGTAAATTCCATTGGTTTAGCAGGCTGCAAAACCCTGGACACAGAATCTACTGTAGAATATCAATAGAGTAAAATTTATGCTCTGTGCTTTGTGTAAATTCTGCTGTTAGAGCAGTCAAAGGGGAAAAAATTGGATGGTGTATATGCTTGCTGATGGTGGATTAAATACTGAAATACATTGCAAAAGAGTCTAGCTTAATTTATCAGCTTTTACTGTTTCCTAAGCAAATTCTGGTCCTTGACTGAGCTCAAACAGAAAAGGATATAAAAATGCACCAACTGCAGATTGTCTTGATAAATGTCCTTAACGCTTGTAACATTCTGCTTTGGCTGAACTGATAAAGGAGAAAGAGTATAGTGGTTAGTCTTTTCCACAAGCTATATTTAATTTTTTTACACAAAATTATGATTTTTCTTATTACTGTCAGATGTTTAGGATCTCTAGAAAAGAAGTATGGGTGGGATGTACAGACAGAGGGAGGGAGCAAGGGAGAGAGAGAAGTAAGGACAGAAGGAGGGATGGACAAAATGGAATTTGGATTGTCTGCTAGATAAAATGTTAGCATTTACTCAAAAAACTGATATAATAGAAAGGTCCAGTTCAAATATAATTTAGGTTAGGGGTAGATCCTTAGATCTTTTGAACTGCATTTGGTAGAAAACACATAATTTATTTATTTAATCCTTTGAACATTGAAACTTGTCTCAGGAATTTCAGAAAGGAGAACCAATTCCCATAAGATTTTGTACAAGACACACAATTAAACCCAGCTTTCCAAGTACATGAATAGAAACAGAAAAATAATGACAAATAACAAGAGGAATTTGCAAACCTTGAAGATGTGCAATGAATTCTTATCTTACCAGTGGGTTTGTGTATATGAGGCAGGAAAACCATCCTTTTTAATACAAGTTTTCAGAAAATGCTGAATGGACCTTTAAACTCTAGAAAACATGAACATAAAAATCAAATTACATTTAGATAATGTGGCATTTTTTCTCATGTACATGCAGAAGATTAGTTCCGATAGTATTTTTTTCAAAGATTGCAAAGATTCTGAGACACACAAAGTGTGTGTCTCAGAGATTTGAAGGACAACTTTCACTTACTATAGTTGAGCAGATAGCCAAAGAGTATAGCTACTGGAAATGTTTTTTAAAGAATAAGACTGAAGAAAATCCAAACAAAAACTTAAAATTCTTTTCAATATGCCTACACTTTTTCTAGAGATCATGTCACTCAATGTGCCAATCTTTCAGTCAGGATTAGGACGTTCTTGAAAAAAATCTTAGGCATAATATTATTTTCTCTATTTTTACCCTATATGAAGGAAGTAAATTCTAAGCCATTGTTGTTTAGTGAAGTCTCTTGAAATTCTCCTGGTGTAAAACCTAAAATTTCATAGCTTTTGCTTTCATCACCTCAGTCGGACTCCTAGCCTGTTCAACAAGTATTCTCCTCTGACACTCTGCAGAAGTCTTCAGAATATATTAATGCCTGGGATATTTCCAGTTCCTGACCTGCAAATATTTTCTTGAACATAAAAACATAAGGTCAAAAGTACTGGGTTAGATCAACATCTGATCTCTGAAAACAGCCAAATGTCAATCTATTGGAAAGAGGGTAAGGAAAAAGGAAAGCACATGCTTCGCCCTAATAATCTTCAGCTTCCAAACACTTACAACTCATCCAGTTGTGTATTTAACTGTAACAGTTTTACTTTCAGTTTTCTTTACAGTTTCTTTCAGTTTAATTTACAGCTTACAAGCTAATACAACATTCCTTTGAATTATATAGACTTTTATAAAAACGTTCCCCAGCTTAAATAAACATTGTGTGTGTGTGTGTGTGTGTGTGCGTGTGGACGCAAGCGTGTGTGTGTGCCAAATAAAAAAAAAACAAACCATGGTATTGTTCCATCTTCTGTCACCTTCTGATGTTCCCTGACTATTGTGTTTAAACACAGTGAACAGTTCCTGGGAAGAAACAATTCCTGTCCACTTTGTTCATTGTGCTGATATGGCCATGAATTTTTTCCTGTGGTAGGCCATCTCCAAAAAAGCAAGAGTGTTCATTTCTTGTGGTTTGATAACCATACGGATATGTTGCTAGGCCTTCAAAAATCTGTTATGTGTCTAAGCTCCATTTGAATTGTTAAGCCTTACATATGCAAAGACATTTTAGAGTACTGAAAATTGTCCACAGATTTGTCACACAACTGATTATCAATTACACTAAAATTCTACTATAGAAGCAGAAGGGAATTATGGGAGGAGGGGAGTGGGTAAAGTCTTTATGTCTCAGAGATCCTCTGGCAGACAGGTTTGAACAAATACCAAAAATGGGAATAACATTCTATAGCTCTTTAAGTGCTAGCATTTCTAAGGTTAGACAGCTTATAGTATATTTTATAGATTTTATATTATGTGTATTACCAAAGGAAAAAAAGACATTAAATAAGGGCATATGTAAGTGTGTCAAATAATTGTATACAAATTTTTGTGCCCTTTTTGTTGGGATATCTCTTTCGGGAATAATTTAATCTAAAGAAAATAGAATTACAATGACAACAACACGCTCAGGAGAATACTAAGATAATTTAATTTTTCAAAACTATTTTTGATTTGTGTTGTCATTGTTATTATTCAAACCTTCTCTTAGTCATTTAATATCTTTTTTCTTTAAGCAAGTATATTCAGCAGAAACATTAACTACCTTTAATTCTGTGGTATTATTGCTAACACTGTTTTTCTAAAAGCAGCTGAATGTCAAGGTATAACAGTGTAATGATTCAAAATTATTTTGCCATGTGAATGGGTTTTCGTTATTCAAGTCCAGTATCTCATATATCTTTATAGAGAATTGTGTGATTTTTAAAAAGAATTTAATGCAATTTTGGGGAGACAACATTCTCAACTGATAAGATAGACAACATTGGAGCTAAAGGGTTGCTTTTCAGCTTCAAGTCTGTCCTTATGTAGTAGAAGGCTCTCAAGAGGCAACCACAGCTCTGAAGAGGGAACCTTATACTGCAGTGAAGTCAGGGATACTATGATCTATTATGCTTCTTCAATATGCTTCTGCATATTAAGTCCTCAGTTCTTACCACTTTTACAAATCATTTATGTGGACATAAATGGAGTACAATTTTTCTGCCTAATAAAGCCATCAGAGATAAGATTTACCTCAGCTAACTTGTTACCTGCGTAAAGCTGAATTATGTATGTTCTCCTTTAAACTGTAAAAAAAAAAAAAAGATACTTGAAAAATTAATCTAAGTCATCTTTAGGAAGAGTTGAACTGTACATTCTAAGGCTTTGTTATTTGCATGAAATATGAGATGAGATGGAGGTGACCAGTTGAAATGGAAAAAGTATAGTCTATTGGTATTAAAATTATCTGAGAAGAATTCTCACCATAAGAGCCTCTAAAATGCTAGAAATGGGTACTGGGTAAGGTATCCTTCATTTAACCTTAAATAAGCTCAGCTTTACAGATACGAATCGCTGGCTCAGACTGAATATAACATAGCCCCAGCCAACACCCCAAACCAAACAGATCACTTTGATCAGATATAAGACTTACATATTTGACCTTCCTTTTCCTTTCCCTATCAACACCTACACCTCATACTATTATGATACACTGCAAGATGTCTTCTTGCTTTTCAGTCCTTTATATTAGATGTAGCAGTTTGGGACGACCTATTTTTCTGCTAATCAGCTGTGCCTGGAGATACAGATTCTGCATTAAGAAGTTGAAAATGCCATGCTTCTGGTTTGTAGCATCTCTCACAATAAGGGATCTTACAACAAAAGAAGACCCTGTTCTTTCCTGAAGTCTTATTTAGCAGCAAGCTAAGTATCCAAGCTAAGTATCCACTGTCTCATCAGTCAAATGCCAGAACCCTAGAAAAAGTGTGAATTCTGAAAATTATATTTAAGATTCTGATTCCTTGTCTTTAATGGGTATTCAAAGCATGCTTATGTTAAACAGCTCAAATGCTTTTTCTCAACTGCTGTTGAGGTTTTTTGCATTCTCTGTATACTTATTAATTCTGTGCCAGTCTTTCATTCCTCAGCAGCAGATAATTTTGATGAGATTTTTGAAGCCTAAAATAAGCAAATGCAATATATTTCTTTGAAAAATCATCCTAAAATGTTATATTTTATTTTTGCCATTATAGCAGTGAGCTGCTTATATGGCTTACTTTTTTATGCGTTTAAACATTCTTGAACATAACGCATAATTGTTCAGAAAATCATCAAGCTATAATGTTCTAAAAAAGTTATGCATAACATGCTGCTGGATTAACAGTTCCTATTCAAATGAATGAGATTTCTGCTTTACGATTCATTTTGATAGAAATAGAAGTACCAGTGCTAAGCATTTGAAGATTCAGAAATCAAGAAACCATTACATTTGGCTGTAGGAGTATTTGGTTGTAATACCTTGTGACTACTTGTGAAACTGCCATCAAAGTTGGATATAGTAATCACATTCTGTAAGTCTGTGTCCAACCATATATATATATACATGTATTTATATATACAAGCTGGGCACAGAATGGATTGAGAGCAGCCCTGAGGAGAAGGACTTGCAGGTATTGGTTGATGAGAAGCTCAACATGAGCCAGCAATGTGCACTTGCAGCCCAGAAAGCCAACCGCATCCTGGGCTGCATCAAAAGCAGGTTGAGGGAAGTGATTCTCCCCCTCTGCTCTGCTCTCATAAGACCCCACCTCGAGTACTGTGTCCAGCTCTGGGGCCCCTAACAGAAGGACACGGACCTGTGTGTGTGTGGCAGGAGCATCCATCGCACCACTTCCCTGTACAGGTCTAGCGGCACAGTACAGGGAGTGTGCTGGCTCATTTGGTGGAAGCTCTTGAGCTGCTGATCACATACACAAACAACCCCCATTCACATACCCGAGATAACTGAATCCTAGAGACCACCAATGAGCCCACCTTGGAGACAACTTGACAAGGGAAGGGAAGGGAAGGGAAGGGAAGAAGTTAAAAAGGAAGCAAAATGAGTCAAACAGTCTAGTGGACCATATCCACCAGAATATCATAGCACTGTAAAAAGGTGAATGAGAAGCTAAATAATCAGCAGAAGCAATGCACAGAGTTCCGTAACTGACAGCTGAGATGAGCTGAAATAATGCTGGTCACATGAGAAAAAAAAAGAAACAAACTGAAATGGACTCCANATAATGTTCTAAAAAAGTTATGCATAACA
This sequence comes from Rhinoptilus africanus, assembly GCA_013400135.1. Classification (NCBI taxonomy): domain Eukaryota; kingdom Metazoa; phylum Chordata; class Aves; order Charadriiformes; family Glareolidae; genus Rhinoptilus; species Rhinoptilus africanus. The sequence continues at coordinate 157,567 of VXBO01002673.1, read as the reverse complement.
TGCTGCTGGATTAACAGTTCCTATTCAAATGAATGAGATTTCTGCTTTACGATTCATTTTGATAGAAATAGAAGTACCAGTGCTAAGCATTTGAAGATTCAGAAATCAAGAAACCATTACATTTGGCTGTAGGAGTATTTGGTTGTAATACCTTGTGACTACTTGTGAAACTGCCATCAAAGTTGGATATAGTAATCACATTCTGTAAGTCTGTGTCCAACCATATATATATATACATGTATTTATATATACAAGCTGGGCACAGAATGGATTGAGAGCAGCCCTGAGGAGAAGGACTTGCAGGTATTGGTTGATGAGAAGCTCAACATGAGCCAGCAATGTGCACTTGCAGCCCAGAAAGCCAACCGCATCCTGGGCTGCATCAAAAGCAGGTTGAGGGAAGTGATTCTCCCCCTCTGCTCTGCTCTCATAAGACCCCACCTCGAGTACTGTGTCCAGCTCTGGGGCCCCTAACAGAAGGACACGGACCTGTGTGTGTGTGGCAGGAGCATCCATCGCACCACTTCCCTGTACAGGTCTAGCGGCACAGTACAGGGAGTGTGCTGGCTCATTTGGTGGAAGCTCTTGAGCTGCTGATCACATACACAAACAACCCCCATTCACATACCCGAGATAACTGAATCCTAGAGACCACCAATGAGCCCACCTTGGAGACAACTTNGAAAAAAAAAGAAACAAACTGAAATGGACTCCATTACCTTGTGAGGATCTGAATGTGGACCATACACATTTAACATATTACAGTACAATACAAACGATATTTAGGACTTTATGAAAATACTAAAACACTTGGTGAAATTATGATGGTAAATGTTTTTCTATTCATAATGCATCATGAATATTTTAGAGAATGGAATACATATTTATGCCGTTGTAATATCCCCTGCTGCCTTTGTCCAGCACTTCAATTTAAAAACAAATAAATAAATATAATACTTTTCTTTGTTACACAGGATATTAAGAGGATGTTTGGATTTGGAAAAATGGTAGAAGTCCGTTGGCAGCCTCTTTAAGTAGTTCTGGAATGAACCAGAGCTGCTGAGGGAGAACGAAAACATAAGTATCTATAGTTCTGAGTAAAGGTATGCAATTCAGAGAAAATATAATATAGCAAGGTACAAAGCAGATCACATGATAGCCATGTTTTAATGAAAAAAGTGCAATTGTATAAGTACATGATAATCCTGTCATATTGAAACAGTCGGTAGCAGAATGAGTCATATCTTCCCTAAGGAATAGAAGAGAGGAAAGAAGCGCAGAGAACCTGATTTGGAGCTAAAATAAGTAGATAAGCAGAATTTGCTGTTTCTTCAGAGCAAAAATAGTATCTTTACAGATAAACTTATGATCACAAAGTCTTTAGGGTATTTGACAGGTTAACTAAATAAAATATAAAAATTAAATTCTGTTTTAATTGTGCACTATGTTTTCACATAAATATAAACACATATGTGGGAAGTACTGTTGTGTTTAATTTATGAGGGATTGTGTGTAGATTGGAGGAGGAAGAAGAGAAAAGCAGGGCTAGAAAACAACTGAGATTTCCCAATAAGTGTTTAAGCAAAAAAAGTCCGTGAAGCTCTCATTTGTGTCATGCACAATCAGTTAGAACCAGAAGTAAAGCAAAGTTCGTGTCTTGCATGTTAAGTAAGAATCATCACTGAACAATATCTACCTACAAAAAGAAGGAAAAAGGTTGCAAGTTCCTAGCAGAGAGTTTGGACATTGAAGAAGAAAATAAAATGAAAATGAAAATGAGGGAAGTTTCTTTTTGTTTTTCATATAAAAATGACTGGCCATATAAAGAGTCCACCAAGGTCTCTAATGCATCTGACATCATGGCCATTAAAAAAAAAAAAAGGGTTTTTTTTTTTCTAAAATAAAATGCTCTAGTACAAATAGGTATCAATTAATAGAATACACTGAGTTGTGTTTCACTGTGGGTCCGACTAGATGATTGCCAATGCCCTCTTGCTTCATTGTTTGAGAATAAGTAACCTTTATTTTGTGATTTTGTGTAAATCAGAATGTAACGAATAAATTGTTAAATCACAAAAATGCACCTAAGGTAGTTGGGGGCTGCAAGCTAACAAGTAACAATTAGAATCAAATTTAGTAGCTATAAAATCCTCTTGGTTCATTTAATGATATAACTATTCTGTCAAACCAAAATAAAATTCTAGCAGCTTCTTTAAAGAGCTTCAATTCACTTTGTAATACAAAAAGAACATTTAGTGCCATGCTTAGATTTAAATGTCCAGGCATGAAGGAAGGGTTGAAAACTTTTTTAAAAAAGCAAATTTAATTGTTTACATCACTCTAATTCCTGAAGATTTGACTGAGTGAGTGTTTTTCTATAGACAAAGGATCCTTAAAATTTTTTAGAGCTAGATTACAGTTATGGTCTGGCTGCAATTCTTCCCACTTCCCAGTCTCTCTGATTATACTCCTCAAATGTCAGTCTTTTTGCCTTTATCGCTTCTCAGGTTGAATCATACAATTCTCCCTCTGTTAGATCAAACTCTTAACAACTTTGCCCTGTATATCAGCTCTACTAACATGCTACATCCTGAGGGCTTCACTACCTGGGAGATTTATCTTCTGTGAACTATGGGAAATGATGACTATACCCAAATCCTTGTCCTAAAGCAGAACATTTTTTACCTTTAAAAAGAAAGAAAAGCATCTTTTATGAAAAGATTTAAAATTTTAAAGTCTACATTTCTAACTTAAATCTTTTGGTCCTCGATAATAAGTTATACAAAGTTAATATTACAGTGGCAATCTTCATACAAGAATGCCAAACACTGTCACCCACTAATCAGATTTTTGTCCCCTTTTATTAGTAAAGACTACACTATTTGCACTACAGGGTCACAGATGTCTGGGCTTTCACAGTTTGTCTGGGAACCACAGACAGGTCAGCAGACTGTGATTAACTGAGTGTATAAAAACAAGCCCACATGTAGCTAAGAGTAATGGCCAGGGACCTTCATGGGCATAACACTCACCCATTGAACAAACCAGGATGCTGAGGACTCACTGTGACATCCACCAGCTCCCTCCTTGACAGGAGGCATTAAATTTAGTTACCATTAAATTTAGCACTCAGAATGACCCTGGAAAGGGAAGCATAACTCAAAATAAATGTCATAGATCCTTATAAAACTTCTTGTAAAACAATTTTGACTATGATACTAATGTAACTTTTCTCCATTAATCTGTATGTATCAATACTGCTGTAACAGGAAAAATGACAACTGCAGAATTTTGATGAGACTGGTTTACTTCGATTTTACTAAGCACTTTTTTTCTGGGAATATAGTCTCTTCCCTTTTGCCTGTAACAGAGTTTATGTTCTTTCCACTTCTTTGAGTTAGTTGTCAGCCATTATTCAGTAAACTGATAAAGCTAAGAATACCATTGCTTGTTAATATTTTATTAAGTCTTTATTTTTTCAGAGAATGGTTTATATTGTTTTTTCTAACCCAAATGCTTTTTTTGTAATACATTAAATATCTTAATAAGACTAACTTCTTACTAACCAGATCGATGTATGATATTTATAAATTATTGCATAGTCGATTCATTTTGTTTGCAAACTGTATCCCATTCTATCAGTAAGACTATACTTTATACATTTGTGCCATTTTTTACAATTTCATAGACCTATTCTCATTACAGAGGTGAATTCCTAACTCCTTTCCTGACTAAGCCTCACACTTTATCAGCACAGTCTAATTTAGCTTCATATTAAATCGTAATTCTAACTACCATCTACAGGCATAAACTTTCAATTTTGAGCCTGCACGTATGAGTTGCTAGAGAAGTCACAATCAGACTAGCCACCAAGTAGGACAAGAGGCCTGAATGGGGCAGCAGAGCTTGAAGGATTGAATGGCCAGCTACTAGGCCAGTGACCAGGGCCAGCTACAGCACAGGGATGTATTTCATGTGAGCGTGTAACCGTTAGTGAAATTCAAGCTGAATTAGCTAATGAGGAGTCCAGCACCCAGAAAAACCCAGGTTGAAGCTGGTGTTTGGGTCCAGACATAGATACTGGATGAAGTTAAAGTCCACGCTAATATTTTCTTCTTAAAGAAGAAAGTATTTCTCTTTTTCAAGGGTCAATCAAGGCCTCGAGAACTGTAAGTATGATGTGATGTAGTTTTAGGAAAATCTTCGTCACAGTCTCTGGATGCAGATGGCTCCTTAAGAATTTCTAAGACCTGTTATCCGAAGACTTTAATAGTTTAAGTTAATAAACTCCTTTCTCCTTTTTATACTCTATGCACAATAAGCACTTTCGTTTTATTTAACAGCAGTTACTGAATTGGAAACCATGTGCATAAAACAATATATATTGTACTATTGTTGGGGCTAACAGTGATTTTATTCTTAGAATCAAGAACAGAAGATAAACCTGCAACCACCTATAAGCTTATCACTAAGTTTCAAGCTATATCTACTTTGCAGTTCTGACAATGCAGTCTCATTTTAAGAAGATCTTGAACACCAGCATTTGGACATAGAATTAGATACATCATGATAGCTCAGTGATTTTCAACCATTTCAGGTACTTTGGACTGCATGGCTAGTCTAGTAACAAATGTAGCAGAGTATGTCTATGAAAGCATTATCATAAAATCAATTATATCTGATGGCTAACAACAGTATTCCATAGGTCTGGGTTTTTTTTTTTTAAAAAAAAAAAAAGTAAAAGTAAGAAAGTAGGAATTTATATCTCTCCCCAGAGGAAGATAATGGAGTCATAAAACTCCTTTACTACATTGTACAAATCAGTGGTGATTATCAGATGACTTCTTAACAGATACTACGGGAAATCCTAAAATAAGCATCATAATTACCATACTAATAAAATTTTGCAGAATTAACTCCTATGGACATAAAAAAAAAAAAATACCCAAACCAGGAAAAGATGTGGTTTATTGCTCAGCTGCCAAAATGGGCAGCAATCTGTCTATAAAGATGAAAAAGGACAAGTTAAGAAGTCTTAAATTAATGCCATTAAAATATACTGGACTAGTCAACAAAATATTGACTAATTCCATCCTATAATGAAACAGCTAATAACATACTCACCTACCAATATTGTTATATTTATTACTGTGAAGTATACAGAGAAAAGTAGAAAGAAGTAGTAATACCTGTATAATAAATATTAATATACTACTACTCATGCAAATATTGCTTAAACTATTGAAATATTACCTCAGATTTATATTTTTGAAATTAATACAAAATACACTGTAAAAGAATTATTTGAAACAAACAGGTGAGAACTACATATTAGAGTCCAACAGATTAAGGATGCAATTAATCATCTCGTTCAGGCATACAGATGCAAATATTTAGTCCCAACTAGTCCCAGCTCTCTGGTCAGTGGAGAGAGTTGTACCTTTAGAAGGTATTTTACCCTATTCTAAGCTAGCTGAATAAAAACCTTAGTATGAAGCACCCTTTTAAGGACCTAATTCTTCACTGACTGTGGAAGATGTCTAGATTATTTAGTCTATATGCCTAAATATTTAGATAGTTAAATCAGTAAAGGTGAAGTATGACTGAAGTCAGTATTTATATTCCACACATTATGAGAAGAAAAAATAGAATCACAGAATCATAGGGTTGGAAGGGACCTCTGGAGCTCATTTAGTCCAACCCCCCTGCCAGAGCAGGGCCACCTTAGTCTAAAAACATTCCATACCCTACTTATACATTCTATATCTCACTCTATACCCCAGTCCCTACTTGTAAGTGATTTGGAACTATTGTAAAGGAGTGAAGAGAAGTGGATACTCTCATATCAGAAGGAATAATTAATCTTGAAAATATTGTATTCTGAAGGATATACTTAAGTAGCTAAAAATTTAAAGTGACATATTCTGGTTCATCAGGAATAAATGCTAGGGAAAATTAAACTATCTCATCAGAGTGTTCATTCATACTTATCAGTCAAAGGAATTTGATATCTTGTTGGCTTAATTTTTCTTTTATTAGAAGCTGAACAGAAGTACTAATATCTATAAACTTATTTTTGCATTGTACAGTTCATATCTTTTAAATCACATCAACACTGTCCTGATTACATGAAGCCAAGAACATAACTTCTTAAGATAACAGCAACAACAATAATAAAACAATCTTTGGACTTCATCTTTCTTCTATTACTTCTATTTCTTCTAACTACTTTCTATAAGCTTATCAAATTACGAAAAAAATAGAATTAAACACAGAAGTTAAGAATATCATATCTCATAGCTTGATTCCTTATATTGAAGAAAAGCTATAGCTGAAGAATCTGATACTCTATTCCACAGTTACTCGACATAAGTACTTATTCCAAAACAATGAGTTAAAGCTATTCACCTTCTTTTTAATATTCTCTTATTCTCTTCAGTAATGCTAAATGTGCAAATACTCAGCTAAGCAATACACACAGCTTTAAGGGTTTTCAGTTTGTTTAGGAACCCTTCCCAGAAGTCCCTACCGCCCACCCCTGTCCCCTTCCTCAAGAACAAAAGATGTCAAAATGAAGTAGCGCTTTATTTTCATGATATGTAACAGCAGGGAAGAGAGAGATTTAGAATGCTACATTTTTTTGGAAGTTACTTTACATATATTTCTTGCATTTTCTCCTTGAATATTATATATTTTAAAGCAGTGTCCAGTAGACGTAATTTAATATTTCACAACCAAATCTTATTTTCACAGCATTTATCATTTCATGCTTTATTTTATTCTTTGAGCTCTAGCAGTGTTTCAGTTGTAAATGTATATCTATTTATGTACTTCTATACCCATATACACAAAGATGTATTTATGCTCTTGTTACATACCAAAATATTTCATTTTTGTAGATATTGCTTAAGAAATGACTTAAAGTTTTGAGCTTATTTTTCTTTCACTGAAGGCCATATATTTCATTTGGGGCTTAGTGGGTTTTTTTCCCTCCAAATTCCTTGTTGAATATTTCCTTCATAGTCTAATATATTTTTTAAAAAGCAAAGTTTTTTTTACAGTGGGAGAAAGTGTTATGTGACTGTCTCACTGTCATTTGTGAGATGGACCAGGTGATCGAGGGAATAGCCTGTCCGCTTACCAAATGGTATTTGCAGGATTTGGGTAAAGCCACCCATACAGTGGGACTCCAAAAACTCAATTAGAATGCACTTACCTCCAGTATGTCTTTGTTATCAACAGCTATTAATATGAGAAATTACTCAATGTCTTCAACAAATAAATTAAGTCACAGTGAAGTAAGACTTGATTAAACTTTACTTTTCACCACAAAGTCCACGTCCATGTGTTGTTCTGTGAAACCCAGAAGCCACTCTGCAGGCTCTCAGGTGATATGCAGAGCTAATTTTTTCCATCGATCTTCCATGCCTGACATGGAAGCCAACACTCAGTATTTCTTCCTACTTGCTACAGTCTTAAAACTTCATGAATAGTTTGTATTAACATGAAGTTAGATTAAACACATTTAACATATTCTTTATTAAAAAGTCACCTTTTTGCTAGTTCCCTGCCTGGAAATTAGCTAGCCAGGGGTTTAGGTCTGCAATACAGTTATAGTTTATTCAGTATTTGTATAGTCATTTCTGCCACTGGCTTCCAAATGTAAGTACGTTACAAATTATGTTCTGCTGCAAAGACCTTTAAGAATCTCTTAGTACACAGGGACTGATGTTACTCTTTTACAAGAATCCCTTACTGTTAGAACAGTCTCCTAGGAAATGAGAAACTAGTAATCAGTATCTACTTCTCTTTCAGAGACAAAGGTCTAAAGGCATTTGATGTGCCTAGCTTTAAATAACTTGCCCATCAATCACGTAGACACACACAAGACGGAAGTCATAGCTGGGAAGCCTATATTACCTTAATCTGTTGTATTTAGAGCTCTAGTTAAATGGCAATCAGGGTGGAGCAACAAATGCATCCATAGTACTTCCCAAGGTGATTTAAAGAATTTATTTACTGATTGTTTCAAGTAGCTCATGAAAAGCGTGCATGAAGCAGTAAAGGTCAAGATGTATTTGAATCTTTTGCCCATCTCTCAAGAACAGTTTTAAGATAACAGCAGGGTTGTGTATCCCAAAGGTAGTGACAATGTTGCAGGAAATGGAGCATCTCATATAAATTTTATCTCTATTTTTATCTCTTCCAATTCATTGTTTTAGTAACACAGCCATTGCATCTCTTTTTCACAGTAACCTAGGCAATCTTAGATTCACCTGTTTCAAAAAGCAGCAAAAGACTCATGAAAGACAGCCATGGAAAACTAAGTAGGATTTGATCACAGGTGCTACCACAAGCTGCATTAATAGACATTCGGAATATCTTGATATTGTGGCTTAACATTAGATGCGCTTCTGGTTTTTTTATGTTGTCTTTGTGTTAGCATCATACATTAATCTACATTTTTTCCTTTTTAATCTCTGATAGAATAGATAGTCTTCTTTAGAAAGCATTTAATTAAAGCAATCATTTCAACATACTGATTTCAATTTATCTCAATGGATCTTGGCAAGCATTTTTTGAGAACAGTAACAGTGCAAAAGCAAAGATCTGCTGAATGGGGATAGTAAAACAGTTACGACAGCTAAAGCATAGTTACACTCAGTGCAAATTTAAATGGATGTTACTTTAATGCAGGAACAATTCATCAAAATTTACAACTTTTTATTGTTAGCAACATTATTAAGGAGGTTTTCTAGATTTAATGATTTCACAAAATATAAAATATGCAATTTTTATGATTCTGCAATATTATTATAAAATAACATGGAAAAAAAAATACTGCTATTATTTAAAAGATGTTAACTGTGCCTGACTGTAAAAAGCTGTGCTGAATATTGTCGTGCACAAAAAACATATTCCAGATAATGGGAATGTCTATGACTTCAGTATCATCTTGGCATTCTATTCCTATTTTTCATCTTTAGTACCACCGAATCTCTGAAAATGTATTTCAAGTAATTATTTGCAAGTTTATTACAAATATGCTCTATTCTAGCAAACCATTGATTAACACAATGCCTAAGTACTCTTGAGAAATAGGAATTTACATTTTCCTATTTGTACAAAGTTAGCATCTGAGGGGAAAAAGTTCCACAACAAATCCAAATCCCCGATCCTCAAAGGACTACCTAAAACCAAACCATATGACTCAGAGCATCGTCTAGACACTCCTTGAACACTGACAGGCTTGGTGCAATGACCATTTCCCTACAGAGCCTGTCACAGTGACCAAGCACCCTGTCAGTGAAGAACTTTTACCTAATGCCGAATCTGAACTTGCCCTGACACAGCTTCATTCCATTTCCTCTTGTCATGTCACTAGTCACCAGAGAGATGAGATCAGCACCTCCCTCTCCACTTAAGGAGGTTGTAGACTGCAATGAGGTCACCCCTCAGCCTTCTCTTCTCCAAGCTGAACAAACTAAGTGACCTCAGCCGGTCCTCCTAAGTCTTACTCACAAGATCTTTTACCATCTTTGTCACCCTTGTCTGTGCACACTCTAATAGTTTGATGTCCTTCTTCTATTGAAGCACCCAAAACTGCACACAGTATTAGAGGCAGGGCCACATCAGTGCAGTGTAAAGTGGGATAATCACATCCCTTGACTGGCTAGCTATGCTATTTGATGCACCTCAGGACATAGATGGCCATTTTGGCTGCCAGGGCACATTGTTGACTCATATTCAACTTGCCATAAACCCAAACCCCCAGATCTCTTTCCATGGGGCTGCTCTCTAGCCTCTTGACCTTCAATTTGTATATACAACTAGGATTAACCTGTCTCAGGTGGGGAATTGAGCACTTGCTCTTGTTAAATTTCATATCGTTGGTGACTGCCCGTGTCTCTAGTCTATCCAGATCTCTCTGTAAGGTCTCTCTACCCTCGAGGGAGTCCACAGCACCTCCTAGTTTAGTATAATCAGCAAATTTACTTAATGTATGTTCAATTCCTGCATCCAGATAATTTATAAAATCATTAAAAGCACTGACCTTAAAATTGAGCCCTGGGTAACCCCAGTGGTGACTGGCTGCCAGCCTGATATAACCCCATTTACTAACACTCTTTGGGTCTGCCTCATCTGTTAATTGCTCACCAACATATTACAGACTTGTCTAGCTGTGTGCTGGACATTTTATCCAGAAAGATACTGTGGGAGACAGTATCACAAGCTTTGTTAAAACACCCAAAACCCCACATCTACTGGCTTCCCTTGGTCAACTAGATGGGTGACGTCGTCATAAAAGTAAAGTAGTTAAGCAGGATTTTCTTCTCTTGAACCTGTGCTAGCTATGACCAATGACTGCATTGTCTCTCAAGTGTTTCTCACTAACTCCCAGAATAACCTTCTCCATATTTTTACCAGGCAATGAAGTGAAACTGACAGGCCTGTATTTACCAGGGTCTTCCTCCTTATCCTTCTTGAAAATTGGGATGAGTCAAATCATAGAATCATAGAATTGGTGAGGTTGGAAGGGACCATTAAGATCATCAAATCCAGCCATTAACCTACCCTGACAAAAACCCCTTCTAAACCATGTCCCTAAGTACCTCATCTACCCTTTTCTTAAACACCTCCAGGGATGGTGAATCCACCCCCTCCCTGGGCAGCCTATTCCAATGCTTAATAAACCTTTCAGTGTAAAAATATTTCCTGATATCTAATCTAAACCTGCCCTGACATAACTTGAACCCGTTTCCTCTTGTCCTATCACTTGTCACCAATCATATGGTAAAAGATTATTAATGATAACAGAAATGTCTGAGTTAAGTTAGGAGTTCACAGATGGAAATGAAAGAGTTAAAAAATCCAGATTGTAGTGGCCAGTCATAAAGATGATATAAATATAAATAGAAAATATAGTTTTAGGATACATCAAGTTAGAAATATTCAACAGAGTCAAAAATGTTCTAATTCCATTGTACAAGGCCAGTGCCTCATTAGAAAGAGTATTAGTATTAACTCATATTTAACAGGGAAGTGTATTCAAATTAATAACTACAGAAAACAGTCAATATTCTCTAGGGGAGCATTGTCATTCAGAGAGAAACAGAAAAGCTGGAGGAAAGGGCTGACAAGAACATCATGAAATTCAACAAGGACAAATGCAAAGGCCTATCCCCAGGATGTAAGAGGCCCCAGGCAGTGATACAAGTTGAGGACTGATGACTGGAGAGTGGTTATGGAGAAAATGTACTGGGGGTTCTTGGGGACAGCGAGCTTCACATAAGCTGGCAATATTCCTTGTCAGCGAAGACGGCCAGCATCATCCTGGGTTGTATTAATGGCAGCACAACCAGTAGATCAAGGGAAGTGATTATTCTCTTGTACTCAGCACTCATTAGACCAAACTGCATACAGTTTGGGTCCCATAATACAAGAAAGACATCAAAAAACAGGAAAGTTCAGCAAATGGTCACCAAGATGGTATGGGCATATGTGGGCATACACCTGAGACTGAAACCAGCGAGTCTCAGGCTACAAAGAGAAAAGCCTTTTCCCCATGAGAACAGGAATGCAGTGGAGCAGGTTGCACAGAGATGTTGAGTATTCTCCATCTTTGGATCTTCAGAGATTTTTGAAGACCAAGGTGAAAAAAGCTCTAGGCATCCTTGGAGCAGGTGGTTAGACTTAGATGTCCAGATGTCCCAACCTGAATTATCCTATAATCCTAATATGAACAAACAAGGAAGTCATTATTACTGGAAGAGGATTTATTTTGTTTCACACACACAAACAAAACAGAATGTATATTAAAACTTTTAATTGTTACAGCACTAAAGTTCTGGAACCGCCCATGCATTAGACAAGCACCAGCAAAAAGACTGGGGTTTTTTGGGGTAAGTGTTGGGTTTGGAGTGTTGTTTTGTTTGTTGGGTTTTTTTTTTTTAGTTTAATCAGTTAATGAAAGGGTTTGCATACCTTGTTTGACTGAAATACGAAGAAACAATATTATTTCTAATTCATTTGTCTTTTTCAACACAATCAGAGATTTTACTCTAAATTTTCTGCAAGATGTTTGGAAATATTTTCCCTCAGAAAAACTGTTAATAGGTTTGGAGCGAAGCCTAGGGCTACAAAGATGATTAGGGGACTGGAACACCTCTCCTATGAAGATAGACTAAGGGAATTAGGTCTCTTTAGCCTGGAAAAGAGGCGTCTGAGGGGGGACCTTATCAACACTTATAAATACTTGAAGGGTGGGTGTCAGGAGGATGGGGGCAGGCTCTTTTCAGTGGTGCCCAGTGATAGGACAAGGGGTAATGGGCACAAACTTGAGCATAGGAAGTTCCACCTAAACATGAGGAGGAACTTCTTTCCCTTGAGGGTGGCAGAGCCCTGGCACAGGCTGCCCAGGGAGGTGGTGGAGTCTCCGTCTCTGGAGACACTCAAAACCCGCCTGGACGCGTTCCTGTGTAACCTGCTCTAAGGTGGCCCTGCTCTGGCAGGGGGGTTGGACTAGATGATCTACTAAGGTCCCTTCCAACCCTATGATTCTATGATTCTATGATTCTATCCAAAAGAACCACTCAGACATATAAGATCTTGACTACATCTGCCCAACTCTAACTCAGTAGATTAACTTGGTATGCTCAAATAAAGCAACAAAAGCACAGGTAATTGTTATGGAGAAGGCTTATTGAATGCTCAGACAAAGCAAAGAAATTACTTCTTTCTGGCAAAGGAACAGAGAAACAGAGGTGAACTCTTAAGAGCTTTCTATCCTTATAAGGCATTTAGGGCAAGATGCCAGAAAGTGATAATGATCTAGGCAGCGTTCACTAATTGACTTTAAATGTTGAAAAAGTCAAATGGTTTGGCTTTGGTTCAGCTGATGAAAGAGGTCCATGGCAACTTATGCGGAGCATCTACATTCGAAAACAATGAATGGAAAAAGAAAATAGAAATAGAAAGCAATAATTCCATAGGTGATAAGGGTAACATATAACGGAACTTCCAACACTGTACCAAAGACTGAAGACTGAGCCCAAGGTGGAATCATTACAAATGAAGCCAGTCTGACAGCTAGGACTTGGACATCTTGACTAGCTGGATGAAAGAGTGCCCTATTCCCTGAGTCCGTGTTGCCAGTCACAGCTGGACTGGAGAACATGACTGGTGTGAGTTTGTTTTGTCCAGAACAAGCATGAGCATGCATGTGCATCTGTGCTAAGAATACTTCCTATCCATCCTCAACAGTCATCCTTCTCACTAAATCAGTGTTTGATTTTATGTCACTGAGTGATGTCATTGTGTTCTTGTCAAATGCTTAAAGGCAAGGTGGTTCCTCCATGATGCTAGTACTATAAACTGTTCCACTCAGTGTTATCTGCTATCCAGAAAATAAATGAGAAAATCAACCCTCTTTAGTGCTACATAGAACCATGGAAAAATTAATATATAATCAGAAATTAGCTTACCATAGGTGAGCCAACAAGAAAATACCGGTATGGTTTATGTCCATTGCAGTCAGTTGTAGATGCCCTGTTCCTGGAAGTGTTCAAGACCAGGCTGGATGGGGCTTTGAGCAACCTGGTCTAGTAGGAGGTGGCCCTGCTATGATTCTTTGAACACTTCAGTCCATATTGGGAGAAAGTATTTACTACACCTTTTAGCTTATTAGAGATATAGTTAAATACTTAATATAGTAAATAGTGCAATGATTTTACCAAGTGCTTAGCATAAAAGTGATAATATTGCCAAATATATAGACCAATTTGCAAGGCACATACAAGTAATAGACAAAAAGAGAAATGAATGCAAATGGAAAAGAGCAAATACATTTTTAATGAGTCTGGAATCTGATGGATAATTTTAATTCCACAGGCTTTTAATTGGATGTGACATATTTTGACTACAGAAAACACGTCTAGCTTTTTCTAATTATTCAAAATAGGAAATGATTCATATTTAGAGATATGGTATTGCCCAACTTGTTGACTGTTGTTGGTCTCAGAATATGAGAAATTTTCTTTGTCACAGTGAATTTTATTTTCCTTTTCTTTAGCAGTAAGATGTAAAAATCAGACAGAACAGGTCTTATATAATCTAATATTTCATATTTTCTGAGGTTCAAATTGCTGTGAACATTTCATTTTTATCAAATAACTGCAGAAAGGCATCAGACATCAGAATTAGTCATAGAGGTAGAATTTCTCAAAAATGCGTTTCTATTCTTTAGGAAGCTGACTCTGACTTTCCACTGGGAGATCTGTCATTAACTCGAATAGGTATGAAATCATGTATGTTGAGGGAAATTTAGGTAGATGAAATGCTCTGTCAATGGATAATATAATTAGAGATCAAAAAACCTTAGAACTTAATCCCTAGCTATTCTTTAGAACTCCAGTAAGTTACCTACTGGTGAGTCTTTGTTCATTCTCTGAGATAACCATTCAAACTTTTTTAGAAAAGCTTGATTCACTGCTACCAAAAAGTGGAATCTGTGGCTTGGCAAGATATCATAACACCATGAATACAGAAACCAATTCCATTCTCGGCGGTTTAAATTATTTCCTCCTTCCTTCCTCTTTACACCTAATCTAATCATTTGTAAGTATAGAATTGAACACTGAATTAATAACACTAAACTTAGAATTATTTGGAAGAAAGAACACCATAATTTTGGAATAAGTACCGTTAGCACGATATCGTGTATCCCTCTAGTTTTTGATCAGAAGAACATATAATCAGTATTTAGTCCACTTTTCAAATGGAAGCTATGAAAATCAAGTGAAAAAGGGACATGTGTTAATTCCATCTCGGTCTCTTCTGTACACTATTGAAGTATCTTAAAATTACGTGACACCTGTTGTGTCTAATGGGTCACAACTGACCCATTTACCCCAAACCATGGTTTGTTTGACATCAATTGCATTCACATTAACATGTTAGCTCAGATCAGCAGTGTATTTTTTAAATGAATCTCCTATTCATGCCCTCCCACTATGCTTTGGTTCACATTATGAAAAAGCCTCAGAGAGAATCTGACAAAATGTCTCTCAGATGAAACTGAAGTGGAAGATATGCTACAGGGGTACAAATTAGAGTTCTCCAACAGTAACCGCACTTAGCCCATGGGCTCAGATTAGAGCTAGTCCTAAGGAACTCTTCCTCTCTCCTCCAGAAGGGAGACAATGTGGGTTTTGGATGCCCAACTGAAATCTACTTCTACTGAGCAACGCTATTTAATAATGTAATCATAGCCTTCCATTTTATAGTCAGAAGAGACAGTTAGTCAAAACACAGAAGTGGAGTATGGGTAAGTAATACTTTCTATACGTGAATGATTAGAGAGTTAATTCCTTATGGTATTTTATCAGTGAAGGCTGATCAAGTTCATAAAAAGAAATTACACTGACACTGGATTCAGACAGCAAAATTGAGAATGTGCTCTATTACAGACCAGAAGCTGCCTTTGTAAGTGATTCTACTGGCTTCATTAGAGCCATTCACAGGATTTAAGGAATGCATTTGCTTGCAAGTTAGTTGCATGCAAGAGATCTGAAGAGCAGACACACCTTCATTTCAGCAAAAATAGAAAAGAACACATTTCTGAAGCTATACAAATAATAATTGTAATAATACTACTAATTGTAGTAATAACAAGCAACACCATTCCTTCCAGAATTTAATCCAGATTTTTTCTGACTTCCAGTAATATCTCTCCACCCCTTTTCAGTTTCTAGATACTGACTTTATGATCTGCTCTGAGTGGCAAGGTCATCAGCTTTCCAGGGAGGGCAGCAGCAGAAAGGGTCAGATGATAACATTTGCCTGTTCTTCCAGTTCATCCTGCCTGTAGACCATTTCCAAAAAATGTCATTTGATATTTGTGTCTGAGATGTTGGCATATACAACTTCTGAACTAGTCTAAAAAAACGTTGTTCTTTTGAGACAAAATAGAAAATAAAAATGCAAATGAAGATGACCTTGAAATTTCAGTCTTTCATGTAAAGGAACAGAGAAATAGCAGGTTTTTTCTTCAAAGGCTTAGAAATCTATGCCTTCAGTACACTCTAAGTTACAAAAGTGGGGTATGGTTTTTTGGTTTTTGTTGTTTTGTTTTGGGTTGCTTTTTTTTGTACACATATATATCCATAGTTAGACAATCAACTTTCCATAAATAGATTTTCCTCCAATCATATATTATGTTAAGTTACAATTTTGTCTCCTCTCAGTTCATGGGAGGTACGAAGTGGAGAGAAACTGGGAAGGTCTATTTTCTGCCCTTTTCCACTTAAAGGACAAATATATTTGTAGTGTTCTTCCTTTTGCTTGCTTAAAGTTGAGGTTCACATTAAGAATAATACAGACAATATTTCCAGAAACATGCAGTTTGACTTAAACTATTTTCTTATATATTTTTATATTTTGAAACAACATTGCACTTGTAAGAATACGGAAAATAATATTTGTACAATGTGTGATGAAGATGGATTTTCTAATCATTATATCATCAATTTACTAAAAATCCCATTAAAAGAACCCAAATCTTAACTTAATTGGTAAGAATTTTGTGTTTTGATTTTAGAATTATGTTTAGATGACTGTAAAAGAGACAAAATAGACCTCTTGAATATTTTTGTTGCCTGTGTATTCCTTTACTACAATTTTTTAAAGGCTTCTAATATATTCAAGTTGAGCATTTTCTGCCTTTTCCTCTAGTATTTAAAGTACAGAGATTTTGGCATCAGCACAGATTCTAAGAAATACACTATGATATTAGGAAAAATATTTAGAACAGTCCACTAAATGTCTTTTATCATTCACTGCTGTTATTTGTATGAGTGGCAAAGAAAATAATGTCAGTGCTCCACTAGAAACCCTGGCTAGCATAGAAACATAGAATGATTTTGTTTGGAAAAGACCCTTAAGATCATCAAGTCCAGCCATTAACATAGCACTGCCAATTCCACCACTAAACCATGCCCCTCAGCACGAAGTCTAAAAGTCTTTTAAATACCTCCAGGGATAGTCACTCCACCACTTTCCTGGGCAGCCTGTTCCAATGCCTGACAACGCTTTCAGTGAAGAAATTTTTCTTAATAATCAATCTAAACCTCCCCTAGTGCAACATGAGGATGTTTCATCTTATTTCCTATTACATGGGAAAAGAGACCAATCCCCACCTCAATACAACCTCCTTTCAGGTAGTTGTAAAGAGTAATATGGTCTCCTGTCAGCCTCCTTTTCTCCAGGCAAAACAAACCCAGTTTCCTCAGCTGCTCCTCACAGGACTTTTTCTCTAGACCCTTCATCAGCTCCATTGCTCTTCTTTGGACATGCTCTGACACCTCAATGTCGCTCTTGTAGTGAGAGGACCAAAAATGAACACAGTATTCAAGGTGAGGCCTCACCATTGCTGAGTACAAAGGGATGATCACTTCCCTAGTTCTGCTGGCCGCACTATTTCTGATACATAAGAAGCTCCATTTTCTTTATAGGATCATAGAATCATTCAGGTTGGAAGTGACCTTTAAGATCGTCGAGTCCAACCATTAACCTAACACTGCCAAAAGCACCACTAAACCATGTCCCTAAGCACCAAGTCTATATGTCTTTTAAATATCTCCAATGTTTGAGAACCCTCTCTGTGAAGAAATTTTTCCTCATATGCAATCTAAACCTCCCCTGGTGCAACTTGTGTCCATTTCCTCTTTTCCTATTACTTTTTACTTGTCAGAAGACACCAATCCCCATCTTGCTACAACCTCAGGGTTAAATATCGTATTACATTTTTGATAATTCCCCAATAAAAAGACTTGATGTCTCAGTGAAGTAATAATACCAGAAAAGCTCCTTGATTTATAGATAAGGTTTCCCATCTATCGTGCACTATTTGAATGTTCTGCAGGAAAAGACATAGGATGAGGACAGAAAGTCATGAAGCTGTAATTGAGGTTTTCTTAGACAAAATGCAAGGAAAAAATGAAACAAAAAAACCCCACATTTTGTAAGGGTGGTGGTTTAGGTTACTAGGACATTTGGAGAGAAGTGAAAGATAGATTCTTCCCATACTGAATGCTTTATTCAAATTACACAACATAATAATGGATTTTGGGATTTATCCAATTAGATATTGGGGTTGTTTTCTTTTCCGAGTATGTGTGAAACCTAATAGCGCACTTGTGAATTAAAGAAGGAAATCATAAGAAAGGCTCTCCGGATTAACAGCAAAAAAGTAGCAAATGTGTCAAGGAACAGTACCAACAACAACTGTTCTGTTATAGTGACCTACAATTAGTCCCTCCTCATTTGAATTGATAACTTTAAAACTGTATATGTGTATATAGATATAAAATCTATAAATGCATAATTATTTAAAATGTATAATAAATATATAAATTTTATAAACATATAAACCTTATAAATATGTATAAATTTTATTTTTACATACATTTAGTATACAAAATTATAATATGTAACTCAGATATTTTTATGCATAATATATATTATATCGATATTTTAAAATATCAAATAGGAAATAATCTAATAAACATATTCATAAATTGAAAGAATAAAAAGAATAAGAAAGAGAAGGAAAATAAAATCCCTATTTGTATTTACTTACTGTGCCTTAGTGAAACATTACATATTTTAAAGTGTTTGTATCCCAAATCAGTTTGGAAAAAAAAAAAAAAACCAAACCCAAACAACACCAAACACCGAAACAATGAACCAAACAAAAAAACCCCAACCAAACCCAAACACCACAAGCTTATTGAAGAACTAAGGAAATTCATACTTTCCTCTTAAGCAAGGGCTGTAAAATAATTCCTAAGTATCAAACTATTTATCAACAAGGTATGTGAAGTAAGACTTGAGTGGTGAAGATTCAAATACATTCAGAAGTACTCTGTTTCTAAGCTGCAGATGTTAAAAATCAGAGGAGAAATGTTAAAAAAAAAGACAGTTTTCTAGGGATTAACCTGAGCAAAATGCTGGAGTTTAATACGCTCTGACTAGGTTCTATTAGATAGTCTACATATGGAGGGTATAATATTCAATATAAAATTTACTTATTTGGATTTTTGATTTAACAGAGTGATACAAAATGTACTGAAGCTAAAACACGTGTAAGCTGCACTTTGCAAAATAGAGCAGTTGCAATCCGCAGTTTAGTGACAATCCCAATGCCGTACGCATCACCAGTCTTTGTAATATGTTCACCAACACAACACAACAGCATCCCCAGCAGCTTAGAGGGTATGCGTGTGTTGAAGATAGCTCAAGCCCATTGCTCTCTTTGAAATTATTTTGTTGTTCAGTTTTCACAATCTGTGTTGGGTTGAGACATATATTCACTCACCTCCATGCTAGTCTGTCTGACTCAAGTGGATATTTACACCCCTTTAATAAACTCAGGAAGAAACACTTGCACCACCAATTGATCCACTCAGATATGATGTAGTCAGCTGATCCACTCAACTCACATAACTGTTTATCCCAAACCAAGCCAGTGTCTGGACTCCTTTGTGTTGAGATAAAGTCAGATTTCTTTGCAAGGGCTGTGGTCATTGACACCCTGAGCTTCATGGGCTTGTTGTCCTTGCCCATCTCCCATGAGCCTTCTTCCATTGTGGGGGTTTATTGGTCAGCCAAGCGAATGCATCCTTTGTATACCAGTTATTGCTTAGCTTTAGTTTGGCTTTCCTTAGTTTAACTTTGCTTAGTTCAGCTTCTCTTATCTTAGGTTTGATTAGCTTAGTTTACCTTAGTTTAGTTTGGCTTGGGTTAGACCACCGCAACAACCACTACAGGAATGTTTTCAAATATCTACAGCACACACCTAACATGGAAAAGTAATGACTGCCTTTAATACGAATAGTAGTATGATCAATAGTAATACGAGACCAACAATATTTAGGTGGAAATAAAACCTCATCATACCATTTTATTCTGCTGGATGTTGTGTAAATGTAATGTTGAAGAAGGACAATTATAAAGACTTGTTATAAATACTAATTAGTAACAGCTATTAAAATTCAAGTATGTTGGAGGGTTATTTTCATGTAGACCAAGTGGTATCTCAAGCTATTTCTTCATAATATTTACCACCTGTAGATAAAAAGATCTGATACAAACTATCTATGGAGCAATAATATATAAGAAAGGGAATGGGAATCTCAGTTAAGAGAAGCAAGGTAAAATGAGAAATGTCTTGATCAACCTTGGTTCTCTTGGGTGCAGAGGATAATACCTTGCCCTATGAATGAGGAGGAGGAAAAGGCCAACATTCCAGTTCTTTCTGCTGTAACTGACTGAAAGCTAGAAAGGGGGAAAGACAGAACTAATTGTTTACTTCCTTTGCTTCATATTCTTTGAAGGGTTTTTTAAGAACAGTTACTAACCATATTGCTGTTGTACCTTACTTGGCAAGTAAATTGAAGTTGCCTGAATTATAGTTCTAAATTGCAGTGGTTTTGAGTTATTGCTAGTTTGGGAATCAGAGTAGAATCTTTCCTTTAGCAAAAAGCAATGTGGTGCTTACTTGCTTGCTTTCATTTTCACATCCACTTCAGAAAAATCTACGTTTTTCACAGTATATAGCTCTGGATGTTACACAGATTTGATGTGAATGAGACAATGAAACAGTTAAATAAATCCGTAGCTCCTAAAGAGGTGAGTTGAGGTGCATTTGATCTAACTTAATGTGCCTCACAGAAATTAGAAATAGGATTAACATTGCTTGTTCATGCTTGAAGCAGAGAAAATTGCTCAAAGGCAGATGAAGGGAGAGCCGAAAATCTAAAAATAAAATTACCAGTGGAAATAAGGATTTTCACAGTTCAGTTTGGTTTCTTCTAAGATATGTCTCAAGACACAGAAGTAAATCACATGAAGAAAGCTAAAGAGTGTTATGTAGCTTGACTCTAGTACTAAACATTGTAGAAAAAACAGAAATATGAAATCAAGAATTGTATAATTGTAAAATTTGTCTTCATTTGCAACTATTGAAATACCTGAAATTTCAAAATAGAAAGGAGACAGAGAATACAGCCACATAAAGCAATTAGCTATATTCCATTTGGCTGTTATTCATAGTTTTATGATTTAACTTGCCTATGAGATAGAAGAATATTTATCATTTCAGGAGTAATGGAATACAATTAAATTTGCAGCATTTTTCAGTTTAACAAGAAATACTCTGTGGACATTCAAAGTCAATAACTTTCTGCTGTCTGTAGTTTTTGTCTACTAACTGGTGAAATACATAAATCCCTAGCTACTGGAATCACACTACCTGTAAGTAGTTAAAATCTTTTGTCTCTTGTAACAAGACATCACAGTAATTGCAAGTATACTGAACAACCCATAGACACAGTGCTTACTATACATTTTGCTGAATAAGTAAGTAGCATAAATTAGTGCATAGTAAGATTACTTGTCACTGAATTATTTAATGCTATACCACATTCATTTTCTGGCATTTTTTCTTCTGCCTGTGTAGGGCTACGTAGCTGTAGTCCTACTAGCCTAAGGAAGTGAATAATCTAGTTTAAAATTAGTTGTCCAAAGCTTGTGTGTTTAAATATGAATTGGTCACCTCAGATGGTCTTAATACAAGAGCATTTCCAAAAGGTGATTTACCTAACCTTAGTTACCTATTTTAGAGTGAACAAAAATTATCCTATTCTTACGTCTTTCAAATGACCATTAAGTGTCTGGAACACAAACTTTGAAGTTATAATTTTATTTCTGGATGTCTTAAATTAGAATTGATTAATCTAAGCCTTTGCATACTAACAGTAAGTTTTAAGCAGTTTTCCTGAAAGATACGTGGACCGTGAAGTAAAATAATTGTTCTCAAATCCCAAAACAAACTAAGCTCCAAACAGTGTTTAGAGCTTTGCCTGATCTTGCATTTTTTCTTAATTAGATAAGATTTATGTATAGTGGAGAAGTGGCAAAGTCACCATATTTAACCTCATTCATTGTCAGAAGCCACAATCTGCAGGTTTCTGAAATCTCATCTCATTTTCAAGGAAAAGTAAGCACAGAACATCCTATGTAAATCCAATTTGGGGTGCAATAGTATACCATTGTGAGTATAAGCGAGTAAACTGTAGATGAGCCAATACGGTAGCTTTTTATTATCCTTTTTTTTTCTATTCCACAACTATCAAATAGTTATCATTGTATTTAGGCACGAGGCAATTGATCCGTTTCTCCCTTTTTGCTTCTCTATGAGAAGCACCATGCAACTATTTTAGTTTTGTGCCAGAAAACAAGATGACAAAGATAAGTCATGAGTTTTACACTAAAACCAGTACAACAACAAACTGTTAGCTTTTAGTACGGGTTTTAGTTGAATGACGTACTTTGACTATTTCCCTCTAGAAACAAAGTCACAATGTTTTGCACAGCCAAAAAGATTACATAGGACGTGCATGAATCATTAATGAGGAAAAGAATATTTAAGAAATATGGAACAGACATAAAAACCTATTCTTTGAAATGACTGATAAGATTTAACAGTCTTGTTACATTTTAATTGAGGCAAAATAAGGCAGAAGAAAACAGCATACATAAAATGCTAAACCTTGATTGCCTACAGAGAAGAATGATTTAGGCATAACCTTATTTTAGCAGCTAAATACCACTATGGACATTAGTTTGTAAATTTCCTATTATTTGTTTCTCACAAAAAGGGAATTATTGGGTCACATCTCATTTATAAGGAAGATCTATCTGTTTAAATCAAAAAGAGTGAAGTCAGTTTGCCTTCTCCAACATCTTAAAACTAGACCTATGGATTAATTATATTCAGGGGCAGCTCTTACCTTGGCAACAGCAAGATCTGTTTCCAGCAGAATTTAATATCCTTTGATTAAACAAGTATGACCCTCAGCATCTTTCTAGGACTTGTTTTCCTCTTGCACTAAGCATGAACACCACATATGCTGTCACTGAGTCCAGTTCCAAAACACGTCGTAATGGGAAATGTTTAGTCCTTTTGTAGAATCAGTGCAAAAATGCTGTCTTTGAAGACCTCAGAAGGACGAACATGTCTGACTTAAGTGCCTAAATTTCTTAACCACAATTATCTGATAGCTTGTAACAAAGTTTTAAGTCCTACCTCAGAGGTTGCAGGCTTTTCAAAACTGGTATGTTTTTAAAGTCAGCAAAACCTGTACTGTATATGTGGTGATTACCTTGCCAGCATGAGTGTAAATGAGGAAAATACTGACTTTCATATTATTTTTTCTGGTGAGTATTATGAGTGGAAGGAAGAAAAAAACGTAATTCAAATAAAATTCCAAGAGTAATTTCAGAATAACTCTATCACTGCTCAAAGTCTAAAATTAGGGGAGAAAAAAAACCATAAAATTCCTCACTTAGCTCTTCACCTCTCTAGTCAAAAAGGACTTAATATTTACTTTAAAAATTTGTATTCATAAACAACAAAGAAGCTTCCAACACTTTCAACCCAGTGAGGCCTAATTCTCTCTCTGACATTGACTGATTTTGTTCTTTAAGACCGTGCACAGGTCTGCTGAACTTTTACCACATTTCCGAAGTCTTTTTCCTCTTTGCATTCTCTGATTTCTAAGAAGGCATGATCTCATTCTGAAGATTTTCACTTGATCAGTCATTTTATGTGCACTCATAGGTCTTTCTCCTCGTTTCAAACTCCTTTCTCATTTTTAAAAAGTATGTAACTGAAAAGGCTTCCTTTTCAAGCTTGCTAATGGATACTACAGTTAACGGCAGGCAGATGCTATGCAGGACGGTGGCATCAGCTTCATCTTTTCAGGAAAATGGAATAAAAATAGTTATTTTCATTGGCTATAGAATGCCACCCAGTTTGTAGAAGACTGTTTTAACTCCAAGTTAGATGCACATTTCCATGCACTCATTCACTCCATTTTGGTTTTGTAATAGTCTATGTTTAAAGCAAAAAGGAGACAATATTAAAATATATAAGTAGAATCTCTAAGTGGCTTTCATTTCAGCTTCTGATATATATTCGAGTTGATTCCAGTGCTGTCCCTGTGCCCTGGTTTGGGGTGAAGGAGAACCAACTTACTGTTCAGTGAAAGAGGTTCTTGCTTATACTTGTTGCTGTGACAACCAGGGTCAGTATAAAAGCTGAGGGATCAATGGAGTCAGGTTGGCTTCTTCAGCGTCTCTTTTTCTTCAGTGACTGATAGCTGCTGATTCNTGACAGCTGAGGAGGACCCTGTCAATTTGTCTACCTTTGATCCCGATGCATGCATTCTTGAAGGTAGATCCAGAGTCCAGTTCCTATTTGTCACTGAGTACAGTCTGGAACTTCCCCACTGCCTGCTGGTGACATGTATATTATATCTATTTCATTATTTTTTAAAATTTTATTATTCATATTTAATTAAACTAGTTTAGGGTTTTTTTAAACCATAAATCTCTTTAACTTCTTCCTCTCCTTGAAGTGAGCGATGGAGGAGAGCATCTGTCGTCTTGTCATTGACCAACCCAGCCCAAACCATGACACCCTGCAAGTTTGCTCATATATACCCGCTATACTTACATAATTTATATTTTCACAGTCTTGAGTCAGATTGCAGATTCCTTCATAAAGAAACACGGCAAGTTAAAATACAGGATCTATGTGAGCCTGCATCTTGAGAGGTTTCAGATGATATTTGCTGATATTTGGATTTCTTCTATTTATTACCTTTTTATAAGTTTTGAAATGTTATATATGACAGCATAGATAATAAAGAATTCATTTAAAGAGTTACCTTTGTCTTCTGATTTAGAATATCTGAGAGACTTTAATTTCTATAAAGAATGAATTCGCAAGCCAAGACAGATCAATCAATTTTCCAGAAAACAGGCAGGAAAAGCTGTTACTGATAGTTTCATGTGCAATATGCATACAGGAAATACTGAAGAAAACCCAACAAAAATATTGGGGGAAAAAATGGACAAGCTTTTTTTTTTTAAAAAAAAATCTTTCTAGTGTGTTAATACCACAGGATATTGGCAACTATATGTAGCATAAAAGCAGGCAATTTTTTTTCCAATTAAATTTACATATCCTTATGGACACTGTGCCAGATGGTTGTTCAACACTTTTTCTTTCACATTTCATGTAAGAAAAAACAAAAAATGTGCAGAACTTTAAGATGTTTTTCTTGAGTTGTCATTTTGTTGTGTTAGAGCAATATAGGGTTTTCTGACATTGAGGGCAACACATCCCACAAGGCAGGTTTTCGCTACAAAAAAATTTTTAAAAGATGTTTAAGGGACGTTTTTAAATTGTCATCAAAGATAAGACAAGTACTTAGTATTTTATAAGCATTTCTTCTGCTCTTTCAACATATGGCACTATAAACAAGTGCAGTTTTCTGACTTACTTTAGTAAAGGGACTACTGAACAGTGCTTTTAAATTATCTGAGTTAAAAAGGTCAGTTTAACATTTCTTCTCTTTAGTTCGGATACACAATAGTGAGATGTAAAGAAAGAAGGTCTTTCATTTCCACAGCAGGGAAGTATCTTTTTTTTTCCTGAAGTATGTATGCAGCAGTCCTGTGTAAGTTCATGTGAGGGATGATGGGTGCTGCATTCGGAACACTGCATTCTCTAGTGATGGAGGAATGTGTTGGGTCACATAACGAGTGAAGAACATTACTAATTCCCACGATCTAGATGAGAAGTAGGGCTCATATCTGGCTCTTCTAAACATAAGACACCAGACACTATGCTTTGTTTACAAATTGCAGCTGATTCCCCACGCAAAGATCAAAGTAGGTTGACCAAGCTGGCTTTGATATGTGACTGTACCTTAAATGAAGAAAACATGACAGAAGAAGGGGACTCTAATCTGCATAAACTTTAAATCGCTTGCTTTTTCCAGCTGTACTGCTGTTTCTACTTGACAAATATATAGCTATATCATGTTTATGGACCTTTTTGAGTCATTTAGTAAAAAGCATGTTGAGACATACAGAGACACATTGAATATCAAGAGTTTTAGGTAAGACTAAACATTTGGATTTAATCTGGATGTTTTGTATTAAAAAAATCAGCAACATCGTGCTGTTCTGAATGCATCTGAACTAGGCTGAAGGGATGATAGGATATTTCCACTATGCAGATGTACTTAGTACCAATGCTTCTAACTGTTAGATATTTATGTGAAGTTCTCATTGTAAAATGCATGGGTAACTTACAAAAGTCAGAAGTCCTTCAGCAGTATAAAACCTACTATTGCATAAAGTTTTCCTAAAATGTCACCAAAGCTGCTTGATTTGTATTATGAATAAATTGGTTTGGGGTTCTTTTCTCAACAGCTCTGCATTCCATGACTCCTTTCTTGTTGCCTCAAGCTAGTCAATAAATAAAAATACCTTCCTCTCAAGACACTTTATATATATATATCTCTGGCTCCTGTGCTGTCTGCATTAAGTTCATCTACTTTTAAAAGTTATTTCTGATTAAAAAACAAAACAAAACAAAACAACACAACAACAAAAAACAACAAATACATAAACAAATGCCCCAGTATTTTTAAATTAAAAATAATATTTTTTTTGCTCTGGACCTTCCTTTCAGAGGTCATGGGAAAAAATTGATTAATATAAGACTTACTACCATAAGAAGCACAACAGAACAGCATATAAATAATTGAAACAGAGATTATTAAGCAGAAGTCTCAGTATTTGTTTCTGTCCTCATTAATATACTTCCTACATACATGAGTGACTTATTTGGATTTGGTGTTGTGTTTTTGTTCTGCCCCCCACTGCTGGCCCCGATAACAATATCTCTTTTCCCTATTTACCAGTTATTAAGATTCTGTGACTCCTCCTAATTATATGAATTACAAAAAGAATGTAAAAAAATCATCTGTCTTCTCATGGAATTTTGAAAAATTGTCCATTCATGCAATGAGACTGTGAAATAGAAATTAACCTGCTTGCTTAAAGGAAGTATGAGCACAATAACACACTCCCTCCTGGATGCCTCTGATGAAAGATGCAAACTCCACTGTATTATTATTTTATTTTGTGTCTGGAATGTGTCTTGGCATTGCCATTCAGCTTCAAAACAGAAGTTCCCCTCTCTATTAATTTTTGCTTCTCTTCCTGGACTATTCAGAAAATAAATTATGTAAAATAACACCTCAAGTGGCAATTAATAAGAAATTATCTGCTTGGAGGGAACAAAAACATCTACATGCACTTTGTTTTGTTTGCAGTTATTCTATTTCCATGGGGAAATTACAACAGCTAAATCACCACACGTAAGGATAGACTCATCTATGAAGTATGTTCACAGTGTTATTTTTCACATCCTTTTTAGTGACAAGTGGTACAAGTGGCCATTTGAAGGCAACATGGGAATAATTCTGAGTAACAGATATGTGTTCCTTAAAATATTCATGTCACACAGTCCTGTCTTGACAAGATGTTATTCAGTCATTGTGTCTATGTAACAGTCTGTACAGCAGGAAAAACAGGAGGTTTACCTTTTGATGATTGCTTTATCCTTTTTCCTTAAAAAAAAAAAAAA
>VXBO01002673.1:66611-129904 GCA_013400135.1 Rhinoptilus africanus | reverse complement strand
AAAAAAAAAAAATCTGTGTAGCAAGTCATCAGGCTGATATTTTTATTATTGTTTTATCATATTTTGGAGGCTACAATAGATGCATAACAAACACCAGTGTTAAAAATGCTTTGCAGTTACTCAGTTAATCATTATTTGTAGCACTGCATAGAGGTAATTTGTTTATCTTTTGAAAACAGTGCTTATATAGCAGCCGTGTTTTTACTGTTTTTTTCAGTATACACTTTCTAATTAGGCAGATTTGAAATGTTTAACATTAAAGAAAGTGGTTTATAAAACTGGGTCTCAGGAGTGTTCAAAGTTTTTACATCAGCAAGACTGCTTATTCCATAGAGAATAAAAATTATACATTCCATTATGTCATTTCTAACTTTAAGAGTCTCTATGTTGAACATATATGTCTTGAGATAAATCTCTTAGAATCCATCTCCTCACTAAGAAGAAAAATAGATAGCTTTTGTCTCAGGTAATAATCATCTTAAGTGGAGGTAAATAATGTAATACCAAAGAAAGGATATAATGTGGTGTTTCTTCCTGTTCTCTGGGATTTGGAGCAGTTAATTATGTCTATCATCAAAAGCATTTAATAAGATGCTACAAATGGATATGAAGTCTGAGAAGAGGGGAAGACAGCATATGCCAGAGCTATATTACTAGTCTGTTGGAACATTCCCTACAAAATTGAAGTTTATTGAAAAAATCTAGCCATCCCAAAACTTTGGACTCCATTTCTTTCCAAACTTTTTTTACTTTATAAGAACTCAGTCCTCAGGATAAATTCCATGATTAATTCTGTGAGCAAAGACTAGGGCCACTCTACTTTTAATCTACTCTACATGGTCAAACTACAGATCCAATAAACTTTTTTTCTGCTCTTCTTTAAATAACTAGTTTTCAATTCTTCCTATGCATAGTTTTTACATTATTTGCTGGTTTAGGTTACCTTTGTGCTGGATTTGTGAATATTGTTTGAGAGGAACTAAATTATCCTCCCAAATTCTTCATGGAATGAAAGTAACAGGGCTGGTATTGCAAATTCTAGTCAGACTAAAGTTGACCATAGTTAACAAGGACAAGGCATGCAAAAAATTCTTTAGTGACTGAAGAACCTTTATTTGTGGTGCTTCCCTTTCTCATCTGGAAAATAAAGAGAAGGGTGCCTTTCAGGGGTGCTGGTAGGAAAAAAACATTAGGAAAATTAATGGGTTGTATGAGAGTTTTTATCTCCTAGGTAGTCAGATTTTGAGGCTTTGGGGTTGGATTTTTGTTGATTCTTGACCAACACACCAGCTAGCTAGGTTATCCAGAGTTTGATTTATCTACACAAAGACAGGCTTAACGAACTTTTACATGCATGCTTGTAAGTAGGTATGCTGTGAGTGGAAATGCTTGACTTGAATAGACATTTTTATGGAAAATAACGTTTCATTGTCTTAGTATTTTCCAGTAGATTCCAGAAATATGTTATTGAGGTACCTTTTTTTAGTTGTAGGTATAACTGTTGTTGATCCTATGAATTGATTGCATTTCTTAGCCTCAGAAAATCTATAGAGAATAGATCTAGAGAGATTCTATCATTTTCAAAGTTTCAGTATCATTGAAAACCACTTGGAGAAGCTAGTGCTTTATTGTCCCATTGCAACAGCACACCTGGGATTACACAATCTCATTTTAGGTGTTCATGTGACCATCTGTATAGGCACATTATGATCTAGTCTTTTCATTAAGTGATCAGGATTTCTCCTTAGTGGACCTTTACCTTAGTCAATACAAAAGATGCTGGATTTTCCTTCAGAAGTAGCTATTCAATATTTATGTTTTGTCTTCTTTGCTTAAACCATATTATTCTAGCTCTGTTCTGAACAGTCAGTTACTCATGTTCTCACAGGACTTATCTGTGGTGCTCATCACCATATCAATACTATTTCAATGCTTAAAAAATATCGATGAATTCATATGCATAAAAGTGCCTAAAAGGAGAAGAGGCATTATGAGTAGTATTTTAGAGATACTGAAAAAGTAAAATTAATAGTTTCCACTGTAATTTAATGATGAATAGTCATAACCATTTTGTTTCAAGAAGGATTTTGTCATCTTATTTCTCCCTAAGCTGGCCTGCCTTCAGTTTCATTCTTCTTCTAAATCAAAACCATAAATAGTCAAATGCTTTGTGGAAAAGTGTATATGCATCTCCCTAGTTCCACAAAAAACACAATGTTCCTACAACTCTCTAGAACACATACTAATGAGAAGCTATGAACATTGCAGACAGGGCTCCTGTGATTCTAAGCCATGGCCATTGTTGCTAAGCAGGATGGATTCTGCTGGACTCTCACTAATTATCAGAGGAATCCTATCAAGACTGGATTGCCTGCTTGAAGCTACTCCACTTGAATTTTAATGAACAACCTATCCAACAAATAGGTTTAATTTCCACTACACTCACCATTCAGTTTTTCAAGATGCAGATCTGATTTTTCAAATTAATCAGTAATTTATTGTTCAAAATGAAGACCTCCTGCAAATTAGACTAGACTCAGGTGAGTCTTCTCATGGGTGACTAGTGGTAAAGATTTAGTTCCACAGACTTTTTCAAGGTTATATAGGACCCTTGCAGAGAAAGGGATAGAATCAAGTTCTCAGCAGGAACCACTCTGTATTTTAGTCATGAGAATGACCCTTCTTTTTGCAGTTGCCAGACTCACCTTCAATATTCTGTGTTGCACAAAATGTTCTGTGCTCTCCATGGGTACAAAATATGTCCTTTTCAAAAGACTTCCCTTGGAACTATGTACATTCTATAATGCAAAATTAATATGGGAATAAGGTTACCATAAAAATGGCAATTTAAATATATATGGTGATTTAAATATATATTACATATTTAGAATAAAAACAGACTTTAAAAATGCACTGTTCTGGCATATAATGAACATCCATTAAGAAATCAAGGACTATAGCCTTTCAGTTGCACAGAATTTAGGAAGAATTCTCCTTTTCTATGTCTACAACTCTATCTACAAATTAGTTTAAAGTCAAAACTGACAATGGTAGCACTAACATTGCTAGACAACACTTACATGGTTTTAGGAGGTCTTCATTACCTTGTGGGAATGATCAGGTGGTGTGCAGAGGGACACCAATCACTATTTTTCCTAACAAAAAAATTGAGGTAATACTCACAAATCTTTCTGAAGAAAATCCTCAAAACATTCTCAGAAACTTTATACTTTCTCTCAAGGCATAACATCCATTTTTTGAACTCAAATTACAAGCAGTTGGGACATATGTATGACTCACTTGCTAAATTTCACTTTTAAAAATCAAAAACACTTAGTGCTAAGCAGTAAAACAGTTACAAATCAGCATATTTCTTACAGGTTTAAAATAGAACTAACTTACTTAAGAGTATTTGGGGAAGAAAGATGTCTTTTCCTAAGATCTTGTTGTAGCCTGAAGCAAATTCCAGTAAACTCACTGACTGATAAGAGAAGGTAGATATTGAAACACCAGTGTTAGTTTATCAAAGCTTTGGTCATTCATACGTTAATTCCTGTTCTTGATCTGTAAGAAAGTCTAGAATTGCTTTGCTATGCTATCTTTAACACCAAGATAATATTTTATCTTTTTAACAGAATAAAAGGCATGACAATGCAGAAAGAATTTGTCAAGGTAATTATTTTAAGAGGAAAACTAAGGAACCGGCAAGTATCTCATAACAGTAGTATTTACATTATTTTGTCCTCTGTGTCAGGCAGTAAATCCTGATTAGTGAGCATAATGTACCTGTTTAAATGATATATGATAGTTAAAGCATGTTTTGTTGACTCTTGGTTTTGAAATCCTGAACTGTATTTTAATTCCTTGGATATATACCATACGGGTATATTTTGTGATCCAGAATTTGTCTTCGTTATTAGTTGTCTTGAAAGGGAAGAATGTTACATTATGGTCCTGTAAAAATTCTGACAAAAAGTAAGTGATACCACTTTTCTAATGTTATCCTAATCATGTAACATTTTGGGTTGACAATGTTGCTTATGTTCATCTGTTCTTGTCAATCCAAAAAAAAAAGAAAGAATGCTTAAAAACACAGATTAAAGAGAACAATAACTTCAGGCAGAGATAAAGAATATTTGTGGCAAAATTTCTAAGAAGTGATATAGCTGGGATGAAAAATAGAATAGAATTTATGCTTTTTATTTTGTTTGAAGCAGCAGAGATAAAATGGTTATTGAATGTGTCTCATGTATGTACAGACAGCTCATATTACATATATAAAAAATTTATTTAATGCCTAATGGCATTTTAAGACAGCAACAAACAAAATGTGAACTGATCTAAACCAAATTCATATGAGTAATAACACACTATCCAAAGGCCTATATCTTGCAGAAGCAATTAGGTTTCCGTTAAAATATGGTTTGCTTTGAATTATATTTCCTTCATACTTTCAGTATGTGTCTGCTACTTGGTCCTGGTAATTTACTGCTTCTTCAGCTGATTCCCCCTGATTTACCACCAGAACTACCCTTGTAGTAGGAAGTCTTTTATTGTCTTTCATAGTACAGATTCATTGAAAAAGTTAATTTAAAATCTTTATGATTTCACTGACACATTTTTGAGGTAGTACTCTCTTTTTAAATGCTTTAAAGGACCTACAGGCAACTCTTCCATTTAAAGTTTGGCTTACTAAGATATTTTTGTTTTCTAGAATATAGTAATGAACTTGTTGATAGTCTATCAAAACATAGACTGATTCTCAGAATTAAAGCAAGAATCAACTTAGTACTATTCTGGGCCTACTTAATTGTTAGATAGTCATTCAGCATATTAATGTATCTTGTTTACACTGGAAACAGAGCAGCTCCTACCTATGTAAGGTGTCTTACATGAGTAAGCACATAGGTACAAGGATCACATATATGAAAGATATACTGCATGCACTGAAATCCCATTTGTGTTGGAGATAAAAATGCATATAGTGATGAGATCTTAAGTTACTTCAGCTGTATTGAGAGGGAACTAAAGACATTTTGTACATCTTAGAGAAACTCAAAGCTTGAATAATCAGTCCTCATAATTTTCTGGGCTACTGCAGTGAAGCTACTGACACATTTTCTACTATGTGTATCAAGTGTTTATTTACAGGATAACTGACTAGACTTGATTCAATGCCATTAGAAGTCCAAGTCTCCCATCTGTTCTTCAGCTGCTTCCCCAAGGCAATACCAGTCTTTTACAGGTTTTGTGCCATATCTGCTAGACCTTCACTGAATATCTGAAATGCTGCAGGATATCTCAGATGTCATGGGACCTCTAGGTGTAAGCAACAAAATTGATTTTGTGGCACAAAAATTAGTCCATTATACAGGGCCTATTTGTTGTTGTTTTTTGTTTATTTGTTTGTTTTTTTGTTTTTTTAAGAAACCTTAGTCACTTATGAAAATGTCAGAAAAAGGATTCCAAATTTTTTAGAATGAGGGTGATCTGGAAGTTTCTTTTACAGAACCACAGAATCATAGGGTTGGAAGGGACCTCAGGAGATCATCTAGTCCAACCCCCCTGCCAGAGCAGGGCCACCTTAGAGCAGGTTTCACAGGAACCCATCCAGGTGGGTTTTGAATGTCTCCAGAGACGGAGACTCCACCACCTCCCTGGGCAGCCTGTTCCAGTGCTCTGCCACCCTCAAGGTAAAGAAGTTCCTTCTCATGTTTAGGTGGAACTTCCTATACTCAAGTTTGTGCCCATTACCTCTTGTCCTGTCTTTTAATCACGGAAGATTCTGATGTGAACTTACGTGAACTAAGGTAGTAATGTTGTCTCTTTGAGATGATTAGATATTAGGTAAACAGTTGAAATAATAAAAAACCTTAAAGTACAAGTGACATCAGACATTACATACATATTACCATTAAAAAATATTATTCTCATGTCTACATGAAAACACATTAAAAATGTATTGAACTATGCATAGAAGCATGCTTCCATTTTAAACACAGAATGATGAGATCTTCAAGTTAGTTACTGAGTAAAAGAATTTTTTTTTTTCAATTCAGTGTGCACTAGGGAGGACTTCACTGAGGCAGAGAGAAAAAACCTTTATTTTATACATCTGACTTCTTGATTTAATGCTGAAGACAAATTGAAATTGTAACTTTAGTGACAATGCATTCCTTACCTGTGTCATTTTTCTCTCCCCTCTTCCCCTCCCTCTGCCTGTAACAAAATCAGATTCTTGAATTATTATAATCGCATATATCTTTGAATTCTTTCCCTTTGATATATAAACTCTCTTCAGTCACATAGGTAATTTACTGGAAGAAGTAAAGGTATAACCATCTTTTATTGAATTATTATTTATATTATATTTATTTTGTATTTATATTACATTTATATTTTATTTATTGAAACTATTGAAATAATCCCAAGTACTAAATATTCAGTAGTTTAACAGCTCTTTAGAAGTAACTAGATGTATGTAGGGATTTTTTTTTTTGTATAAGAAATATATGATTTAATATGTAGCAACTTTCCTTCAGTGAAGTACTGTGTTTTATCCAGTGTTAGTTTCCTCAATTTGAAAACTGCAGGGCGGTCACACTTTCATGTATAGTTCAGAATCATTCTTTAATAATGTAGTATTTTTTCTCATCATTTCAGTTACTCTAATGCAATGTAAAGAACAGGAATTTTCTAGAAGCTCATGTACTCTTTTCCCCAGGACTCAGTTCAAATGGAAGTCAATTACAATATTTCACACAATGTTCCTACATTTAATTTACCTCTCTTATTTATGCTCCTAGTCTTTTCTAGTAAAGCAACTATGTAAGACAGTAGTTGATATTCAGTGAACCATAGTGTAACTATTTTGTTGAATATTATTTCCTCTCTACATTTTCTTTTGAAAGCTGATATACTTGACTTCCATTGAAAAGTGTCCTATGTCAGAGACTTAGAGGGAGGCATATTAGAAATGACATCCAGAAAGACCCTTCTTTTATAATTTTTTCCACTTCTTATTGTAATATAGTATACTTCTTATAAAAAGATATATGGAGTATAGCTGAAATAAACCCAAATATCTTTCTGACAAAAGCAAGGCAAAAAAGATGACTTATACTAGCACAGCATGTG
Source organism: Rhinoptilus africanus (assembly GCA_013400135.1). Classification (NCBI taxonomy): domain Eukaryota; kingdom Metazoa; phylum Chordata; class Aves; order Charadriiformes; family Glareolidae; genus Rhinoptilus; species Rhinoptilus africanus. Next base: position 122,767 of record VXBO01002673.1, on the reverse strand, counting down.
CTTCCACCAAGATTCTGTATTTGATGATCTTTGAAGGTTTGAAATGCAAGGGAAGTCAGTCATTTCTTTGCCATTGGTACAAAGCCACTAAAAAAAAAGAAAAAAAAAGAAAAAAATACTATAGTGCATAACACTTGTGTATGTGTGTTACTTTGCCGTGCTGATAACATTCTCCCTTGGAAATGACAATGAAACCATCATTTTCAGCAAATCAAGGAAAAAAAAACCATTAACAGAAGAAAGACTATTGTGTATTTAAATAACTTTTCTCCTCTTGATTTTCTTTTTCTTTAAAACCAAAAACTAATTTACAAACCAAATAGCATCAAATGAGAAAATACAAGCAAATATACATTCTTGCTGCTCTTCAAATAGTAGGTATAAAACATTACTATACTTGCTCTGCATTTCTGCATTCAGATTTTTATGTGATTACAGATTTGTGAAAACTGTCAGTGAAGATTGTTGTCTCTGAATTACAGAAAAAAAGATGGAGTCCCTTTAGGGTCTGTTTAGCCAATTGAAATTGGCTTCTGTAAGATCTTGAGATGGGAGACTATGTTTTCCTTAATGCTGCTATGCTTATAGGCTCATTTAGGTCATACTACTTTTTTTGTAGCTCTAAATCAGACCTTTTTTCACAAAACTTTCATTTAAAAAAATAAAAAATAAACAAAGTAGTAGGTAATATGCCAAAGTAGTTCAAAAAGTAAACTAGAATTTAAATTCAGTTTTATTGCCAGATTTGCTCATACCTTGTAACAGCCTTAGTTTCACAGTCTTATGATAACATTCAAGATGCCTGATAGAAACATTTTTACATAATTGCCTGTGCAAATGGCAAAAATTCTGCTCATTAGGAAGTAAATTGCATATCGGAATGCTGTTTCCCTTATCTTTGCAGTTTGGTATGTGAGTATCTGGGAAATTTAGAAGTCTGGTGTAATATTTTGTCTTAATGATGAAAAAAGTGAAAATACTGTATTTTTCTTCATACCATTCAACTGGAAAATGTGTGCGTAATCGTACTCATTGAAAGAGAATAAACCATTTTTTTGTAAATCAAGACTAAAGTCTGTGTTCATTCCACAAATTTTGCAAACTTAACTGCACTTTGTAGTCTTCCCTCAGGTGTTATTAAAGTCAAAAAGGAGATACATACACTATGACAAGATGATTTTCGGAATGCTTATCTCTTTCTGCTGAGTACAATGTGAACCCTGAGCAATCATTGTCTAATTGATATCTCATTAAAATTCCTGAATTTATGTGGAGGAAATCTGGGCTTTTAAATCTGTAATTTAATTCTGTTGTTAATTTGTGTGTATTTGTTAAAGATGTTTTCTGTTTCAATGCTTAAAGGTACAATGGGTGACAAGGGAAATTATGCCCAGCTGCTTATAGAATTTCTTTGATCCAGAGCCCCTCTGTGACTCATTTTCCCATGGCTTTAATTAGCATAACTGTTTCTATTTATCTGATAGTGGCATTGAGATTCTTAGAAAAAAAAATATGAGCTATGTAAATTTAGTGTATCTGACACAAGTATAATTATTTCAGTTTATTTTCCTGAGACTGATGTACTTTAAGAAGGCAGAATGTACTATTAAAAAGGTAAAATATATTTTTAAAGGTATAATCTCTCACAAACTAAGAAAAAAAAAAGCTGTAAAAAGGTCACAAGTCTCTGTGAAACCAGGCACTTCGTATAAACAATAAATGTTCGCTAATGAATATACCCTTGAAGAACAGAAGGCTGATAACAAGGCAACATCCGTCCACAGAAGGCGCCAAAACTGGATGGAAACCAGATAAGGTTAAGGCATAAAGTCAACAAAAATTTGCAGTAACTGAGGGAGCGGTAAAGGTGGCAGTGGGTGATCACGACCACCAACACAACTGGAGACTGAATTGGACTACACCCCACACACTCCCCACCGTGGTGCTGGAGCATGTGCACAGCAATTAAATGACCTTGTAACTTTAAATGAAAGTGAGAGACTGTACTAACAAATAGAAATCGTTAAGGTAAAGAACTAACCAATAATTATAACTAAGGGTGTATATTTCCGTGTTTTGAACCTTATGCATATTCCTAAGAGTTTATAGGCTGGCNCTTTTATACTGAGCATGATGTATACGGGATGGAATACTCTGTTTAAGTCACCTGTCCTGTTTGCTCCTCCCTGCAGGTGAGATAGCTTTGCACTTTTCAGTNCTAGCTTTGTGAATTACCACCTAGAACCCATCTCTGCAGAAATGCAATAAGTAAATAATACCCTTACTCTGTGTGTATGTTGGCATCTGCACACCTGGTGAACAACCCTGCTTTAGGACAATGTTGTGGTTTTGGCTGAATTGGCCAATCAGAATGACAGATGGCCCTCCCCCTCCTCTCTCCTAAAAGAGGAGAGGAAGAGATAAGGAGATTTACGAGTTTAGAAATGGAACTCAACTACTTTAATGAAACGAATAATAAATAAGGAAATAGTAAATAATAATAGAATAATAAAAAAAATTTTAAAAAAAGTATGCAATATATACAAAACAGTATCTAGCTCCGAGGATGACGATCGCGTCACCAGCAGACACAGGGAAAGTCCCAGACTGGAGTCAGTGACGGACAGGAGCTGGATTCCGGATCTAGAGTCAGGAATGCTCGGATCAGGAGCAAAGGCAGACTAACAGACAGGGTTCTCCTCAGACGTTGTCCATTGAAGTAAGAGAATTGACCTTTTGATCCCTTAGCTTTTATACTGAGCATGATGTATACGGGATGGAATACTCTGTTTAAGTCACCTGTCCTGTTTGCTCCTCCCTGCAGGTGAGATAGCTTTGCACTTTTCAGTTTCTGACCCTCTAACGGGACAAACAGCGAAGTTATCTGGCCTTGGTTGTTTTAGCAATAAATATAAGCAAGAGCCTCTGTGCATACCATTCCTTGGTATAATCAGATCTTATCACTCTGAGAGTGAACAGTTTCTGAACAATACGCTGTTAATTTCAGTGTTTAGTCAGTTAGAAGAGGCCCAGCTAAAAAGTAATATTATAAATTGGAAAATCAGTTCTGTTTTACCTCATACCAGGACAGACAAGATTTGTGAGAAATTCTCTGTACAGAGAATTCTCTGTACACTGTACAGAGGGAGAGAAACAGATTATATGTACCACTGTTTAATTTTATGAGACAGAAATGACAGTGTAGGAAAAAATAGAGTAAAAGGGTAGTTGGGGGGTTTTTTGAGCTTGCCATCTTCAGTTTCATTCAATGCCCCTTGTTCTAGTACTGAAGAGGCAATGAGACAGCTGTTTCTCATTTGTTGTCTCTCCAATGCAAATACTTTTATAGTTTTCTATCAGTTCTTGATCTACAGGTCATTTCTATTTTCATCAGTTCAGTTTCTTGCTGTCGTGAGGCTGCAATTGCTGGTTTGTAAATTAAAACGTTATGCAATGTCTCTGACAAACTTGTTTTTCTATTTCACAGTAGCACTGAGACAGCTTTCCTAGTAGCTGAAATGTATACCCAAAGATGATGTTCATTAACGTTTCTCTGTCTTCCTGAGTTCCTCATGAGGTTCCTTTCTGAGGTCTCATGATCTTGAAATGCAGCCTTTTGTCTGCAAAGTCTGCACAAAACCATATACACTTTACATAGTATGCACACAAATGCCACTACCGAAGGATCAGATAATAATTCTCACAATACTCAGTGCAGTGAGTTGGAACCGTCCCCACTCCTGTTTCTACCAGGGGGACTTCTGCTTTCATTCTTTTGACTTTAAGATATCAGTTGTTGCTTTTGTTTGCCCAGCATCTGGGTGATCTGCTACACTTCTGAAATACAAAAATTTTAAGGAGAAGCATATCACATTATACTGTATTTTCCATTTTGGATTGTATCTTGTATACTTCTTTTAGAAATAATTACAATATCCTTTACAGATTACTGAAACTGTATAATGTCTGTTACTGAAAGAGAAGTGTAATTGTTGTCATGCATTATAGCATGTTAAGCACTGTGCATTTTCACTTGTCTTGGCACAGGAGGTAGAAGAATATAGATAACATGGAAATGAATGTATTAAAGCTTAATATACATAATATTTAGCATAATGCAGATTCCACAATTAGCACTATATAGTAAACACAACATCACCCATCTACTCTGCTTAAACTTTCATTATATGTGTAGTAGTAACTGTTCACAGCCGTACTCCATCTGGAAATAGGAGGCAGCAGTACTGCTACAACACTGTAACACTGACAAAAGATGGGATGGGACATTAATTTTATGGTTAAAGACCAGTAAAGCTAGTTCCCATGGGACTGCTTTGTCAAAAGGAGGTATTATTTTCAGCAAGCCTTTCAACAGTAAACCTCTCTAGCTCATCACTGAGCTATTCTGCTATTTCCTAAAATATCCTGATGTTAAACACCCTAGATATTGCTCATCTGCAGCAGTGAATGTAGGATTTGGAACCATTAGTATATAGCAATATACTTTGCTAACTAATAATGGAGTAGATGAATTTTGAGAGAAACTATGTTTGTTCTGAGCTTTTCCCATACAAATTTTGATCACAACAATGTTACAAAACATGGAAAGCTATACTTGAGTATAAGATTATCCTTTTCTTGATCTATCCTGAATCTATCCTGATTTCTGGTTTTAGATACATACACACACACAAAAAAAGCCTAATATCAATTAGAATAGAAAAGAGCATAAAATGGGTCTACTTAATAAAAAATGAGGTGGGTATTCTTAAGTACCTCAGAAGTTTATGTTAACCATTGTGAAGTCAGATAAGAAAAAAACCTCAGGAGATCTATTTACAGCACCCCTTTATCACTGAGAGGCCTGTAGTAGACAGATTCAAGCAATACTGTTCCATACATTACTGTTCGCTCTACTCATCTGTCTTATCTCACCAGTAAAGATATTAAACCAGAAATTGAATTGTCTCACCTTTTCTGGCTACTTTTGAGTGGTAGAGTCAGAGTATCAGATTGTGAGAATTCTCTCCACAGATTCTACAACTAAAAATGGAAAAGTTTATTTACCAGGTTACCCAGTTTAACTAGAGATGAGGCCAAATAACTACCTTGAATTTCTTCTATCACTGTAGTTGTATTAGTGACATGAAAACCTTGCTCTCTTTTGCACAGCCTTAAAAGCTATGAATTCTACAGATGCTATTTATGACAGTTGTGTATTCTTCCCTAGAACTGTGTGTGTGTATATATGTCGCGTATGTGCCTTCTATATATTCGTAAATATAAAATCATCTCCATTTCCTGAAATACTGAAATCCTGAAAAACTTAAAAATTTCAGAAAATATAGTTCTGCTTCAACTTTCAAAATGATCCAGTTGAAACTCCCAAAGCATCTGTGTTTCTGTGGCTAGACTACAAAAATATATATATAGGTTATCATTTTATTTATTTTTAATTTACTTGCAGAAAAACTATGCATTTGTTTTGTACCTAAACCAGTTAGTTCCTTAAGTTTTTATGTCAATTTTTATCGTGAAAATTGTGCATTTGTGTAAATGTTTTTTGTACTTACAGAAAATTACTAAAATGTTGATTTTCATAACGGGCTGAAATATTGTAGCCTGTGATTCCTGAAAAGGCAGTAACACTAAATTCCAATGTAAAAGTAGTATTCAAAATTCACAAAGTTTAGAGGTATTAAATTTACTGCCTTGGTTTTAATCAATCACAAAGACACTAAATCAGTCAAAGATTTTGAGGATAAATCCATTATTAGAAATCAATGCATTAGCATAAGTTGCTGGAGGCAAAAATATATTTTCACACAATATTTTGCAATTAAGCATGAAAGTAGTAATAATGGGTATGGCATATTTTTATCTTCTTAAATTATTCCACTAAAGAGAAATTTTCCCAGGAGAGTAGGAGGAAATAAGACTTTCTAGAGCTTCCTCAATTGCAAATGAGTAAGAATATTTAGGTCCCATTTCCTGATCTTACATATAAGTACACCTATATATATATATATGCAAACAGACCCCCACACACACATATTTGAGCAGATACAAGCACTGATATCTTATTTGACCAAATAATAGTGTTAAACTGGAAATTCCAACATTTTCATACATACAACTTTCACCTCAGTTCCTTCAAAATTAAAAATGCTTGGGCTATAAGTGCAGATCATACAGGTCTGCAGGTAAAATCAGGTTTGCTATTAGAAACCCATTCACTTTCCATTTTTACAATCTTTTCCTCACAAGGGATTGACAGAAGGTCAAGTGACAAAGGAAAATATCCACATTTTTCCTAGATACAATACGACCTAATCATTAGGATCTTTGGGTCTATTCTTACCTCGTTATTACGTAAAACCAAACAAAATACAGAAAAAATGCATCTGACCTGTATGTATCTTATTTCTATTTTTGTGCTAATATCATGAGTTTCTGTCAAAAAATTATTTCTTATAGAAGTGTGAAATGCTCGAAAATATTCTTACCAAGGAAGATCATAGTCTATATTTTTTAAAAAAACTGTATAAACAATAATTAAATGAAGTGGAATGTTAAAACTGGTCTACCATAAACCATCATCACTGAAAAGTTTTTGGCATTGCTAGAATACTTGCTATTTCCCTAGTATTGTACAAAGGGTAAAATAAATGCCTACTTGGTGTGACTTCTAATGAAACCTTGGCTGTATTTTTTTATCTTTGTGATGGCTACATACAACTTTGTGGTAGCAAGGAGGAGAAAAAAGAAAACCACCAAAAAAACCTTAAAAAAACCCCCCAACAAAATACAACAAAACACAACAAAACAGGATAGGAAACTCATCTTATGTGTTGCTATGGATTAATGTTCAAAATGTTAAAAAAATCAGTTTTTAATGGTGTCACAAAAAAAGGTAAAATGGTAAAAATTATCAGGAATCTTATATTACAAACACTTTTGCAGACAGAAATTTTTACATGTTCAGGATGTCAGTTGGGAACTATTACTACACTGTGCATATTGACTCTAAGCTTAGAATGATGATACAAAACATGCAAAACACTCACCTAAAAGGTAGGAACACTTAATCCCTGGGGAAGCTACACTGACCTGGTGTCTTGACACAAAGGGAGTGCTTTCAATGAAAGACTCACTGCTCTGAGGACAATGACTCAAAAAGGGGTCTCCATCAGGGACCCCATTTTATAGCCTGTTTGGATCTGAACTGTGCTCTTCTATTGGTCGTGGTCACATAGCTTTCATTGGTCAAGGTGTCTCCAAGGTGGGTTTATTGGCTGAGGTGGTCTCTAGCACTCGGGTGTCTTGGGTGCATGGCTGGGGGTTCTTTATGTACTCGATTATCACTTCACAAACTTTGCACCAAACAAGCCATCACGACCTTGTTCCATGTCCTTAGACCTAGAGGGGGAAGTAGGGAGGGGTGTGGTCCTGACACAGGTAAACTGAGTAGGCAGCTAAGCCCCATCCCAGTGGGATGGGGGAGAGAATTGGAAGGACAAAAATGAGAAAACCTGTGGCTTTAGATAAAGACAATTTAATAGTGAAAGCAAAAGATGTGCATGCAAAGAAAGCAAAATAAGAAACCCATTCACAATTTCCCATCGGTGGGCAGGTGTTCAGCCACCTCCAGGAAAGCAGGCCTCCTCCATCATGCATAACAGTTACTTGGGAAAACAAACACCATCACTCCAAACATCCCCCCTTCCTCTTTCTTCACCCAGTTTTATTGCTGAGCATGATGTCATATTGTATGGGATATCCCTTTGATCAGTTGGGGTCAGCTGTCCTAGCTGTGTCCTCTCCAAAACTCCTGTGAATCCACAGCCTACTCACTGGCAGAGCACCATGGGATGAAGAGGAAACTGTGACACTGTGTAAGTACTGTTCAACAATAGCTAAAACATTCCTGCGTTAACAACATTGTGTAGGTCACAACTCCACAACAAAGCACCATGTAAGCTACTATGAAGAAAACTAGCTCTATCCCAACCAAAATCAGTATACACTTCTGTAAGACTATATATTCTCATGGAAATACCCTTACATTCCTATCCCTCTTCTGTAACACACCTACAATATAATTAAAGTTAAAATAAACATAAATATTACTCAGTTGTTTGAATTAATTGTATGATAGGTTAACTATCCATATGTTAATGCTGGGACATCGAATCAGGAATTGATTCAGACTTAATTAAATAATATAATTGATTTATACAAAGGAAAGTATAATGAAACTCTTTAGGTGCTATCTTATCTACTGCAGACAGTTACTCTGATCACCAAATCAAAATGGTATCACATGTCTCAAACAGTTTTGTTTGGTGGTTTTTTTTTTCATTAGTTCACATCTGTTTGCAGGATTTTAATTATGTATCTAACAAAGGTATCTGAAAGATATAAATTATCAAGACTAAAGCAAGGAATAAAAACCTCACCTTTCAGAGGACTGGTGTTTATTCTAAGGTGATAAAATAATTGAAAAACACTTGAGGAATTCAATGTTGGGCATTCAAAGCTGATAATTTCTAGGTCAACAGCATGCTGGATGTGTTTAGAAATGGCCGTCAGAAAATGCACATTGACTTTCAGATACAGAGAATAAGTTAGGACAGAAACATATCTATTGAGGGTTTAGCACAGAAATTCTTTTCTCTGTGTGTTTTAATCATGCATGAAGAGCACTGAATGAGAAAAACCACAAAAACCTCTAAAAATGTCTTTGACCAGATTTTGTCACCACTGCAAAAGGGAGGAGAAACAGAGAAGTATTGTATTACGGTCATGACTAATTTTGGGAGATGCTCAAGAAACACAGAGTTTTAGGAAATACAGAAAATTATATCAAGAAGATAGATTGCACTGCACACCTTTTTGAAAATTAAGACATTTATTTTTGTAGTAGAGGAATTCTAATTTCCCTTTATAGAACACAACATATTTTCCTGCTCGAGTGAAAAACTACACCCAGGTCTGTGTTTTGAGATAATATATAGCTTTCTTACGACTTCCTGCTGCAGAACTTACCTAAACAAAGTGCCATTTCACTTCCAAAAAGTTTTGCCAACAGCAGGGTCGAGCCTTTTACATTGAACAAGTTGACAAGTTTTATATTGTCTCTTGTAAACATTTTTTTTTAATATGATACATTTTTGTACAATGTGAGAAATGTAAGTTTTAATGCAGAAGCAGATTCTGTTTCATTCCTGAGATTAACCTTATGCTCCAAGTTTGTAAGCACAGTTGCAGTTTCACAAGTCTAGTGAATACTATAGTTAAAACTCAAAAGGATTAAAATTAAATTGGCAGTATTCTTTTAGCTAATCCAATATTTATCTACAGTATATCTACAATATTACTGTTAAGATTGACTTAACTGGAAAGTTAAAGCATCCAATGAACAAATTCTGTCAGCAACTAAAAAGATTGAGTTAACATTAAAATAGGGTCACTGTGTATTAAACCTTCTGTTAATCATTTCGGAGAGCAGTCAACTTCCTTTCAGTCAAAACTCCACACAATGCAGAAGCCAATACAGAAAGTGTATCAAATACTAAAGGACACTGTATGCGTGAAATGGGTGAAGCAGTTTTGGCAGAAAATAAAGCCCCTTGCATTCTAACACACCTCACCGAGGTGGGAGGCTAGGTGCAGCTCGGTTTAAATTCTGAGTGATGCCCAATTCACCACTATCAGTCCAATCATGCTTAACATGTATTAAACTATTATGATTTGGATACACTAATAGTGGACTGCACCATCAGTCTAGTCATGCTCACGAACTAGCATGGCCACTCTCGAGTCTTTGGTCGCTTTCAGTGAGAAACTGAAGCTACTAGCTACTTAAACAGTGCTGTTTATTTGAACAACAGATATACAGGTTCTTATGATTGCCAGTGAAATACACTGTCTGCAAAGCACGTGCAAATAAAAGTAATGTTAATTATACAAAACTTGCAACAAAGTTATAAAAAATATAGCCTGGCTATAAATGTAGAAAAGAGATTCTCTAGAGAAATTTCTAAGTTTCCCAAACAAGTGCTTGGTATAATATAAGTCTTACCCACAGGCATCCCTGTGAGGGGGAAGAAAGGCGCTCAGCACGTTGCGTGGTCCCAGAAGTCAAAGGCAGTCTGTGATGGAGTTGCCCCTGGATTGTTCATGATGGTGTCTTCCCTGAGATCCCCCCTTTCTCGGGCTAGTTTTATACTATTTTTTACCTTCAAGGTGGAGTTTGAGTGACTTTAGTCATAAATACCTTCATTGCGATTGGTGTAAAATTCTCTCACTTCAGGTTTAAAGGTATAGTTTACAAAAAATTCAGGGTGCAGTCTCAAGGAGGAGTGGTTGCACCTTGAAGGTGCGTAGCCTTTGGGGTGGAGGTGTGTTTTTGGTATTATAATGACATTATAATATGCAAAGTTTGCACAAAGGACAGCATTTCATCAAAATTTGACAGACTGTTGGCTCAGAATGACAATTAGCAGCTTATCGGCAAGCTAGAGTACTATCTTGTTTCCCATATCTGCCATAAGTCACAGGACAAGGCCACAGAAGATTACCTTCCGTTCCATTCTCCATGTAGCTTCGTACAGGGAGTCACACGTGCTGAATTCATGCCAACTGCAGCTGTTTTCTACCTCAGAAGCCTCTTTGGTTTATACTTTTCCTTAATGTGTGAACAATGCTGTACTTTTATATTTTTGTCCAATTTAGTAATTATTCCACATGCTGCCAGTTGTAGGAGACCTCTCTGCTAAGAATCAGTCTGTCTACAAAGATTGGATGCTCAGTAAAATATGGGTCCTTGAGCCAAAGAAAGAGAATCAGAAGGCCAGTTAACACTGTTAAGGCCACCTTAACCTGAAGACACCTAAAACTGCTGTGCATAACTACACTGATATACCTATATTCTTCTTTTCATACACAGACTACATCTATTATGTCCTATTAGGTGTTGCCAAGAGATTCTTTATGTAGAATAATTCATCAGATCTCACCCTAGTTAATGAACTCTTTTACAACATTAATTTCAGGGAAATCATGTTCTGATATTTTGCTAATCCAAAGAGTTTCTCCTTGAGGGCTATCAAACCAGTTGTCTGGTTTCTCTGCCAGCCAAGTGACTATTACCTTCTTTACAACAAAATAAGGTAGTAACAGTTCATGTGCCTGACTGTCATAAATGATATTTAATTCTTTCCTCAGCAGGATCAACACCTGCTCACAGTGTGAGTCTTTCAGAAAAACACAGTCATCTTGTTTTACTGGCAAACAAAGATTATGAGCATGGAAGCAAGTCAATAAAGGAGACTGTAAAGATTTATATTGCTAGAAGAGACTGGAAAAGCTGACCTTTTTTTAGAGTAGGACGATGTGAGTGGTGGTAAATGAATTTTAATGCCAAGACATTATTTTTAGCTTAAAAAAAAAACCCAGAAGAAAATCATAATTTTAGGTTGAAACCTATTTTTGCAGAGTTTTATTTTCCAAGCACTTGTAGAGGAAAGCAGGCAAAAAGTACTTCTATCATAGAAACAGTTGAAGTGTGAAGGGCTCTGGATTTTTTTATTCAAACCCTTCTGTTTAGTATTGCACCACTCTGTATTCTATACTGTCATAAGAATTCTGTCTGTAAAGGATTTTTACTTTTTACTTTTATTTGTGTTAACATGTGTCCTGTATAGTATCACTATAGCAACAAGATGATGTTGTTTCCTTGACAACAATTGCATGTTGCCTTGTTAAAACTGCAATATTTTCCTCTTTTTTTTCTCTCCAGTTTTTTTTTTTTTTTTTTTTTTTTTTTTTTTGTAGAAATGTAAGAACACTTCACAACCACTGATTCACTAATTAATGATTTTTAAAATAGTCTGGACTAAGTTAATATGGATGATTTGCTGAAATAGTACTTCTCCTATATAAGACATAGCTCAGACTCTACATGTAATTTGGTTGCCAAAGCTTGGAAGGTTTGGGGTTCCTAAATTCATTGAAATTCCCTGTTCATTGGCAAGTCCGACCTCAAAGGCCTCTAAACTCTTTGTATACCTATGTTTGCAATAGTAAAGTTTGTCAATTTCCAAATTTCAATTTATGGAAGTACTTAAGTCATAATGTTTCTGGCCAACCTGAACACTGGCTTACACAAAAGCACCGTGACTACCCATACACTACAAATTCTCTTACTTTATTTCTCTGCTAATGTATCTAAACCCCTAAAATGTATCTAAACCATTTAAAGTGTATCAGAAACAGCAGGATAACTGTATGTCTTTTGGGATATAGTTTGAATTACAACCTAAACATTCTTAAGAATACGTATTTCCTCACAAACATGAATTCAGAAAAACTTATCTCTGGAAACATCTTTGTGAAATTTTCTCCCATGGGAAAAATCACCAATACATCAATGGAGTAGCTTTCATAATAAATTAAACTTTTTCTTAGTGTTGCTTTGTTGCTGAAGTTTCATAATCTTGGATTCTGTGACTTTTCTTCATTTTTTTATTTCTTTGTTCATCTAAGCGTGCATGATACACTCAAATTCTATTGCATGCCCCTTGAGATCTTACTCCTCTGCTTATTCGTGCAACTTCTTTACCAGTTTTGAAATTCATAATTTGTTGTTAAAAAATTGTTTTTCAGTTAGTTCATCTGGTAATTTTGTTCTTACCCTCACTTCTATTTCTCCAAGGTAGCAATTACTTATTTTGAATTTCCCCCCTCTGCCCAACTCTTTGGTTTGAGTAGCAGTCAAACTAGTAGTAGTAGTAGAACCGTAGTCTCAATATGACTTAAGGCATATTAAAGAAAACCCAAAAAACAAATGTGGTATTGGCTCAAGTGATTAATGTTTCAATCAGTTTTATTTTGCAACTTTTCCCATGAACTACAGAGCAACACATGGGGATCTGGAGAAAGGCATATGTACAGACAGATGTGTGCTAACGTGTTGTACATGATTATCACAGATAACAATCATACAAAGTATTTTCCCTTGCTCTGAGGTACAATTCTAGTCTAACATATATACATAGTGTCCTGGGTCAAGGTGGGATACAGGGAATTTTCTTCATAGTATCCTGTATGGGTCCTGTCTTGGATTTGTGGAAAACCACATTGAAAAAAAACATACCAATGTTTTAGCTGTTGCTGAACAGTGCCTGTACAGCATCTTTTTCTCACACTGTCCCACCAGCAAGTGGGCTGGGGGTTCACAAGAAGTTGGTAGCGGATAGCTGATCTCAACAGGCCAAAGGGATGTCCCACACCATAGGACAGGGTGCTCAGCAATAAAAGCTGGGGATAGGAAGGAGGAAGCAAGGGACACTTGTGGCAATGGCGTTTGTCTTCCCAAGTAGCCATTATGCATGCTGATGCCCTGCTTCCCAAGAAATGGCTAAACATCTGATGCTGATGGAACATAGTGACTGAATTTCTTATTTTATTTTGCTCATGTGCACATGCAGCTTTGCTTTACCTATTCAAGTGTCTTTATTTCAAAAATGTTGCAAAAACGTGTCTTTCATAAGAACATCCTCTGTCCTCACCTGCTACTTCTAACATACCTATCTTCTTTTTTACTCTTTTATCCTCCAAATCAGGGTTTAGCCTTTCTCTGAGCAATACATTTCACTGGTTCCCTACTTTCCCTGCATCAAATTTCCTCAGTGTTAAAAACTTCCCACATAATGCCCAGTTACCGCCATGATCAAATTGTACTGTAAAGGCATAGTAAGTTTAAACACAGGTACCTACAAAGATTTTTCCTTTATGAATTTTATTATAAGTAGAATGACCTCTTGTTCTAAGATGCTGATTTTTCGACAGAGTGAACTACTCATTTCCAAGTTCTGAAATTATTTTCACAGGTTTAGCTAGAAAAAACCCCACAATTATTACTGATAGAACAAAACTTAGCAAATCTAAATGTTCATAAAGATATTAAAAAACCATTAGAAGAGACATCCTTGACATGTTGGTAAATGCAAATTTAGTCATTGACATACAGCAAATCTCTTTTAACAGTGGGCTAAAACTATTGTCTCCTCTCAGAAATCGGTTCAGGAATTACAATTTACAATAGGAAATATTGGTGGGACCCGAGAATATAACTTTACCGGAGAGGCATACTCACATGGAATTAAAGCAAAGAGATACCATTTTCCTGCTAACAGGAAAAGGTAGCAATACACTACAGGTTAAAATAATTGCTACCATGCATCTTTTAGGAGGAATTGTCATTGACAGTAGTAAGAGTTCTGAACAGCAGCCTATTGTGAAGGGTGTTTAAGATCCATTCTGTTGATAATTAGTTTTTTTTTTACTTCTTTAAGATTACTGCATATTTTGAGGGCTATCTTTTAGGACTATCTTCTAATAATGCAAGGTCACTAGAATTATGATCTTCTGCAATAAAAATGGAGAAGGTTCTGTGTATATTTTCCTATCTTTAAAGAGAATCTTGAAATAAATAGCTGTGTTAACTATTAGCAACTGTCAGCAACAGTCAAGTCGGTGACTTTTTTTAATGTTTGATGACATTTAACCTTTCATGGACCGAAGTACTGCCTATATCAGATGTATACAGAACTCAGAAGCTAAATGTGATTCAAAGTTTCCCAGTATTTGCACAATCAAGCTTTTTAGCTCATCATGTAAGGAATCATGAAATTCTGATAAAATAAAATAAAATCTTGCTTCTCAAACAATCTAAGGGGATGAAATGAGCGGAGAAGTAACTCCTTCCCCCTTTTCCATTAATTAAACACTATCAATGCAGTCCTGATACTGCAACAACAATGCTGGAAAACTCTAATTTCTCATGGTTCCACTGGCACAACTGGCCGCCTTCTTGGTGGGTTGACCAACCTTGGCTGGCTGACAGATGCCTACCCAGCCACTCACTTTCTGTCCTCAACTATCTGATGATAATATACAGTTTCATATTTCTTTCTGATTTTGAGGAAGGAAAAACCCAATAAACCAACCAAGCAAGCAGTCAGTAATAGGTACCTGTTGTTTTACATCACCTCAATAAACTAGAAG
This sequence comes from Rhinoptilus africanus, assembly GCA_013400135.1. Lineage (NCBI taxonomy): Eukaryota > Metazoa > Chordata > Aves > Charadriiformes > Glareolidae > Rhinoptilus > Rhinoptilus africanus. The sequence goes on along the minus strand of VXBO01002673.1, from coordinate 107,695 downwards.
CCTGAGCCAGCAAATCTCATTATACTTTGACAGCAAGGAAATAAGGGATATTTTATCCAGTAATATAATGAAAAGGTATGTTGCTGGACCTTTTCCAAAAGAGTTCTAAATGCTCTACTGGAAACCTCCCACAGTCTGATTCTTGACACCATCTTAGAAAGCACACTGCTGTGATGAGTCAGTGACTTGCAGGATTGAAAGCCTTGATGTCATCTCACCAGATTACAGTTTCTGCACCACCAATCTCACAAGGGATTTATTCTTTGCAACAGAGCCAGACAAGAACCTCTAACCAAGGTTCTTTTCATTTTTTTCAACAACTTCCTGTTCACCTCCTCTGATTATTGCCCATAACTCGCAAGTAAACCCAATTCGTTCGTTCCCTTTAACAAAATCTTTTAAGCATAGTGTAACAAATGGGTGAGCAGGAAAAAGGAAGGTAGTGTGACAACTCCTGTTAATGCCAAGTCATTTCAAAGGCTTTGTTTTTTTAAAGGAAGATGTAAACCATGACAGGACTATTAATTACTGGGTACCTTGCCTAATTTGTTTGAGTGAAGCCAAGTAACAACATTGTTGTCTTGCCAGGATTTTTGATGGGTGAGTATCATGGGAACAAATGACTCATTGGTCTCACTTTGTAGAGAGAGTCTGTTAGACTACTTTATCGGTAATGGGGAGACAAAGCCTCTTAAAAAGCACAATTAACCCCTTTGCCCTCCAGGGTAAACATTTACATGAGTCAGACAATCCATGTTCTAAAAATGCCTATTTCTTTGAAACAATATGAAAAGAGTTAAGTGTCACTACTTCAGATATTGCTAGCTAAGAGATCTATGTGTCAGTTTTATATGCTATATAATAATGACTTGATTTTTCCTGCACAGATTGAAGAGAATGAAGAATAATGTCGTAATAAATCAAGTTTTATACAATTTGGAAGATTGTTCATTGTTAAAGTCATGTTGGCATTGAAAAAGGACTCTCTGAAAATGGAATACATAGTTCTCTGTAAATGATTGTGACTTTTGAGAGTAGAATCTTGATGTTAGTTAAGATCATAACATTTTTGCTACTGATTTCTTATGAGATAAGGGTTTCAGTCTGCAGACTTAACTACACCAGGTTCCGTGCACCAAGAAGCAAATATGTAAAACACTCAATCCTGATTTTCACAGTAGTAACATATTCCTGAGGCATGTAGCACCACTCAGAGAAACTACACAAATTTGTAGAGAATTTATATGTAAGAAGAACTCAGCAGCTTCCAAATATGGCACGATAGATTGAGGCTACTTAAATGAATATAAGGGAAAAAAACAGAATGGTATTAAGATGTTACTTTATAATTATTTGAAGTATAGAAAAGAATTTAGTCCAGTGAAAACACACAGAACTAAATCAGCTGTAGTGAAACAGTCTTTTATGTAGGTAAATATCAGAGTAGCAGTTTTGTATCCATGAAGCTCTGACGTAAAACCTTTATCTCTTGGCACGCATTTGGCAGGTCTCAAACATTTATTGAAAATGCCTAGAGAAGAAAATACACATACAGAACTCGTCACTGTTGAAATGGAGGTTGCCATGGAAATGAGGCAGCATGAACTTATGATGTCGAGAGAAATAATTTACAAGCTTGAGATGACAGTCCTCTGTAGTTGTTTGGGATTGAACAGTTTTCATACTTTAGACGAGATTGTCCTTTTAACTACACTGACGTAAATCCATATAAGTGCCACAAAAATAAATTAAGTTATATTATTAGACTGGAAGCAGAATATTGTACTGTTTTTCTCTGGAAATAATTGTAAAGGATGAAAATAACTTTTACGTAAAACCATGCTACTTCTATAGATTAAAAAATTATAATCATGATAGTAGCACTTTGTAATGAAATGACTATATGGGTGAAAACCAAAGCAGATTACATCCAAATCTTCAAAATCTTGTCGAGTTTAAATATACTCTAGAATAATTTTTCTGCCATTACATTTTATTTTTTCAGGAATTTTTGTTTTATTTTCATTTCTAGTGTTCTATTTGTTCTATTGGAATCTATAATTCATTTCCTGGCTCACACTTCATGACTCAGTTTCTGTCATGCATCTTAATACTGAGGTCTTTGTTCTTCCATTTCCCCCTTCAGTGAAAGGTCTCATACATGAATGTATGGTTTTAGGTTTTTTTTTTTTTCACCATAAGATCTTGCTGGTATACCTCACTTTTCTGTGACTAAAGTTTCCCCAAAGCTAAACTTAATGTCATGAATCTCTGTTTCCATTTTAAAAAGAGAGGTGACTAAGGCAGTTGTTACTTGTGGAGAGGAAAGCAACTTGAACATATTGCAGCCAGTAAGAGAACTTTCTGGTCAGCATAATTCTTGTGGATTCAATAAAGTATGATTTATTATACAACTAAACCAAAATAAATAGCGTGGTTTTAAATAAGCAATAACATTATTGTTTGAACATGCTTGTGATTCTTCAGTAAATGTATAACTTTTTATGTTATGAGAGCTCTGGTTCTTACAAAATAGTTATCTTTTCTTTTTGTCATCACCGAAGATGCTTGTTTTATGGTATTTTATAAAAAACATGACATTTAATTTTAAAAAGTAACATTTTACAAAAAAATTTAAAATTATGTACTGCTATGTTTCTAATATCATGGAATCATAGATTCACCTAGGTTGGAAGGGACCTTTCAGATCATCTAGTCCAACCATCAACCTAACACTGACAAAAACCATGTCAATACATCTCCCTAAGGGAAACTCAGCATGGGATTTATAGAGAAACAAGAAATCCCACATGTTGACATTCTAGTACAGATACAATTTTTAATTCTGACACTTGAGCTTTTCTGCTACTTTCAATTTTTACTATTTTTTTAATAAAATGTCTTTAAAACCAAACACTTACATGATTACTTAAAGCTCCACCTATTATATTTTACAATATATTTCTTACAGTTTATGTCTGCAGAGCAGGACTAGATAGCAAAGACTGACAAACTACAGAAAACACAAAGTTTGCTCAGCATTGTTTGACATAGAGATACATTGTCATTATGGTTTGAGAAAGTTTGTGGTTTTTTGGTCTACTCACTTAATGAAAACTGTATAACTTTTCTCTAAAACAAATTGACTATTGTTCCAATTCTTGCAGTGTAGACAGAGACCTAAGAAGGGATACCATTAGGCAGAGTACAATAAGAAGTACAGATTTAGCATTTGTTGCCTTTATTTTAGGGCTAATTAGGAGGATCCATTAATGACTGTTTGGGAACTCAATGTAGAATATTATTTCCATATTCAGATTTAAACTGGAGAAGGACTTTCAGAGTTGCAATGTATAAAACCATGAATCTTGATTAAAAAAAAAGACGGTGTGAACACACAATATTCATTCTCAATGAGCTTTCGCTTGGCATTGTTGGTAATTAAACATAATTTTTGTCACACTTCAGAGTTTTTCAGAGGTTTGAAATGTATGAAGGACCAAACACAAAGAGACATACCTCTCTATTGAATATTGCCACTGTGTATCCATTCAGGAGACCTCTTGGTACTGTTGCTTTAGATGAGACCATTCACAATCACCAATTCAGGACTGCTGGATCTAAAAGCAGTAATCGACATACTAATGAAGAACAGGGTGTCAGTTCCTGTTCCCTCTGTTATTTATGAATATTATTCATTGATTATAAGCAAAGCATAAGTAATAATAAAGAGTTCAGGTTTACTTTTGTTTGTTTTCTCTCTAGTCTCTGAAAGCTTTTGGGATATGTGGTAGCCCAACCAAATGGCAAGCTTAGCAAAGGTAGGATGTGGGCTTAAACTCATCCTCTGGATGAATATATGTACTTATTTTGACCACAGAAGAAACCTTTATGATTAATGTATATTAGGAACTTTTTTAGAAAGCTGAAGTCTAAACATAACAACAGCATATGCGCATATCCTATAATTTTAATTAAAAGTGACTTTGAAACGCTATTCAAAGTGAAATGTTTGGCTTTAACAGTCTAGAAACCTATATGGTCAGTTACAGTTACGAAATACTTAGGAAGATTATCTTTTTTGACCCTCAGGTGTTAGTTTCCAGTTTTACAATTAAGACCTAGAGCACAACTGTTAGGTTTTTTCTATTTTACTAACTCATTTCCCTCGAAAAAAGGCTTATGCAGTCAGTTCCAAATCTCAGTTGCTGTTCACTGAATAACATGAAAGGTGGTAAGACAGACACACCTCCCAGCTGCCTTAACTTTGGTGTACAGCTCTGCTTCAGTCTTTTCATATCCACATAGCAAAAGTAGTCTATTCATTATGAGGGCCACCACCTTTCCTCCAAAGCGCTTGAACACAGAGTTATCTTACTGGAGTGTTTTCTGTGGTGGTGCTGAGAGCATTATGCCTTGGGCATTTCAGTATTGTTTTTGAAGACACGCCTCTTGCTTTCAGTATTGAATTCTGACTGTGCTACAGAAAAAAAAAAAAAATTATTCATATTGAAAACTGTAAAGATAAAAATGCTAAACAGAGTAGTGGAAATTAAAGTTTTATTCCTACACGTGAGAACAGTTGATTGATATTTTACATGTAAAATTCACTTTGTGAAGTCCTTCACTTTAAGAAATATCCTGCTGGAGTAACATAAAACTCTTCAATATTTGTCTGCCTGAAATAATTGAGTATAGGATTTTCTTTGTTGTTCAAATGTATTTGAGTTTTTAATCAGATTTTAGTTATACCTTCCTCAGTTTGAGAAATCTTTGCAAAATAATAGTTTTACATGTTTTTAAAATATATTAAAATGACATACATGTCATCACAAGAAATAGCTTTTGGGTTGTGTTTTATCAAGTCTTAACTAATGTGGCTTTATTTATTCAAAATGAAAACTTATTGTACAAGTCAAGTCCTAGGAGAAGCTACTGCTTTTATAAGTAGAGTATTGAAAACTTGTTCCAGGTCCTGTCTGAAGTATGTGCAATAGGTATAGAAGATCTTAAGAATTAAAGAAAAAACATTATGTCATCAGTACAATATAAAAGAGAATTACTCCAGTCTAGTCTAGTCCGCTTAGTACCCATATGGAAAGAGCTAGGATTATCTTAAATTTTAGGTACTTCCAACACGGGATTTTTTACTCAGCTGTTTCTGATGGAATGAAAAAATAATAATTTGCTAGGAACTATACAGGATAGTGAAAGAACTGCTTTCACTGACTACTTTTTCTGCTTGCAAAAGTTTTATTCAGCCCTAGAAATGTTAGAAAGTGTTACATGTTGAACTGATGCTTGCTATTTGTGCTTGTAAACAGCTATATATGGAAATATGCCAGTAATACTCTATGGACAGGTCCTGTGAGAAGTATGGCATAGTGACACCCTCCCTAAAAGTTAAAAAAAAAAAAAAAAGAAAACCAAAACCCCAAATCAAAACCTCCCAGTTTTAAAGACTGCATTGGGAAAGAAGCTGCTTTTCAGTAGAGATTATTTCTCTTCCTCTGCTCTCATTACTGATCCAGGACAGGTTGAGGGAAGGAAACTAGTTCTCCAGCAGATTATGTAGATGAAGGCTAGTGGTACAGTTTGTCCATTTAGGCTTTATTCCTTCATAGCAAAAAAAAAAGCCCACCACTGAGAAAACCCAAACCTGACTGCACTCTGCTCTCAAAATTCTGATGGTCTTTTCTCCTACAGTTAGAAAATATATTCTACTTATTACTTTGAGTATCTTTACAGTGCCTGTGAGTAATGTGTTGAGATTACTCCAGAAAAATCTACTAGTTTCAGAAACAGCTTTATTATTTCATCTGGTATAAATTACAAGAAGAAGGAAAAGAAAAAGAAAAAGAAAAAGAAGAAGAAGAGGAAGAGGAAAAAAATAAGAAGAGGAAAAGAAAGGGTTTTAAGTAGAACTACATCTCCAAAATAGTCTGATAATTTTAGTGGAAGCAGTAGTAGTTGACAAATACCATGTTTTCCAATCAGAAAAACATTTATATAACAATGTTATTGAAATACTAAACCATCAGTATTAAATACTGTTCTCAATGAATTTAAAATAATTGGCTCCATAGGCAATTTTATACACATGAAATATAACAGGCATAAGAATTTGGAATAATTTTAAAAAGTGAACAAATTAATAATTATATTTCAAGTTAAACAAATGCAACAGTAATAAACTCTTCAGCCTTCAGACTGGAATTTGAAAGGAATATTAGAAAATTTAATTAGATTATAAGAAATACCTAAAAGGGTTCACTGGAAAGTTTCCCACATGTTTAAGGTGCCCACAAATTGGCTTCAAAGGAATAAACAGGATGAATTAGGAGCCAGTGTGTGATCAAAGCTGTGACTTGGTGTTACAGAGTACTTTTGGGACAAATCACAGGACTGGAATATTGTCAAAGAAAAATATGAAATTGCTGTAAAATCAGGAAGAATTAAAAATATATGTTATAGAATGCTTCAGGGTGAAAAGAATAACAGAAAAGCTGATGTGTTATTATTGTAGTGGTCCTCTAGAAACTGATCAGTGTGACAGTATAGATATAACCTTTTCTGAGCCACTTCCAAAAGAACCTTGCAAAGGACAGAACTTGGTGGCAATGAGTGATTTTTATTCCTATATTGATGAAAAAACCCACAACAGTGTATTGACGGGTGTCACAACCTAAAAGGACAACCTATACACCTTTGGGTGTATAGGAATCACAACTGTGGGTTTGTAGGATTCTGTAATACAAAAGGACATGGAGGCTTTAACCTGTAAGTTTCTCTACTTTATTATGCATTACCACAAATACTAGAAAAATTACCACTAACAAGTATACTTATGATTACTAAAGCAAATATATATATAAAAAGCTATTACAAATCAGTAGCAGCAATCATGTAGCAGAGATCAATTATAGCAATAATAATAGCAACAATTAAGTATATATATAAAATATTAAAGACTATTAAAACCTTATCACTGGTGAAGCAAACTTATTAATATTTTAGCAGCAGATATACTTATGATAGATTATTTTTTTGTCATTCATATATTTATATGGCATTAAGTAGACTCCAGAAGGGAGACAAATTTCTCAGAGGGGAAGACAAACTGATCCCAGAAGGGGACCCAACCATCCCAGAAGTGGGAGGACAAACCAAACCAATCCCAGAAGTGGGCCCAGAGGGGAAGCAATAAAATAACAGAAAGAGTCTCACTTCAAAGATGATCTGTGTCGTGGACTTTGGAATTAGCTGGGCATCTGCAGCGAGGATCCAATGCAGCATGGGAAGCCATCAGGAAGAGAAGCTCCATTTGGATAAAAATTATGTCTCTTTAATATTATAGAGACATAAAAGGGCACAGACAACCACCACTTCAAGCAGCCAACAGATGATGTTAATTTTTGGTTTTTATCTGTAACATCTGATAGACGATGAAATTTTCTACATTCCCAGATTATTTTTATTTTTTATCGACTGTTTTCCTGTTCTTGCAGTTAGAACAGCCAACAACAGTTACTGATACTTACTTTCTGAGGATGTTTCACCCTTTTTAAAGACTATTTTTCACCTTTTAGGCAATGGATTGCCATTACAGTTTCTTAGTTTTGCACTTATCAATGGTATTGCAGGATGGTATCTAGTTTCTAGGTACTCAGCTATACTTCAAAGATGCCAGCTGCACTTCTCAAGGGCTCACAGTTCCCAGGCTAGCAAGAATTTTCTCCATCTGTAGCAACCATTTTCTTCTGTTCAGTAATTTTCACCTTATAACCAGGTTGTCTTTATGATTGCTCAGATCAACAGGTGATCAGGTTCCTATATGTGCTGGGGAAAACATGGTGTTTTAGAGAACTGAGGTTGCTCATTTCATTAACTGAAAAATAGCTTAAAGAATGTAAAACTAGACAGAAATTTACACAAAAATGGTAATTATTAGAAGTGTAATAAGCATAAAGAGAAGACCAAGCATAAAGGATTAAAACCAAACAAACACATGAATAGAATATTCAGAGGCCGTGTATCTCTTGTGAAGATAAAGAAATATAAGAAATCTGGCAGCAGCTGAAAGAGATTTGATTAAATTTCAGTGACAGTATCAACATGTGAAAAACAAGGCATCCTATGAGGCCATTGTGGAAATATCAGGTGCCCTTTTATGATTTGAAAACAAATAAGGAACCGTACAAAAATGGAAACAAAGACACAGAACTAAAGATGAGTGTGAAGGACTAAGGGAAGCTTGTGCAGATGAAAACAGTTTCAATTAACAACAGGTATAAAATGTAACAATAAAATATCTATAGATACTCTATTTATACAAAACTATAGAATCATAAAATGGTTTGGGTTGGACGGGACTTTTAAAGATCCCTTGTTAGTCCAACCTCACCTGCCATGTGCAGGGACGTCTTTCACTAGAACAGGTTGCTCAAAGTACCAACCAGCCTGATTTTGAACACTTCCAGGGATGGAGCATCTACAGCTCCCCTGGACAACCTGTTCCCCTGTCTCACCACCCTCAGTGTAAAAAACGTCTTCCTTACGTGCAAGATAAATCTATGGCCTTTCAGTTTAAAACTGTTGCTGCCTGCCCTGTCCCCGAGGGCTTTGGTAAAAAGTCTTTCCCTGTCTTCCTTACAAGCCCCCTTCAAGTATTGAAAGGCGTCAATGAAGTTTCCATGGAGCCTTGTCTTCTTCAGGATGAACAATGCCTACTCTCTCAGCTTTTCCTCATAGGAGAGGTGTTCCAGCCTTGTAATTTCTTCTCTGGACCCACTCTTGGGTGGTCCCATAGGACCATGCCTTTCTTGTACAGGCGACCCCAGAATTGGATTAAGTACTTCAGGTGGGGTCACATGCCAGCAGAGTAGAAGGGGAGAACAACCACTCTCAACCTGCTGGCCACACTTCCTTTTATGCAGGCAGGATACAATAGGCTTTCTGGGTTGCAAGTGCACATTGCTGGCTGATGTTCAATTTTTCATCCACCAGTACCACCAGGTTCTTTTCTGCCAGGCTGCTCTCAGTCCATTCATCCCCCAGTCTGTATTGATACTGGGGAATTTCCCTGACCCGGATGCAGATTCTTGCACTTGGCCTTGTTATACTTCAAGAGGTATACATGGGCCGACTCCTCAAGCCTGTCAAGGTCACACTGGATGGCATCCCTTTTCTCTAGCGAATCAGCTGCTCCATTCAGGCTGGTGTCATCCCCAAACTTGCTGAGAGTGTACCCGGTTCCACTGTCTATGTTGTTAATAACTGTATTAAATAGTATTTGTCCCAGCATGAACTCTTGAGGGACACCACTCATCACCACTTGAGAGAACCCTTGGCGGACACTCAGCTGTTGACTGCAATTCTTTGGATGCCTCCATCCAGCCAATTCCTTATCCATCTAACAGACCATCCATCAAACCCGTATCTCTCCAACTGAGGGGCAAGAATATTTTTAAGGACCTTATCAAAGGCCTTACAGAAGTCTAGGTAGGTAACATCTGTCCACTGATACAATCACTCCATAGAAGGCCACTAGATTACTCAGGTGCAATTTACCCCTGGTGAAGCCATGTTGAGTGTCTCTCATAACCTCCCTGCCTTCCATGTCTTTTGATATGTCTTTCAGGAGAATTTGTTCCATGATCTTACCAGGCACAGAGATGAGGCTGATTTGATCTGCCATCTTAAATGTGTATATTAAGTATTGCTTTGCAACATTTTACTTGTATTTACTTCCAACCTGTTGGCAGTGTGTCTTTGCAATGATTTTACACTTGATTATGGTTTTTAAATTGTTTGGTTACTCTTAGTCCTTTAGAGCATACATCTGGTTCATCCTGTGACTCCCATCCTCTAGTATTTTAACAGATTTTTGTAACAATAAGCTGCCCTCTTTTAATATTTATTCTGTCTTTTACTTTAATTTTTTCACTCAAATCTATACTGAAGTCTTTGGGTTTTTTCTGACTAGAACAACAGGCTTTTTAAACATATTCTTCTCTTTACCTTAATTCAAAAAACACATCACTTGACAAAAGAATATATTTTAGACTCAACCTTAAAGAAAGATTACATACTGATTTGTGCATACAATGCACAAAAATTGGGTGGAGTGTGTTTTGCCTGCAAGCACAACAGAATTTGAGACTGTTGCTTATTATCCCTAAAACATGTAGTCCACTCTTATTTTTTGGTTCCTGAAGTACTTGTCACTGTTGATGTGAAAAGAGAACAAAGCAAAAATTAATTCTGTATGTAGCAAACAAGTATATAAAGAATGGTGTCATGCTCTGAAGGAATGAATTTTACCTAAATGATCATATTGTAAATTTTTATAAACTATCATCGGCCACCATAAAATACTTTATCATATTTTAATTATCTTCCAAAATTAAAAAAGTAAATCTAACATCCAAAGTATCATTGCGGGAAAATTAACACATTTTGAATAACAGTAAAATATTACTGAAACCTAGCAAACACCTTCTGACATTATTGTCCGAACACCCAGGAAAGTAAAACCTGTAAATTTGGCATCATATAGTATTATGTATGCAATCTGTATGAGATCTAATCAGTTTAAGACTCATCAAAGACCATCTTTTTTAGTCTTTCCCTTCCCTAAATATTTCAAATATTACATTTATTTCTGTTTTTCAAAACACAAGTGACATTCTCTTTCATTCATTAGCTCTCCCTGACTTCTATTTCTCCTTTCTGCAGACTGGTTATTTTCCAGCTCCCCTTCATGTCTTGGGAGAAACATTAAGTTTATGAAAATTCATTCTTATCTCCCTTGGTTAATCTGTCTTATATAAAAGTTACCCTCTGTCCCAGCTTCCCATATAACATCTGTCAGCAGGGCATTGGAGTGTAGTGTCTATAATTCCAGTCTCCACACTATTTATAGAAACACATTATGGCACCTTTTTCCCTCCCTCGGTGTATGACATGCATAGTGATATAAATGTCTTGGCTTCATGACAATGTTTAAGCTCCTCCTTAGCAGCAGCTAAGCTGAGGCTGCTTCTATCAGCACTTCCTCTTGCAGACTAAGTGATCAGCCAGCTGACTAAAGACTTTTGTACTAAACCAGCGATGTGATAAATGGCTTTCGCCTCAAAAAGACCTATTCATCTCATACACTTACTGGAATTTGAAGATCAGTTCATAAGCTGCAATTTCAGGGCTCATATTTTTAAAGAACATTAAACTAAATATAACTGTTCTTTTCAGAAAACTGATATGAAATTGGCCCCGGGGAAAAGATTTTCATTTTGACATGAAAGAATAAAGAATACATGGCAAACATAACTGTGCTCTCTGCTGGCAGTAACTTCCATTGCCAAGAAACATGGCATCTCCAGGTGATCTGTAACATCAGCCAGCCATGCAAAGGAAGTGCAATCTGAACCAGACAGAAAACGTCAGAGGCTCATCATGACACCAGAAAACTTATGAAAAATTAAATAGTTTTGTATCTAAATAAATATAAATTTTAAATCTTGTCCTAATTAATTCTCAGTTTTATTACTTTAAAGTAGCTATGTGATCCAGAGAAACTTGCCTCTACAGCACAAAGGGCTCTCTCCATAGAACAAGCCACTTGCAATACACAGCACTTGAACCTTGGCCTTATCTGAAGCAGGCACTGTTCCCCTGCGGCCTTAAGACAGAATAGTTATGCTTGCAGGGTGGTCAGATTTCACAAAAAAATTTTTCAGTACATCTGTACCTATCCATGATGAAAAGAGAACTAAGTATAAAGAAGAAAGAGAAGGCTCTCTCTCTTTATCCTCTTCAGTGTTTTGCTCTTCTAGTGTTTAACTCTTGCAGTGCGTTTTTTAATTATTCAAAAACAGTTTGTTGCATCAGACTTTATTTTGTGTTGGAAAGTCAGGAAGTCAATGACAGACAATGGGAAGTTGCAAAATTATTTGTTGGCAGCATAAAACCCCCAACTTTCACTTTGCAGAGCTGAAAAATACAGGCACAGTATGCTGACAAATGAGAGCTGGCAGGACATACGCTATTAAACCTGCCAGCTAGCAGAAACCTTTGGCCTAGCAATTAAGTTGCAGTATGACAAAAGCATAGATCAGATTGTTTGCACTTAACTTATAGAGAAGTTATCTGCCGTTTCAATTTCAGTATAAAAAAAAATTCTTCCTCTAACAAGAAATGATCAATGAAATGTAAATTTAAAAACTAACGAAACAAAATTTAAGAGAAAAATCAGTGGCTTCAGCCACTGTAAGAAGACTCCTGTCCCTCTCATAGAAGTTAACTGCAATTAGCTGCAGCTGACTCAATGCTATTCATTCAATAGCTGTTGATCTTGAAAAGTAATTTAATTAAATCTTTTTTTTATTGACTGTTCACTAACTACTTTGAAGTAACACACTGTGAATTCATTTATTTAATTGTAGTTATCATGAAACCACATGCAAAATAATATTAAAAAAAAAAAAAGAAATTCCTTACAGGAAAGTATTTTGATTTTTTTTTCCCCTCCTTGGACAGTGGATTCATTTGCATCCATCTGCATTATTTCATCCTTCCCACTGCAGTGTTATTTTAACATGATAATAATTCCTAACCAAATACAATGAAACTAAATGGTCTAGGGGCAGCAAGACTGGACTGTCCTGTAAGGGAGGGGGCACTAGGAGCAGGGGTTACCAGCCAGGCTGGTAGGGCAGGGGCATCGCCAACAAGGGCCCTCCACTCCGAGCAATAGTCTATCAGTATTTTTCAGCAGTATTTTTCTTCTGCTCAGTAATTTTCCCCTTCTAACCAGATCACCTTTATGGCTGCTTACATCAGAAGTCAACTCAGCAAGAGGGGATTGGGGCTGGGATCAGCAGGAACGTGGTTGGGCACGGGTTGTGCTGTGACATAGTTCCATGATGAGGGAAAAAGCCATAGATGAAGTGGAGTGAAGCAGGGCCTCCCCAGTGAATCTTTTTCCTGCTCTGTCTCACACAGCTGTCTGAGTCAAGGTTGTACCACCATGCTGCATCCCACCACTGGCCTTGAGTGCAGGGAGGTCAAGTCTAAGGAGGCAGGGAGCCCACTCCAGACCTGACTCTAAACCAACATTTATTTTTCAGCTTAGAACAACCATGGTCTGGTTTTCCATTAAAACAGTCATTAAATATCTGAGAAATCATTAAAAATCAAAGAATTGAGACAAACTGGGTTCACAAGAAGTCTCAGCTCAGAAACATTACTGGCAATTCAAGGAACTCAAACACAAATAGGCTCCTGGCTCCACATTAAACTGACTTTCAGGTTCAAATTGTGACAAAATAAGCAGTCTGAAACAAAACCTCCTACAATTTTAGGTACAAACAATACAGGACAGATTTTGTTGTTGTCCTATCTCTCATAAATGTATATTACCTACAATAAAATTTGACTTATTCATATATGAATACAAAAATTAAAACCCAATCAATTTTATATTAAATAATACCAAAAGTCTGCATTTCAGCACAGACTGAGAATCTCTGATTTTCTAGCTCCAAGTAATACTAGTAGCATTACAGGGAAAAATAATCTGGGAAGAAGTAGACCGAAGAGAAAATTGAAAGGAACGCCGTAAGAAGGGAGTTTGTAATTTAGCTACAGAAGCAATTACTCTACATGATGAATTTTAATGGGTCAAAACAGTCACATCAACTAACTTCTGGAGATTTTCACACTACAAAGGAGATGGGAAAAGTCACAGATGGCAATGCCTTGGGTAAGGAAGAACCTTCCGCTGTCAAAAGGGAAGAGGACATTTAAAGGCATAAAAATATAATAAATTTATATATGTAAATATATTGAGACATACAAAATGCATTTATATTTAGAATATAAAATATATTCAATAATCTAATAATATTCTATAAAAGAATAAAATGTTTTAATAAGGTCTATAATGGAGGAAACCAAAGTGCTTAGTATAACTAGGAGTTACCAAGAATAGAAAAAGAAATCAGAGCTAAAAGATTGAAGAATAGAAGTAGATGGTGGTTCTGAACAGTGCACTTTCCTTGGTGTCCCAATTAATAATGATTATGAAGTATTTTGTGTCCTACTACGTAATTATTATTCATTTAATCAAAGGAGAAATTTCATTTGTAAGGGAACTAGTTTTGCTAAATGGGGGACTTTTCAACTGGAGGATGTAAAGTAAGTCTCAATAGCGAAGCAGAGATTTCTTAAAGTTTCTCTAAGAAATACTGTGATTATTGTATACACACAGCTATGTTCTTTTAACTGTCTTTCCTAATTGAAGAGGCCACATATTGCACCTCTTCTGTACTGGACTTCTTATGATTCCTAAGTGTATGATCTACATTTTTGGACAAGAAATGCAATCGTTCTTTACAAATTAGGTTCTCAACACCATATACATAGAATTCCAGTCATCCAAAGTATTATTAATTATTTATTTTCTGTCAGCAAATTTTATTAACTTTCCCAGTCCTATTTTAGTATAAATCATTGGCAAAGAGTATTAAATAATAAATAAGACTACCGAGGAACTTCTTCCTGGTCACAAATAAACTGGTGGTCACCTTTCATCATTATCAACTGTATTTTTCCTTTTGAATGATTCCTTTTTCACTTCACAAATCTCTACCTTCTCTAGCTTTTCTAGTAAAGTGGCACTGTACCAAGGTCTTTATTGATGTCTAGGAAGATTAGATCAAGTGTATTTTCCTAATGTAAAAGATCAATTATCCTGTTCAAAAATTATCTGGTAAATTGGGCATGATCTATCTTTGTTAAATGCATGTTGTATTTCATTCAGTCTCATTTAACAGACTTATTTTTTGATCAAGTATATATTTCTGCTTTAACTAGGTTGAAACCGATCTTCATTTAATGTTTTTATGGTTTTATTCATTGGAGTAAGATCATATCATGTGAAGTCATACAAAATTAAAATTAAAAAAATAAAGACCAACTAAACTTGTACTGATAACTAGTTAGCAAAGAAACTCTTCATTACAAAGAACACTTTTTGTAATTTGAAGAAAAAGAAGGAAAAAAATGTCAGAAGCTATGGGGAAAAAGGTGACAATGTATCATGAAACTTGTCTACCATTTTGTTTTATCAGCAGTCTTTTCATTCTTTTAGGACAAGGATTTGACATAAATTGTTAGATTAGCCTGTTTTCCATATACCAAAATTATAGTCTGAGCTGAACTAACAAGGAAGAGATGGTATTAAAGGGGAAGACACTAAAGTCAAATATGCAATTTATCACTGAATACTTTCCTTTTATCTATATATATAAAAGGCAGACGATGGCCTGAATTTAAGAGAAATCACTTGGCTTCATCCTAGACTTCAATAATTGCATTCACTACTAATAGCCAAAACCAGTCATGTAATTCAGAGCAAAAGCTGCTGTTGTTCTGGATGTAGAGAGATCCCAAACTTGTGAAAGTTTCTCTGAAACTTCTGGATTTTTAATTGGAAACCTTATTTTAAAATAATAATAGTGGTACTTGTAAACTCTGCTTTGCCTGTTTGTTTTGTAAAAATCTTTAACATTATAGTAGAATGGATAGGCCGAACAGTGCCTGTCTGCTTTAGAATTTCATACCTAAAAACTGAATGCCATGTGAAATTATTGATAACTATATATATATATCTGTACCTGTAAATTCACAGAGTATTTTCAGGACCACAGAAAATTCAGCTTAAATAAATTCTTTCTTTCCTTAAAACTCTACTATATATAGATACAACAAAAAACCAGAGCTACTATGCCATTCATTTTAGTGTAATGGTTGAGATTTCAGAGGATGTTAGTTTTGCTTTTGCAAATATTTCCTGATTTACCATTTATCCATCTTCTGAATGCATCACAAGAATGGTGTAACTTGAATGATGTTGCATACACACAAGGAAGAAGGAAAGATGGCCATTCTACCAGTCCTTTGGAAGCTTCACTTTTCTAAAAAAAGTCACATATTTCACTTACTTTCAATTCAGATTTGTGAATCCAAAAGTATATTCTGGTACTGTATTTTTATATATTTATTATATTATTTATTCTGTATATGATTTATGTAAGTTAGAATGAGAATGATTTGCACTTGCATTGCTCTTAACTACTACAGAGAGAGATTTCATTTGGAATTATAAATCAAATTTGTTTCTCTGTAACCATTAGCATCCTAGGTTAAGTCTCAACTGTGAAACAGAGTGAAATTCTCCTAACCAGCTGGGGCAGTTCTCTAATTGGTTCAATGGGCTGTATGCACTTTCCACAGGTTCCAAAACAGCATCCAGTGTAAAACAATATCCAGGGTGAAAATAAGATAGATCTTAATCCTATGCAATAAAATTGTCTAAGCCAAAGTATTATATGAGTAAGAATATGCCAATTTACTCCAGGATGTAAATAAATTTATTTTGTAAGGAGTTTTTTTTTTAAGTTTCAGTTTACATATTCTAGCAGTCCTTCCTTGTTTCTCTTTTAATCTTGATTTAACCATGCAATTACTGAATTGGAAATTTCCAGTTCATTCTAGGTGACCTGCTGTCACCCAAAAGTTTACAAGCGGCTAAACTATTATCATGATTAAATTTCAGAACAACTCTAAAAGTGAAACACAATCAAAGAATAAGGAATACCAGAGAGCGCATTTAATTTGCTAATACATGCAGTACCATTTTTCACCAACAAAGCAACTAGCCTAGTTTGTGACTAAGGAAGGAGGTTGTCTGATTTGTTACTTTTATTATGATAGTAACATCTCATTCTACATACACTAAATTATGCATATTTTTATTTATTGATAGCATTTAGTTTGGTTTTCAAATATGACTAAAATCACTAGTTACATATTTGAAATAAGGCAATTGAGGTTTAGAAAAATAAAATTACTTCGTTAGGGTCTTGGGCAGTCAGACATCTGATCTAGGTTTACTGAACTTCATTATTAATCTGATGAACTTGAAGAAGATTATTTTGAAGGAATGTGTTACCCATTTCACTATATGGCTTCTAATAAGTAGGTTAAGCATTATTCTGAAAATAAGCTACTGAAAAGTAAATAAAGAATCTGCATCCAGGAGTGAAATAAAAAAAATACCATTGGGACTATTTTTAAATAAAGGATTTTTAAACCTTTGTGTTGCTAGGATATACTAGATTAATGACATTTTCTACATATTTATTACATAGGATTAATTTTACATGATCTCATTACTTGATCAGGACGGACAACTTTTTTATATGACCTTTTCTGGACAGTTGGTTAGTACTTTTGGAAATAAGTTACAACCATACTTAGCTGATGATTAATGTTGACGATGGCATTATAATTGTATTAGACATTCTTAATTGATTTCTCCCTTAAGATGATTGCGGCTCAATAACTGAGGAAATAGTCCTTTCTTTTTTCAGTGATTGAAAATAATAAATTTTCTATTTTAAAGGAAAGACTCTCCTGAATATTTCTGTAAGTACAGAACAGATATATTATATTGCTCAATATAATATAACTAACGTTAATTAAATATTTATTATTGAAATATATTTATAATATTAATCTGATAGTTCATCAAATCTGATCATATTCAGAGGATTTTTTTTTGTTGTTATGTATTTATCATTTTCTTTTCCTTTTTTTTGCACCTTGTTCCTGTTCTTTTAAGTCTGGCATTGATTTTCTTGGTTTATTTCCCATTTCTGGTTCCACCTTTATATATATTAACTGGTATATATTAGCAGTTTATGTTAACTGATGATGCTGTAAGACCTGGCACCTGAGAAGTTAAATTATCTTTCATCTGTAGGAATGTGAAAGCTTGAAGAATGCAATTTTCACCAGGATTTTTAAAAGTGTTGTAGTTCAGTTAATATCGTTAAGCAGATAATAACTCTCCCAGCTGTAGTGAGAGTTCAGCATAATGAAAAAGGCTTTTTTTTTTTTTTTTTTTCTATTTTTTCTAAAAGNTTTTTTTTTTTTTTCCTAGTTTGTCTCAAAGCTGCAGTCAGCCAGAGGTTACAGAGGAAGGACTTTTCAAATTCAGCAAATAAGAATCAAAACTTCTTGGAGGAAGGTAATGTATTGTAGCTTTCTGGTTACAGACAGCTCATCTGGTAAGCAAGCTCAAATCTCTTGAACTAAGGATCATTTAAGACTTACATCCCAGGTGAAACCATTACCCACTAGGCTACTACTATAAGGTATAGGAAACTATTGCCACTTTTACCTCATAAAAATAATAATAGTAATAATATGGACCATCAGGGCAACCAACGACTATGCAGAGTAGGCAATCCTAGCACCTGAGAGAAATGTGCAGAAGATCCCATAGCCCAGCAACCAGCACTGTGTGGCTGACACTACTATGCTAACCCACCCACCCTTATTCCCATGCTGTGTCGTCCCTCCTGTGGTGAAAAGGGGTCATTTAATTCGCTAGTGAATTCTGTTCTCAGCAGTGGTAAACCAATTACTAAGACCATAGATACGTGTAATATGGTTTCTGATGGGTATTAGGGACTGGGACTTGAGACTGCAGCAGGACCTTGCCCTCAAGAAGGGATTGGTGCAGCAAGGGATGCCCTTGTTGCAGGCAGTGTTCAAGTTTGCTGGTAAACCCCAAATCCCAAAGTGTGAGTGTGTAGGGATGAAAAGTACAGAAACTGGAGGAAGAAAAGGGTGATCTGGTAAGCAAAGTTAAGTCCTCTGAGCTGGGAACCAGAGGTCTAGGGTGGGGACGTACAGTCCTCCTTCTCCTCCAATAGAGATGAGGAGAGCTTGTTCTGTGCCCAGGGATAGGCAGCCCCACCACAGTAATTAGAGAAAAACAAGGGGAGGAGAAGGCAGATGGGTCCACCCCAGGAGCTGGCCAAGGCATATGGCTGAAGGAGTGGGATGAGGGAGTCTAGCTGCGTTTGTGGAGCCTGAGTGGCTGCAATGACACCTCAACCCTTGCTCCTACCCCCTGCTGGTGCTGCTCAACTTGCGAGAGAGCACAAACTGTAAAGAGGGGAAGGAGTGATCATGTGGTTGCTGAAATGCTGGGAGGGAAGAGCTGCAGGGGTAGAATTGTCACTGGGGCATGGTTTCAAGGAGCAACCAGTTGTAACAAACCAGTTTCCATTACAGTGGCAAGCATAGTTAGCAGTAAGTTAGCATAATAAGTTAGTAGTAAGTTAGCATAAATAACCTGCCAGTCACTGTGATAGCTGGAAATGTGTCAGTCACTGCAAAAATAATGAATTCCCAAGAACCTCACGGACAGGCAGATTGTGAGTACCAGCATATATGAGTACCAGTACTCTGTGACTGAACTGATTTGGTATCCAAGTTCATATTGTCTCCCCAGTGTCAAACTGATCTTAAAAGATGACGGTTCAATACAAAAGCCTAGGAAGTAGAAAACCCCTCATCATGAATGGGATTTGAACCACACCTTCAATAATCCATGTAACATAGATATTAGGACATAAAGAGACAAGGAAGATAGACAGCAGGGTATCATGTGACTACAATCTGATGAAAGGAACTCATGTAAAGGCAATCCTGAATCTTAGTTTCTCACTCCAGTGTTCTTCATTCATTTATAGATGCCAGTGATCCCAACAGAGAAAATGCATACCTCCCCTAGAAGCTAGGAAACTGAAGAAATGGAAAATAATAGAATCATAATTTTTTCTCTACTCTTCTAGTTAAAGTACTCCTCTCGGATGTGAGAAGTGAAGGATCAAACCTGTAAGCTGAGCCTCAGGTCTTGTCTTGAACTTCTAAGGTGAATGATTCAGAGATGCAATTTCTATATGTAAAAGAAGCTGCTTCCTCTTTTTTTCCATCATAAAACATGGAAGCTGAAATAAAAGTAGGAGGCAAACCCACCGTGTGTCATAATTTTAAAACACGTACCAGTGCTTTTTGTTTTTCTTACCTATTCCCTGGATACTCCTGAAAGGAGCGTTGAATCATACTAGAGTCTCAGTTCCTGACGTAGACTATCTGAATTGAGGTCTAAGCTCCCAAGTATTCCCAAAGAAAATCACCTCTGAATAATTTCAGAAAGTTCACCTTGTCAAAAACAAAATTTGATTCTAGTAACTTAAAAGAGACAGGAAATAATCATAAAATCACAAGATGATTCATGCTGGAAGAGCCCTGGGGAGGTTTTTCTCCAACCTCCTGCTCCAAGCAGATAAGGTTGGCCAGGGCTTGATAAAGTCAGGTCTCGAAAACCTCCAAGGATGGAGTCTGCACTATCTCTCCAGGCAACCTGCTTCCTTGCTTGACTATTGTCATGGCATAAGGGTTTCTCCTTATAACTGTTCTGAACCTCTCTTGTTTCAATTTATGCTCATTGTCACTAGTCTTGCTACCATGTGCCACTGTGAAGATCCTGGCTCTGTCTTCTTGGTGACCTCTTTGTAGGCACCAGTGCTGCTCCAGCACATCATCTGGTCCCCCTATTAAGTGTCATCAGCAACTTTATGCATAAGCCCTCTATTCACTCCTCTGACTCATTGATAAAGATGCTGAAAAGAGCAGTTCCCAGGACAGACCACTAGCGCCTTCTGAGCTTCCTCCCCTGGGATCCCAGTTCTTCGAATAAGCTGAAGTCCACTTGCTTGAAGTCTGGGATCAGTAAATTTCTTCCTACCTTCACTGAAGATAATCAGTCCTATCTCAGAATTAAAGGTGACTCAGTTTAATTGGTTTAAGTTGGTTTAAGTAAACAGTTGGTTTAAGTAAGATACTACACGTGAGATCCACAAAGAAATTTAGGCAATCCTCCCTAAATCTTCAGGTGTTTAAACAGTCTCCCAGGGTCTTGTTTCATGTTATCCAGTGTCTCTCCCTCATTATCATGAAATGCGTAAGTCATTGTAAAGAATAATCATAAAACAACTTGAAACATGAGAACATAAATCACTGTAAGAACCTCTAGCTATTTTACTCCCAAAGCTTCCTATAGCCTGTCATTCCCAACTTCTAAGTGAGCATAGCCTATGAAACTTGCTGAAGCCTGGAGTTTTCTCAGCCTTCATACTACATTAAGTTTGAATTCAGAAACAGTCCCAGAACATTCTTTGAGATATATATTCTGGTTATCATTACCTCAAAAGTATTTAAAAACTATCTTTGGAACTTGATTCCCAAAGAAAGTCATTGACTTTGATGGGTTTTGGATCAGGACCTAAGTGAAGAGTCATCTAAATTCAATTCAGCCTTACAAAGAGTTTCAGTGAAATAACATCATAGCAGAAAGATAGGGAGAGTGAGAGTCTTTCACTAGTTATTTGAAGAATCAGAACACATCCAATGGGAATTAAACCACCAGCTCACGAGAACAGTCTTAGCAGAAAAAAAAAAAGTTTTTGTTCCCTTAATAAGTACCAAAAAGTTGTGGGGATTTTTTCTGAATTATAATTAGAAAGTATAAATATGTTTTTTGCATATGGATTTGACATATATAATTGTCAGTATACATTTTAATGTTTCAAATAAAAGTGAATAGGTAAAAATGCATAATTCATAAGCAAGATGCTGTGCCTGTCCCTGTGGAGACTTAAGTGAATCCTGTGGTTGACTAGTCATAAATATGACTGACACATAACTTCATATTTTTTCTGATGTTCCAGACGATGCCATTGAAAATGTAGGATATTTTAAAGTGTTTTTTCCCAGTTTACCACATATTAGACACTTGTGTTCCTCTAAAATAACAATAAAAACAAAATCATACAACTCTTGGAAAACTATTAAAAATAAGTGTTATCTCTGAAGTTTAGAAAATTTAAGAGTGAAATTGTTTTCTTAAAAGAAGTTGACCTTTAAATATGATAATTTTTCAGTTAGTTGCTGTGTAAAATACTAAAGCCAGTGTGTTAAGAAAGGCAGCTTAACTAAGAAAGTTTCTACTACTTAATATTATAAAAAATAAATGGATAATTTAAAGTTTTTTCTTCAGTGATACCTTCTCCTCACGTAAGATATGAATGTCTAGAGATAAGATTGTGTCAGCATTCATATTAGAGTCAACTTATTATAAAGAAATTCCACAGAGACTTAGAATACTAACAGGAAACTGCTTATTTACAGGATAATGGCATACAGACTTACTCAAAGTATCTATTAGTAGGAAAATTAGTTAAAAATATTTAACTAATTTTTAGATTTAGTTAATGTATTGCAGTGGAAGTACAGAGTAAGTTTCTTTTTAGAAACTGAATGACTGCAGATAGTTGTTCTTTTTTAAGAAATTAGGATAATTTTGGTTTTTTGTTTTCTTCTTTTTTTTTTTTTTTTTTTTAATTTCAGCTACTATGCACAAGATTTGCTTTTTAGGTATTCATATATTCATTTTTATTACAGAAAGTTCTCACTTCTGAGGTGGAAGATGTTGTGCTGTCTATGCCCGGTGAACAGCTTTTCAGCCACATCACAGCTCCCCTGCCATGCCTAGCTGGTGGTAAAGCTGGCCTCTGCCTACCCAAGGCTCAGAAAGCAGTCTGAGTCATCCAGCTGCACCACAAAAATCATCTCAATGGACAGGGTTTCCTGGGAGGTGTTTATTAGCCTGAGCTTGGAGGAGCATGTAGTAGGCAGCAATGTCAGCTGGCAGAGATGTGACTGAGGCATAACTTTCTAGGTGTCTTTCAGCAGCACCTGGAAACAGCAGGCAGTTTACTTGATATTTAAGTAACAGTTGGTGTAAAGGGTGTTGAAGAGGCTGGGATCTTGACTTTTCATCTCATCCTCATGGTGGTGGAGGAAGCATGGTATGTCCTCCACCAGCTGCTCCCTCATGCATGTGAACTGTAGTTGTACATGGAGGCAGGAGCTGTTGTTCAGCATCTCCTCCGCAGTGCCCAGCTCCAAGCAGAAGGCATGCACAGCAGGGAAGCTGCAGGAGAACTAAAAGGCTGTAAAGGATATTGTTCTCTCAGGCACTCTAACCTTCATGGACACAGCCCATCTCAATGGCTGGCTGCAGCAGTGGCTTAAAGTTACTCCCAGAAAATCTTTGGCAGGGACTAAGCAGCTTGTCAACCAGACCCGCTACCAACTTGCATGTGTCAGCCATGTACAGCACTGGCCACTGGATATGATCGGCCAAAAATGTGCACAGATCACATGTGTCACCAGAGCTATCCTCTTCTTCTTCCACCTCCTCCTCTTGACTTCCATGTCTGCCCTGCTTGCCTTCTGGTTTATAACACCTTTTTCTGGTTCTCCAGCAGAGCCACAGGGGTAGGACCAGGGCTTCTGCCCCAAGAGGAGAGGCCCAGAACTACAATTGCTGGAAGGCAGCAAGAAGCAGGGCTTTCTCAGCCACCCTATTCTGCTCCTGCGTCTGCTGTATACCCTGCAGCAGCTAAGTCATCTTCCAGCTCAGTTGCTCTGCGCACTGCTGCATGAGCCTGTGTGGTCACATCCAGCTCATCACCCAGCTGCAGTGAGTTCTGGACAATGCCCAGCACAGCTAGGGTGAGGATGATGATGACAGCTACAGTCTGCAGGAGATGGAAGAGAAGGGGTCTCAGTGTGACTGGGCAGCAGGGATCTGGCCACAGGGCGAGTAGGGGTGGGAGCCGCAGGAACCTGAGGGCAGATAAAAGACGGGGCAAGGGAACTGGATGTCACTGTACCCTGTCCAAGATGCTTCCCTGACTGGCCGGACCCGCACTCCAGGGTGAGAACCCTTCCAGGAGCTGGCGTTTTTGCCCTGGCCCTTGTCCAGCTCAGCCTCCCTGCCACATATGCACTTGCACTCGTCATTGGCCCAGGCTGCACTGTGGCACCACTGCCTGCTGGTGCCCCTGGTGACAGCCCCATCGTGATCCGTCCCCTGTGCTTTAACAGGAGCCAGCGCCCCATTACAGATCTCCTCTCATGTCTCCTTCCTTTCTTCTCCATTAACTTTCCTTCTCCCTTTCTCTTTTTTTTCTTCCCCTCTTTTATGCTCCCTTTTCTTTTCTTCTCCCATTTCATTTCTTCCCTGTTTCAGGGCCTTGTTGACAGAGTCCCTTGGGAGGCAGTCCTGAAGGGTAAAGGAATCCAGGAAGGCCAGACTTTCTTCAAGAAGGAAGTCTTTAAGGTGCAGGAGCAGGCTGTACCCAGGTTGCTGAAAGATGAGCCAGTGGGGCTGAACAGAGAGCTTTGGCTGTTACTCAAGAAAAAAAGGAGAGTTTATGACCTTTGGAAGAAGGGACAGGCAACTCAGGAGGACTACAAGGAGATCATGAGGTTATGCAGGGAGAAAATTAGAAGGGACAAAGCTCCACTAGAACATAATTTGGCTACTGCTGTAAAAGACAAAAAATGTTTAACTAAATACATAAACAATGAAAAGAGAGCTAAGGAGAATCTCCATCCTTTTTCGGATGTGGGGGGCAACAGAGTGATAAAGAATGAGGAAAAGGCTGACACACTTAATGCCTTCTTTACCTCAGTCTTTAATAGCAAGAGAAGCTGTTCTTGGGGTACCCAACCCCTTGAGCTGGAAGGCAGGGTCAGGGAGAGGAACAAAGCATGCATAATCCAAGGAGAGGTGGTCAGCAACCTGATACACCACTTAGACATACACAAGTTGATGGGGCCAGATGGGATCTACCCAAGAGTATTGAGGAAGCTGGCACAAGTGCTCACAAAGCCACTATCCATAATTTATCAGCAGTCCTCGCTAACCAGGGAGGTCCCCGTTAACTGGAGGTTAGCAAGTGTTAGCCTGTCTACAAGAAGGGCTGGAAAGAGGATCTGAGGAACCACAGGCCTGTCAGTCTCCCTGTCAGTGCCAGGGAAAGTTATGGAGCAGACCATCTTCCATGCCATCACGCAGCACTGCTAGGAGTTCTACCCAGACTGTATTTCTACAAAAACTATTCAGATTTTAAATTTAAATACCAGAATTCTATTTTGAATTCCAATAATTACCAGAATTAGTGTTAATTTGGCCTCGAGGAGAGATTTATTCCAACTCTAAACTTCTCCCCACAGGCCACCATGTCTTAGTTTCCTAATGTCTCCAAGGGAAACTATGTTATTTCCTTTCTTATGAGAAAAGGATAACCTTAAAGACAGTGATATACCATCATAATGGACACTGAAGAAATATCTGTGAAGAACTTCTGGCAGGCTGACATGAAAATTTTCTAACCCTCTGCAAAGAGAAGGACAGGAACACTCAGCAACCATTCATTAGAACTTTCTTCCTATCAGTAATCATGTATTAGTCCTTTTTTAATGGCAGAGGAAAGCAGTTTCTCATTGCTACATTTAATCAAGGAAAAAGGTGAAGCAAAGTTCACAGAATAAAACAGATGCGTAAAGAAAAGATAATGTGAATAAGAAAAAGAAATAATATGGTACAATTTGAGATCCTGATAAGATTAGGACTGCAGTACTCACTCACTTCAGTTTCATATATTTCCCTTGCATATAGTTTTTGAAAATGAGTCTAGTGGCAGTATTACAAAGGTTTTCTATATTACAACTGGACAAATTAGTCTCTGAGAATGAAGTTAACCATTCAGTGTAAGCCCATTCTTAATTGCTGAGCACTGTAAGCATTGATTTTTCTAAATGCATATTTGGGTTTGCTTTTTTGTTAGTCACCAGAGTCATATTGTATAATTTCTCTCCCTTTCGAGGTTGACCATCAGTCAGCAATGTGCCCTTGTGGCCAAGAAGGCCAATGGCATCCTGGGGTGTGCTGAAAAGAGTGTGGCCAGCAGGTCGAGGGAGGTCATCCTCACTCTCTACTCTGCCCTGGTGAGGCCACAACTGGAGTACTGTGTCCAGTTCTGGGCCCCCCAGTTCAAGAAGGACAGGCGAGTACTGCAAAGAGTCCAGAGGAGGGCTACAAAGATGATCAAGGGACTGGAGCAGCTCTCTTATGAGGAAAGGCTGAGAGACTTTTTAGTCTCTCTGAGAGTCTTTTTAGCCTGGAGAAGAGAAGATTGAGGGGGATCTCGTCAATGCTAACAAATATTTAAAAGGTGTGTGTCAAGAGGATGGGGTCAGGCTCTTCTCAGTGGTGCCTGGAGACAGGACTAGGGGCAATGGGCAAAACCAGGAAATTCCATCTGAACATGTGGAAAACTTCCTTACTTTGATGAACCCTTATCATAGGACAGAGCACCGGAACAAGCTGCCCAGAGAGGTTGTGGAGTCTCCTTCTCTGGAGATATTCAAAACCCACCTGGATGCATTCCTGTCCAACCTGCTCTAGGTGAACCTACTTGGCAGGGGGGTTGGACTAGATCATCTCCAGATATCCCTTCCATCCCCTCTCATTCTATGATTCTATGATTCTATGATTCCATGACAGCTTATCTGGCTCCTCTTCCATACTTTTCCTGAAGATGCCACGTATTAGAATCTGCATGCAAATAAAACTTTTATGCCTTTCATGGTTTAATTTTTGTCTATTTTTTTTTCATAATTCCTCTTGGGAGGACATTTGCTTGCATAATTAGATAGCTTTTGTAAAACCATAATATATATAGATACATGTGTTTGTATATAAGATATCTTTAATATAAGATATGCTTTTTGAAATTTAGCTTTGTTGGCGAAATAAAAAGGCAACATAAAATCAAGTCTTAGGAAGCAAATCTACCTGGATTATTCCATTTTCTCTTTACAACATAACTGAGATACTTTGTTCACTCTTTGTGCCACAGAGATATACTGAATATTCATTAGAATATGATATATGCAAGTACATTTAGAGTATTTCACCCCCTGGAGACAGTATCTAGTTTAGAAACCTCTAGCACGTTTTAGCAATTCCTCTCAAATTTACATTTTGTATTTATTGAGAGCCTCAACTATTAATGCATACCACAACTGTTTATTGTAGTCACTAGCTTTTCATAATTTCGCTCCAAGTGTGAAATAAAAGAGCTAAAATTAATATAATTTACAACAATATGCCCCTTAAACAAGTAACTGTAAGTTTTTTGTTCTGACAGCACACTGCTATAACGGACTATATTGCTCAAAAGAATCACTAATTTATTTTTGTGCATAGTATATAAATCAATACGACATTCCTATTAGTTACTAAATTCCAAATGTCAAACAAATCTGTTTTGATAAATTCTTAAATATTTTTTTTAAAAATACTGACTAAGTGACAGGCTTATAGATGGTGAACAAAAAAGAGATGTTTACTGTGTTTTTTTGCATAGGGGGAAGAATAATGTATTTGCTGTCACTGCACACCAGCATTAGCTCCATAAAGAAACAAATGGTTTGTCCATGTCTGAAATCACCTCATTTGTTTTGTAAATATTCATTTTCAACTGAATATATTAAAAAATGGTAAGTGATAAATTGAAGAAAGTAATATGAAAGTGAGGAAAAGTAACAAAGTTAAGGCTGACATCTCTTTGCTACAGTCTGTTAATGAGCTGGATAAACTGAGAGACAATATCTGTTAGTAAGGCAGAGGATAATATTAAAATATATAGATTTGAGCATATATTTATTTTTTTCTGCCTTGCAAAAAAGCATGCATATCAGACACTGCTAGTGAACTTCTCCCTGTCCTCATTCAGACATAGGCCAAACTCCATTCTAAATGAGTAGGAACAATACCTGAACAATACCTGTGTAGTGGCTGCAGGCCTTGGAATTTTCGGCATTACAAATAAAAACAGTTGCAGAATCATAGAATATCTGAAGTCTGAAGGGACCCATAAGGATCATTGAGTCCAACTCCGTGCTCCTCGCAGGACTACCTAAAACCAAACTATATGACTGAGGGCATCATCCAGGCTCTTCTTGAACTCTGACAGGCTTAGTGCAATGGCCACTTCCCTGGGGAGCCTGCCCCAGTGACCAAACACTTTCTCAGTGAACAACCTTTCCCTAATGCCCAATTTGGTTCTTCCCCTGAAGCAGCTTCATTTCATTTCCTCGTGTCCTGTTGCTAGTCACCAGAGAGATGAGATCAGCACCTCCTCCCTTGCTGTCCCCCTTGAGGAATTTATCTACTGCAATGAGGTCACTCCTCAGCCGCCTTCTCCAAGCTGAACAAACCAAGTGACCTCTGCCACTCCTCCCAAGTCTTGCTCACTAGACCTTTCACCATCTTGTTCATCTTTCTCTGATGTCCTTATATTGAAGCACCCAAAACTGCACACACTACTTGATGTGGGGGCCACACCAGTGCAGCATAAAGTGTGACGATCACTTCCCTCGACTGGCTAACTATGCTGTGCTTGACAGAGTAGGTCTTTTTGGCTACCAGGCCACACTGTAGATTCATATTCAACTTGCCACCTACCCAAACCCCTAGATCTCTTTCCATGGAGTTGCTCTACAGTCTCTTATCCCCCAGTTTGTATGTATAAACAGGATTATCCCATCCCAGGTGAAGCCTGGCACTTGCTCTTGTTAAATGTCATACTGCCCATCTCTCTAGTCTATCCAGATCTCTCTGTAAGGTCTCTCAACCCTTGAGGGAGTCCACAGCTTCTCTTAATTTAGTATCACTGGCAAACTCACTTAATGTATGTTCAATTCCTGCATCCAGATAGTTTATAAAAACATTAAAGAGCACTGGCCCTAAAATTGTGCCTTGGGGAAACTCCAGTGGTGACTGGCTGCCAGCCTGATGTAACCCCATTTACTAACACTCTTTGAGCCCAACCTCAGTCAAGTTAGTGCTGGCTATGACCAATGACTGCATTGTCTCTCAAATGTTTTTCAGTAACTCACAGAATAACCTTCTCCCTATTTTTACCAGGCAGTGAAGTGAGACTGACAGGCTTGTACTTACCAGGGTCTTCGTTCTTACAGTTCTTGAAAATTGGGACAACTTTTGCCAGCTTCCAGTCAACTGGGACCTGTCCAAGCTCCCAAGACCTTTGAAAAATAATGAAGACAAGTCCTGCGATGACATCAGCCAGCTCTTCCAGCACTCTCGGATAAATCCCATCAGGCCTCATAGATTTATGTGCATGCAGCTGGAGCAGCAAGTCTCAAACAGGTTGAGGGTCAGCTGTGAGTTTATCTTCCCCTCCAGTTATGGTCTTCCAACACAGGGCTCCAGAGGAGTTGTATCTAAGAATTGTGTTCTATATTAACAAGCTATTAATTAGCTTCATGTTTAATACATACAATAAGAATTTTTTTTTGTTTGTTATGTTTCATGTTTTTCTGAATGTTAGACAATGTCAGTAGAGGAATATGGTACTTTGGAATTGGAACCACAGTGTTTAAAAACAATGTCACCTGTATTATTATCCCCCTGGGGAAGTCCTCCCATTATTGCTATTTTTGAAAAAAAAAAAAAGAAAAATTGTGCTCACTAGTAGACTAAATGAATAAATCCTGCACAAATCACTATGAAAAGTCAACAATGGTGGTTTGTGTTTACCAGCTTGTGGTGGGTTAGCCTTGATGAAAAGCTTAGTTCCCACTCAGCTGCCCGCTCACTCCCATCCCTCAGCAGGATGGGGGTAGAAAACAGGAAGAACTGGAATGGCAAAGCACATGGGTTGAGATAAAGACAAAGAGATTGCCTACTAGTTACCATCTTGGGAAAAACAAACTCAACTTGTGCAAAACTAACTTAATTTGTTGCCCATTACACATCAATGGGAATTAAAAGACAAGCACTAAAGCAACACATTTCCTCCCCTCTTTCCTTTCCCAGATTTGGCTTCACTCCTTCACTCCCGACTCCTGTCCCCCCACCCTTGTTATCACAGCAGGTCACCCTCAGTCTCTTCAGTGAGGCAATGAGTGACACAAAAGCAAGCGGTGGGACGGGCAGCAGACAGCATAGGTTTATCCATGCCCCTTCTTTCCTCTTGCACCTTTCCACTGGTCCAGCATCTGGTCCACCACAGGCTGACGGGATTTCTGCTCCAGCTACATGGAGAACCTCCTCCTCTTCCTTTTCTGACCTTGGTGTTCCCTCTGCTGTTTTTCACATTTTCCTACTCCTCCTTTCTCTCTCTCCACTGCACTTTCTTAAACTTGTTTTCGCCGAAATGCCGCCATCTTGGCCGCGGGGCCCAGCCATGCCCTGGGGTGGGTCGGTCGGAGCCGGCTGGAACTGGCTGTGTCTGGCTCAGGGCAGCCCCGGCCTCCCCTCACAGAGGCCGCCCAGCAGCCCCCCCGCTGCCGGCACTTGGGTGCCTGTAACTCCACTGTAGGAGCTGCAGGAGAGGAACATGCTCAATATAAATCCTAATCGCTAAAGCTGTAGAACAGTGTGCTTTATATGTGCCAGCTGGGCCTGTTCATCTGCATTTGCTGCCTGCACTGTGGCATAGAGGCACCAAAACCAAGAGTGGGCTGTTCCTTTTCCTAACAGCCAGGATACCTGCTGAAAGAAGGGAACTATGTGGACCTGCAAACTGGAGCTGTTGTAGCTGTTATTTTATAAGACAAAAAGTAATAATTTTGAAAAGACTGAGCTCTGCTGTGGTGTGTTCCCACTTTTGGAGAAAGATATTAAGGGTGGAGATGCCCAATGTGTGGCCTTTAGTCGGGTGTATGAGTTTAAGTGTCCAGGATGTCCTATTACTACTTCTTGATTACTCTTCAAATGCTTGACAGTTGCCTTTCTTTTTTAGGAAGACTGCAAGAGAAACCCAGACAACATTTCTGGTAACTGCTCTGATAATCATCTACTCATGTCAGATGTCTAAAGCAGGAGAGGTGTTGCCTCGAAGTTGCTAAAGGCAACTCAGGCAGGAAAAGAGGGCAGATAAATTGAATATTAGCATGATGCTTAAATTCTAGCAGTTAGCAAATGAAATGTCTTAGTACATCTAAAAGCTTGTCCCTAGTTTTAATTCTACAGTGAATTATAAACCTCAAAAGCCTACCTGGTGTGTTCAAACAAACTTATGAATGTTTTATTCTATGTGTTTGTGGTTTTCATTTTTCCACGTCAGCTTTTATTTCTTTCCAAGAGACTTGTCTTGCTTTGTTGTGATGGCTGATTGTTGGAGCAATGCAATGCCCTGATTTCATTTCTTTTCTTCCTTTCCTTTCCTTTCCTTTCCTTTCCTTTCCTTTCCTTTCCTTTCCTTTCCTTTCCTTTCCTTTCCTTTCCTTTCCTTTCCTTTCCTTTCCTTNCACCCCCCACCCCCATTCAGGAGCTTAGCAGAATTGTACATTGTACTTACTATTGTCCACACAATGCTTCATACCTTCCTTGTGATCTCATTGGTGGCTTTCCTAAGTGGTCAATAAAACATTCTTTCTGGACAACATGCAGCAAAACCTGGCATATGTTCAGACCTCAAGGGAAGACTATATCTAATGGGTCAATAAATCCAAGCCTCTTTTCAAGACAAAGGCTCCCTTCTCCCATTCCTTGTTCTTTGTCCTGCCTTCCATGATTGGAAACTTTGTATTTCCACGTGACTGACATGGTTTACAGGAGGATTCAGTCCCTCCAGTTCACTGCTGTGTGTCCAGCAGGTAGATGTAAATACAGCCTGGGAGGCTACACAATTATTTTACAGCACAGTAGTAAAGAAATGCAAGACACCTGCATGCAACTCTAGTCTATATAACAGATATTTATGGATGTAGAATCTCATTCTACTAGATCAGAATCTGATGACACACCTCTGTTTTTTCCTACCATATACTCCCATGCAGATGTTATAGGAGATAAAGAAAACGTTTCAGAGACATGATGGATAATTTTTTAGTGCAGTTTTCTATTAAAGTCTGAATAAAAATATCATTATATAGTAAATGCCTACTATTTCCTAATATTGATTGAGAAAATCTGTGTTCATTAATAAAGGTTTGCCCTAGCATGGAATGTGTGAACACTGCAGACTAAAAATTTTGAGGCAAATTTTAGCTGAATCTTTTGCACTGTGCAAGGGACAGACATGAATTTTCCGATGAGATCTCATGAAATTGAGTCCTCACCAGTAGGGCTGAAAACGTATTTTAGAAGAGCTTGCTCTTATATTGTGGATTGTAAATAATCTGTTCTACTCAAGACTAAACTAGTAATGACTAATCTGTAGGACTCCAAGCTTTTCTTGTGGGATGATACATATTTGTAAAATACACTGAGGCTTTTATTTAGCTACCACCAGTGCAGGATGTTTTATTTCTTTATACAATTACCATTATGAACAATCTGAAAAATATTGTTGGGGAGGCAATTTGTCAGTGGTGGTGACTTTAGCTCAGAGTATCAGTAATATATGTAAAAATTCACAGCATGTGAGTCTTTGTGTGACTACTGTTCAAAGACTCATGACATTTGGGATAAGGAAGAGTTCTTTTTTTTTTTTGGGGGGGGGCGGGGAGTGGTGATGTATTTAATCAACAGCAAAAATATAGACTACCTAATACCATGAACTGATATAAACCACCGTGATCGAAATGGAAAAAATTAGTATAGGCATCTAACAGATCTATGATTAAGAAAATATAAATTAAGAATATAAATAAATATAAATATAAATGTAAATGCAAATGTAGTGTAAATATAAATGTAAATATAAAATATAAATTAAGAAAATATAAAAATAAATTGTAACTGACTAAATTCAGATTTAAATGAAAAAATATTGATTTATGTATTTTACCAGTTTTGTTTGATCATGTTAATACTTTCATTGAAAGCACTTTGACCCAGTGATAAAGTGAGCCATTTTCCATGGAAACAAAGCCTAACATAATCATATTGTAACTGTATCCAAGTTCAATTCTGTATGACTAAAATTCTTCTTCTGTAAATGTAACTCTGGTCATTTTATATAGTCTCCTTATTGAATGAAATATAGGATTTATACCTACTTTGTCATTCACTTTTTACTTAAATTCTCACTGAGGTCTAAATATTTGCATTTAGGAGACTGAGCCAGATCAGCCTTATCTGAGGATGTAGAAATTGCTGAGGATGTATGTCATGAAACAATAATTATCTCTTGTAAGATATTCAGCCTTAATCTTTGGAGTAGGAAGATAGCCATGATAACATTAAAAAAAAAAAAATAGGCTAACCTGCATTTTCATTGTTGAATTGAAATAAATGGTAGTGTATATTTTAAATGTTTAATTTAAATAAAATAAGTTAGAATTTAACTGTTACATTGCTCTTGTTGCTGTCCTTTCATACGACTTGCTGACTTTTTCCTGATAGTGATGAAGAGCTATTCAGGAGTGAACACCATTCTTACATTCACAAATCTCCTCCTAAAAATGCTACATTCGCTTCCAACAATTTAGATTTTTGTGATTTTCGATGAATCGAGCAGAGGAAGAACATGATCATTTATGGACATTGGAAGGCTAAATAAGTGAGTTTGAAATTCCTTGAGGGTGCCACAGTTAGACCGCGATGGGAAAGAAAATGCAAACACTTAGGGGTCGATTGTGTATCAGCACAGTTTAGCTTCTGAATTGCAGGTGGATCTGCTGGCTTGGTCCTGAGGGTGCTTCTAGGGTAATACATGCTCCTGTTCACATAGTCTCAAACCCAGTTTTTTGGCATGCTTTGCTTGTTCAGTATAAAGATTTAAATGTTGTGTTTCACCTCTAATCATAATGGTATATGTGGATGTAATTTATATTCCCACCTAGGAAACCGTCTAAAGATTATTCCAATATCTGTATCCCAAACATGTGTATGTGTGTATATGACTGTACACATATCTGTATGATACCTAATTGTTTCCAGGGTACCTGTCACAGTAGGGAAGAGGTAACTGCCATCAAATTGCACTAGAAATAATATGCTTAAAAAAATCTATAGTATGAAGGTGTTGTTTCTTTAAAAGTTTGTATTCATAATAAAAGCTACACAATGTTAAATTACAAGGTCAGTTGAAAGCTCTAAAAGGAGTTTATCTTCACCATTTTGATCACTAAGTTTAGAATTCAGAATTATGCTAGTGTGGTTTGTACAGGTTTAATTAACTACAAGGCAAGGTTACTGTAAAGGTTAATTAAGATCTACCTCCTGTGACTGTAAGGAAACACTTTATGGTAAGTACTTCAAGAGATATTGTTTCCTATAAGAGCTATCAAGTGTTTTATATTTAATAGTTTGACATTAAAAGAAAAAAAAAGTTTTTTTTCTGATTTACTTGAAAGCCTGATAATCATAAATATTACTTTGTCATTTACCAGCAACACATGAAAGATAAAAACAAATTATTTGTAATTTTTTAGCTGGAACTTTCTAGATTTATTTCAAGGCATTTGCCCTGTGTCAGCTAGGCATTGGCTGATCCTTTGAATGATTTTTATAGTGATTAAAGTGGGCTGGCGAGACAAGACTAAAATAGATTCCTTGGCACTCCACCAGCAGGCAACAAGAGTGTATGTCAAATATACAGCTTTTCATCTTTGAGCAAATTCATCCTCAAAGGTGACTTCTTTCACAAAGAAAACAATAATTAATCAGATAACTATGTTGCTGGCTAACCTTCTGAATTGGCTGGAAAAATATATTTCATTTAAAAATTATTTTCCTCAGTATGATAGAAAGGAATTAGTCAGAAAAAATGGTTTGCTGTACATACTAGTGACTGCATATGACATCTAAACTCTGAACCACCTGAAAACATCCACTTAGGATAATCAACACAATATTAGCTTCTGAAATTTTTACGTATTTTTTTAATAATATCCATTCTGTGGAAAGATGATGGTGCAAAATAAGGAGTTGATGATATATTACTTCAAAGTTCGATTTGTGTTTTGAAAACACTTTAAAATCATCAGGGTATGGATCCATGCCATATTACTTAGCACTTGTACAGAATATAGATTTGTAGATAAGTTGTCTAGTTTATTTTTACAATCAGTACCATAAAGTTAGCACTTAGACAGTGTGATTCATTTGATTTAGAAATACAACTTAGGATGAGATGACTTGTTCAATAGCATTGCCTTATTATTGAGAGTCAAACTAAAGGAACCTCTACATTTGATCAGATAAGTCCTACCCTCATATTTCCATTTATCTTGTGCTCTAACTATGTGAAAGTTTTGACATGTGTGACTCAAGTTGAAAAACGAATATTTTTCTAAGAACCAGTCTGATAACTTCTAGGGTCTCTAATTCCACATTTCTACACAAGGGAACTCTCATATAGGGAAATGAGAGCTCCATCTGGTTCACTTTATAATGTTCCATCAGGAGGACACTGTCAGAAGTGTAAGAGGAAATGTGGGTAGTGCAATGCAGAAATAAAGCATGTTTGCAGATAAGTCAATCGTACTTTACCACTAAACAAGGATTTTTGCCCCCACATAACTTCCAATTTACCTTAATTCCTTAGACAATGTGTTCCTTGACATTCTGTCAGGCTGTTGCCACCCAATGATTATTTCTTCCTTTTGGGTTTTCCCTGTGTATGTTTGTTTGGAAAGCCTTTCATATTGTCAGGCTGATGATATTTTTGAGTATAGTCTTTCCTGCTTCAGAACAGGAATGTAAGAAGCCAATGTGAAAGACTATGTGTAGGACTGAGGTAAAATGAAACACTGTTATAAAGCTGTCTCTTTGCTTCATAATTATTCACATAGCCTAGATTTTGTTTCCTTCTGCCTGGGGAAATAAATGCAGAGGGCCTTCAACCTAATGCATACCCTTTCTTTCAAACACAGGTTAAATTTGTGGTTGAGAGTCTTGTAAAAATATTCTGATCTCAGACTATTCATGAAGTTACACAGGCTGAACCTAGCCTGATAATTGGAACCAAACCAATGCTATTCATTACATTATAGGTAAATCCATATTTTTTTCCTCTTTCCATATTTTAATCGATCTTCCCTGCTCACAGAAGAAAAAATATGTATAAAAATGTTACATGTATATATTGCTGAAAGTTATCACTTATTGCTAGAGCAAAAGCAACTGTTACGGTTCAAAATATACACAGAATGAAAGCTTGTTATTTTTTGGTACAGTATAAAACCACACAGACAAGGTGAAGAGTTAATGCTAGAAATTCTAGATAAGAAAAACTGAGAGCAATCAAGCAAAAAAAAAAAAAAATTTGTGATTATAAATGCATTTGAATTTAAATGTGGTCCTTAACATCATTAACTTCATTAAACAGAAAAAAAAATAAAAAACAAGACAAAACAAAACCTTCAAGGAATCTTCTGACTCCTTACAAAGTCCTAATATATACTTGTAACAAGATACAGCATCCTTTTTGTAGGTAAAAATTATGCCTAAAAAGGTTCTGTCTCTTTTTTGCAAATCTGAATTTCAAGTATGATTCTAACTAACAATGTATAATTCCAAATTGAGACTCAGCGTATTTCTGAAAAAAAAAGCCTGCTTAGATTCACAAATTAAGCCTGGTTTGTAAGTCTGTGAATAATAGAAATTGGCTTTAATCAGTAAAAGAACTGCCATAATTGCACTGACCTCTATGGTGAAAAAAACCCACAACAAACAAAACAAAACCCCGAAATATGGAAAGAGACCAAAGGAAAAGACAAGAAAAAGAACATGAAGTGGCAAGCAAAATTCATTTCCAGTTACTGCAAACTAAGCTTAAAGTTCAAGAGAATAAAATGTTTCCATGCCTTGGCAGACTTTGATATACAAGATTGCCTAATAAATGCATTGCATTTCCTTCCTGCCAACTTACGGTCTTTATCCCAACTCATGACTCCTGGAACCTCTTAGTGTGTTTACCCCTGTCATTGTAGACTCCCCATCTATCCACACATTAATGGAAAAGACTTCTAAAGTTACTGGAACTCTTTTCACCAACTGCTTGGATTCAATGACTAACAATATTAAAGATGAGTACAGCAAAAAGAGACATGTACCAGAGATGCAGCAATTGTCAAAACATCTATCCCAGTGG
Organism: Rhinoptilus africanus; assembly: GCA_013400135.1. Taxonomy (NCBI): domain Eukaryota; kingdom Metazoa; phylum Chordata; class Aves; order Charadriiformes; family Glareolidae; genus Rhinoptilus; species Rhinoptilus africanus. The sequence goes on along the minus strand of VXBO01002673.1, from coordinate 70,844 downwards.
AGCACAAAGACTCAAAGCAACACAGAACTATGTGAAACTGTGCAATGATTGTACTGATGTGCCACAGGGCATGGTCTCCAACAGAAGCTGAAGCAACTACTGACATATCAAATGCCGACATACAGAGGGACATTGATATCTAGGCCATGGGCTGCAGGGAGGAAAGGTCCCTACCTCTGAGGCTGGTGAATGACTGGTGGGATGTGAATTGTACTGTGGGCACTGAGCTACCAGGTGAAGAAGATGTGAGCAGTGCTAAGCAGGCTGCATTCCAGAAAGGGTATGAAAAAGAGATTGACAAGGTTTTTCACACAGACCTTGCAGAGGGAAGAATACAAGAGCCATGATGCAAGGAAGAAAGGACAGAAATAGACTGCACTTAGAAGAGGGCTGGATCTCTCCAACCCAAGATGCAAGAAGCTGAAAATTTGATTTGCTAATCTGCAATTACAGAACAGGTAAAGTACCTCTGGGAAGAGGTAAAGAGGAAAAAGACTCAGTAAGGGCATCAGAGTCAGTTAAGCCTGAAGCAGTTGTCCCTGTGATAGGAAATGTTCTGTCACAGACACTGAAGATTCCCTCCTGTGGAGGATGGTGTCATTCATCTACTGACCAGGCTTGTTTCTTACTAGGGTCTCTGATCCAGGATGTTTTGAGAAACTATTAAGACTTATTAAGACTGGGGAAATAGTGACCTGGCTGATGGGATAGAGTGCACTCTCAGAAAACTGGTGGACAATAAATAATTGTGAGGAATCATCAAGAAACTGGAAGAACCATCCAGAGGGTCTTCAAAAGGGTAGAGAAATGGCCTAAGAGGAAACTCATTAATTTCCAAAAAGGCACATAAAAAGTTTTCTGTATGCAGCAGCACTAGCAATGGTCCAACTTGCTAGAAATCAGCTTTGCAGAAAAGGACTTTGGGATTCTGATGGACAAGAATTCAACAAGGATTGCCAATGTGCCCTTGCAGCAAAGAGGATCACAGGCATGTTTGTTTGCATTAGCACTAGCATAGCCAACAAGTGCAGCTAAATGGTTCTTCCTCTCTCTTTGGCATATGTGAGATCACATCTGGAGGACTATGTCCATTTTTTGTCTCCCCTCTTTAAGAAAGACATTAACATAATAGCACTGACAGAAGCGAGATCAGTGGAGGACCACCAAAGAGGGTCATGAAGCTAAAGAAGATGACATGAGAGGAGGCTAAGAGACCTGAGTTTGTTAAACATTAAGATAAGAAAGTCAAAGGAACACTTTGTTGCTTTCTTCAGTTTCCTAGTGGGAGTATATAGAGAAACGGAGCCAGGCTCTTCCTTCTGAGAGTGCATAGCGATAGGATAAAAGACAATGGACACAAGCCTAAACATGCGAAATAACGATTGGGGGGGAGAGAGGGGGAATTCACTGTGAGGCTGGTTAAGCACTAGCAGAAGTTTTCCAGGGACGTTGTGGAATACTCATCCTTGGAAGTGTTCCAAACTCAACCAGAAAGGCCTCTGAGCAACCTGGTCTAGTTCAACCGGCTCTGAGCTGCAGTTTGGACTTGATGACCTCTAAAGATCTATTCCAACCTAAATTCTGTGATTGTGTAACTGAATACGTTACTCAGTTTTCTCCTTCATTTGCACATTCAAAGTCCAACAAGCCTTTTAACACTAAAAACTTGAAGTAAATATTGAGAATTTAACTGTAAGTCTGTAATTTCATGATCCAAATCCTTTTCATCTTTCATCTTTCATACAAATAAAGAGTCTCCCTTTAATCACAGAGAAGACTTAAAACAGACTGAGACTTTGTTTGCTGAACTCATTGTGGTGACACCAAAATGAGTGGTTTTAATCTCTATATTCAGGTCTTTTTTAATTTCAAATATAAAGATTCTTTTAGCCATAAGGTTATACATCAAGAAGTTTTGCTATATGAGAGCATGAAGGTCAAGAAATTTACTGGGTTCCAGGATTTGCATTTGTTAAAATTTAGAGCTGGTTTTGGTATAAGTAACTCAACAAAGAATGTTGTCATTATCATATAGACATAAAAATACATAATTTGCCCTCTCACTTTTCTGGAAAAAGTTATGTGATGTTAACAAACTACCAGTTGTTATCAGGTGGTATTTTTTTCTGAAGTAGTTACAAGACAATTAACATATCCAAATGATTCTGTAATCATTTATTAGGGTTCACAGCATCTTAATAGCTTTTTTCCCCTCTGTTTGTTCTACTTTGGTTTTGTAGGCACATGTGATTTTTATTTCAAAGCACTTGTTAAAAAGGAGCTTAGGTGATAAGAATGACCAGTTTTAGGGATACTTATTCAACATAAATTTGTGCACTTCAGTTTGGTACCTCTACAAGGAGTCTTTGGTGGGATTGAAGCCACTTAATCAGAGTGCTTCATTTTACCCAAGGTTTCTTTGAAGTAGTTTCTTTAACATGAAGGAGTTAGTACCAGCATAGTAAATGTAACTTAAAAAATCTTCCAGAGGAAGCTAATGTTGATGGTAATGCCTTTTTATCTTTAAAAAACATGAAAATAAAAATTTAACAGATTTAACTGGGTATGTAAAAGTAACCACCACTTATCTGCTCTTCAGTAGGATTATATGTTATCATGCAGTTTTCAGCTATCAAAGGTTTACAAAATTATATTGCTGCTATAATTCTAAGGCTTTTTGTTGAAGGAAAGTGATTGAAAAGTTGTGAGGTTTTTTACATAGTTTTAAGATTAAATGTTGACGAGACAATTACATTTTTAGTTTCCATTATGCAATATTAGAACTATGCAATGAGCTGATAGCAAATGATATTCTCATTTTCTGATTATTAGGGAGGTGGAAAACATCTGACACATTGCTATATTTCCACAATTTGAAGAATAAACAACAATACAGAAATAAATTTCAAATAATCTTCTTGACCTCATTCCCTCTCCCCTCAGGAAAAGAGTCAAACAGCTGAAAACTTCTACAATAGTCTCCTGCTTGCTGTCTTTTATGTGACAATATAAGATCTGTAACTGAGAAACTTCATGCACATAAACCAGACTAGGTGTAACTGTAATTATTGATATCTTTGTTGATTGACAGAGAATGCTTTCTCCACTTTTTTAATGAAGTATTTTTGTTCTTCTTGGGGAATGTAATGTATAATTTTATGCAATCTGATGATATCATTATAATTATTATGCTCATGATAGTTATAACTTGATGGTTATAACTTGATGGTTATAACTTGAGCGACTTAATATTAATTTATCCTTAGACTACATGCAGTACAAAGTTCACTGTGACAGATAGCTACTGGAAGAATTTATGAATTTTTTTTCATTTTAATCTTAAGGTTTAGATGTGAAAAACATGAACATACAGGTTGATTCTATCTGCAGTTCTCTTAGAATTCAGCTCTCCTTCTTGCTCTCTACTTTCTTTTTTTCTAAAGTCTTTTTATACAAGATTTTAAAAGAGTTTTAACATCTTCCAGTATTAAAAGTTCTAAAGAAATACATACTACTACTGCTTGAGATCAGAGCACAGTATTTGATCTTAAACAACTGGTGGCTTGGGAAAACGAGGCAGCGTTCAGCAATGACAGCTCACATTCAGTTTTGAAGAAGTGCCAGAGGAGTGAGTACTCACATTATTCTCTCAGTCATTTCCAGATTTTTACCTCTGTCTCAGGTTCTTCATCCATCAAAACTTCATCTTAGTAAAGGTTCTGAAAGAAATACCAGCACAGGGGATTTTTTTAGAGTCGTCTTCTTCAGTGCTCTTCTGAAAGTCATGCTGGCCTGTGCCCAAGCTCAAAAGAACCCCCCTTCTCTTTCTTTGTTCCCCACACATCTCTGAAGCTCACCTTAATCTCCTCAGTGTCTGGGAACACGCCACAAGTGGCTAATCTCTGTAAGAACTAGAGTCCTCCTCTATTTGTAAGTTACTGAGACTGGCACTTTCCTGAGAGCCATGGAGTAGCCTTCATAAAAGAATTCTAGGCCATGACAAAAGAATCTACTTGATAATGTGCAGAAAAGATGTATTCTGCCTTCTGTACTCACTCAGCATTTCCAGTAAATTATAGATGCCCACTTCCATAGTAATTTTGTCCAATTTTTATTTCTTTCATGCTCTTTCATTATTTTAAAGTTGCAAACGTTAAATGCAGAGGCTTAGACTAATACCACGTTTTAACTGGCACAATATTAAGCCTAAAGCTCTCTCTTTTTTTTTTTTTT